>JAFEMH010002529.1:70000-334259 GCA_022495995.1 Adenophora triphylla var. japonica | reverse complement strand
AGTAGACTTGTCGGCCTCAACGATTATCAACCTCCCCCTTCGGTGAAAGCATTCTTCTCTTCAGCCTCTTTAAGAACATCGGGGCCTTGTCCTGTCGGCCTCGCCGGCGTCTCTCGCGAAGCTTGATGGCATTGTATGCCACGTCGGAGATCGCCCGTATTTCTCCTTCGGCTCATCCCTATCTCATTGAACTTTCGGGCATAGAGCGGTGTGGCGACCCTCTCCTGTCGATGGTAGCTCTCTAACCACTCTTGGCTTGCTCGACGAGGGTTAAAGACTACATCCACAAATAGTAATTGGTTAGCTCGTAGTAGTTCCGGTCAAGGGCGATCAGCAAAATGTGGCGACTAAAGTAACGAGAAAGAAAATGTAAAATCGAAGTATTACCTCATGATGAGATAGGGCGGACCTATCATCAAATTCTTCGGGAGTGAGCCCCTTCTCAACAAAATTTGGATAGCAATTTTGGATCCACTGCCCGCCGCGCGGCGGCTTTTGCCCAGCACCCATGGCTCGGGGTAGCGGCGGCTCATGTGCGATCCCGATCACGGTGAGGGCGAGCACGTCGCTAAGCTTTGCCACCTCGGCCACGTACGATCTCCGCCCTAGTCGTAGGAGGAGCTTGGGGGAGGGAGGATCATTGGAAGTACTAGTTTCGTCATTATCGGGGTGAGCCTCGACCTCTTCCTTTTGGTTTTGAGGGAAGGGCATCATCGTTACGCTCGTCATCTCCAAGATCCACGTCGATGAAATTCGTTGGGATGGATCCATCTTGCTCCACGGGAAGGGCTAGATTCCAATGTTTTCTCTTAGGAAAGTTTCAACCTCAGCACTCTTATGATTGATCGACAGGTAGGATCGTCGGCCCGGTTGGAAAGATCTAGACCAGTCTACGCGGATCGTCCAGGCCTTGGCAGTGAGGGGAGCGGCTTTTGGCGATTAGTGACCTCCTTCTCCCTGTTTAGCTCGAGCATTTGCCTTTCCGTAGGCCTTCTTGCTCTTTCGGTCGGTCAAGTATGCCGGCCAATGCGGTTCATGTTTGCATGTTGTTCGAGGGTAAGCACTCCTTAAACAAGAAAAGGAGCAGGTTAGCAAAAGATGTTTCGAGGCAGCGCGTGGACCGAATAAAAAAAGTCACGAGTGAAAGGAGAAAGAAGATTAGCAGGTTTACCACCCAAGTGCTCCCGTGGGTTCCTACGGTAGTTGGGTGTTTTTGGCAAAAGTGACATTGATCCTCAGCTTGGCGAATCTACCTAAGAGCGTAGGTCACCCGTTACGGATATGTAGGGCCTCTCGCTCACGAGGCCAAGGGAACCTCCTCGCTCATCTCCCCCTGCGTCATGCCAACTTTGTATGAAGAAATCTTTATCAGGTACGAAGGGCGACCCAATTAATAGTGCCCCTTTGGGCTACCGGCTTCGGCCCTACGGGTTAACTCTTTGCTCAATGAAGGGACCCGATAGTCTTCTTCCTTGCTCGTCTAGAGAATTATCATCGGGCGGGGGAACTCCCGTCACTTTTTCTACTTTCCACCCAGTATTACATGGGAGTTCCATCCCTCTTTACTTTGTCGGGCAAATTAATGAAAAAGTTTTGGGGCATTCCTTGGCGAAGTACTAAACCCACGGGTTCTCTTATCGTATACGACGCCCAAAAAATTCCCTAAATACGTGCCTGTAAGGCTATGCCCCAAGAATGCGCAAATCATCGCGAAGCAAATAAGCGCCTGCCGCAGTGTTGGCCCTAGTTGCATAGGAGCAGTGCCCGGGCATTCCAAAAATTCACGCAGACCATGGAGCGAGATTAAGGGAAGTCGTGGTCCGACCTCAAATTGGCGGCGAAGAAGAGCCGCTTTGGTAGGGTCCGTAGTCTTGTACATGACAAAAGGCATGGCTTGTTTGGCCCAGGTCGTGTGGGTTGCTGAACTCCTCCTACTCTGACCCATAGTGATCGTACAAAATATTTTTAAGCCTAGATTACGAAGCACTGCTTTCCGAGGTTTGGAGTTTGGGGACATCGTAACCCCTCTACATTACGGCTAGGGACAGCCGTTGACAGGCCAAAAAGCATCAACAATGTTGGTAGAGTGAGAGCTCGTTGAGAGCGAGGCCACTTGGGTCAGCTTCTTGAGTCGACATATCCCCGAAGAAGCAAAGAGGAAACAAGGGAATCGAGTCCTATATACTCTGGACTCGAGGACCTACATGATCGGCGGAGTCTAGATTCCCCGGAAATCCTTTTCTATCCCTAAGGAAGGAAGGCTTGTTGGGACCACTGTTAGTACAGGTCCGAAAAAAGAGCCAGCGCATTCGGGAAAATTTGGGACTAAGCTGGCATTTAGAAGCTTTTGGACCAAATGGGAAATATTGAAAATTCGGAGGACTAAATCGGAAAATTATGGAAATTTGGGACGAAATTGATTTATAAAAATTTACGGGATTAAATGAAAGATAAAATCCCAAAGAGCGAAGTGCAAAAGAAGTCATTATAGTGGTCAAAATGCGGTTGCAAAAGTGCGAGGCGAAACGAATAAACATTGGTACTAATTTGTTTTAAAACGAGGCCAAGCAAATCATGGTACACATTTGGGCGGCAAGGGAGGTGGCCGACCACTTCTTGGGGCTGGCCGAGAAGCTTCTTGGCCATTTGGGCCAAGGATTTGGGCCAAAGTAATAATTGGCCGATCGGCCTTTTGTCCTTTCCCACATCGGTTTGAAGCCGTTCCTCCCCAATTCCTTTCACTATATAAACCCCACTCCGCCTCACACTTTGAACACGGAATTATTCTACGGAAAACTCAAGACAAAACTTGAGGTTTCCTCCATAAAAACTTGAGACTAAACTCGAGTTTTCTAAGTCCTAAATATTTTATCAAGAACGTTCTTCGAATCTTCATAGATTCAATCCAAAAGCCTTGCCATCATTAGGTAAGTCTTGTTTATTTTTCTGTCTTTATTATTATTGTCTTTTATTATTATGCTAGATTTATTGTTTGCATGCTTAGTATATTTTAATTACTTTATTTCTTGCTTATGTCATATATGCTTTAGATTTAGGGTTGTTTTAATATATTTAAATATGCTATAGCCGAGGATGATCTAAGGTTTCGCCCAAGAAACCCGATGGATCTAGGAACTATTTCTTTCCTTCCACCTTAGTTATAATTATCCCATGATCAACAATCCCCCAAGGATGAACGTTGATTAGTGCACCTTCCAGGGGCCTAACTCGAAAGGTTACAGGGTGTGATCATCAATTAATTCTTTCTCTCCCCTCCTCCTTATGCATGATCCCGTTTCTTCTATCTATTCTGTAAACACCGCACACAACTTGACACCCCACATGCTAGAAAGACCGATCCGTCGGGCAATAGGAGTGATAGCGTTTCTTCTTCTGTTGTAACTTGACCCCAGAACCCGATTAAGCTGTTTAGCCTTTTTCAAAGCTTTGGGCTATATCAAAGTGGCGTGGCGACTCTCGAAAAATTTAAACTAATATTTTAATATGGTTTAAAGCGAGTGTCACTAAATGAATATCCCATTTCGATCCGACTTTATATAATTAATTATTTCAAAACCTCCGAATGCGCGTTGCATCGGGACGGGGTATTCACGGTGGCGACTCTTTGGGAATTTGTTTGAAACTTTTTCAAACTAAGTGGGTCGAGACTTTCGTTTTCTTGTATGGTGTTGTATTTTACTTCCTTTTTCTTTTTCTCCTATTCTTAAGCTGTTGCATTGCATGCATTGCATCTCATAAAAAAATCTTTCTCTTTTTTTTTCCTTAAAAAAAAAGAATTAGACTTTACCTCACGCTACCGCTAGAGTCCGTGTCACGGCTACTGACTACCCTTTAACCCATTCGGAGAAGCCAAAGTGCGGGAAGTGTGGTGATCATGTCGCCTCCCTTCCGAGTCTCACTTGGCTATCCACTCATCAGTGCGCTTCGGCTGCACGGTGGGAACCTGAAATCTAACCATTGTGTCACCCACTTTACTAGGAATACACTCCATGTGACCGGTTGGTTTGACTAGCTTTTTATGTAGACAATTAATAAGGTCTTTATGTTAAGTCACTACGAACCAATGATAAGTCAAGATCTATCGAGAAAATTAAAGGCACTAAAAAAATTGATTTCATTTTAAGAGGACGTGCTATGTAAGGTTGATTGATATATTGTTAAAAGATCTTGGCCTATCATGGGTTTGTGCTACTTTTCATAAAAATCATGTTAAATGTCTATATGAGACAGTTAGTCATTAGGATCCACCACTTTAGGACCTTTAGTTAGTTGCGAAAAAGGGGTATCCCTTCCAACCAAGAGTAGGTTCTATAAAAAAATAGAGAGCTTTTTTGTAAATAAAATGCTTAACCACTCTGCATTTCTAGGACCCTCCGAGGTCCGCTCTTCATTTCTAGGACCCTCCGAGGTCCGCTCTTCATTTTTAGGACCCTTCAGGGTCCACTCCTCATTTCTAGGACCCTCCAAGGTCCGCTCTTCATTTCTAGGACCCTTCAAGGTCCACCCTGCATTTCTAGGACCCTCCGAGGTCCGCTCTTCATTTCTAGGACCCTCCGAGGTCCGCCCTTCACTTCTAGGACCCTTCAGGGGTCCGCTCCTCATTTCTAGGACCCTCAGAGTCCGCTCTTCATTTCTAGGACCCTCAGGGTCCGCTCCTCATTTCTAGGACCCTCCGAGGTCCGCTCCTCATTTCTAGGACCCTCAGAGTCCGCTCCTCATTTAGGACTCTTCATTTCTAGGACCCTCAGGGTCCGCTCTTCATTTCTAGGACCCTCAGGGTCCGGCTCCTCATTTCTAGGACCCTCAGAGGTCCGCTCCTCATTTCTAGGACCCTCAGGGTCCGCTCCTCATTTCTAGGACCCTCCGAGGTCCGCTCCTCATTTCTAGGACCCTCAGGGTCACTCTTCATTTCTAGGACCCTCAGAGGTCCGCTCCTCATTTCTAGGACCCTCAGGGTCCGCTCCTCATTCTAGGACCCTCAGGGTTGTCCACTCTTCATTTCTAGGACCTTAGGAGTCCGCTCTTCATTTCTAGGACCCTCAGGGTCCGCTCTTCATTTCTAGGACCCTTCGAGGTCCGCTCTTCATTTCTAGGACCCTTGAGGGTCCACTCTTCATTTCTAGGACCCTCCGAGGTCCGCTCTTCATTTCTAGGACCCTTCGAGGTCCGCTCCTCATTCTAGGACCCTCCCGAGGTCCGGCTCCTCATTTCTAGGACCCTCAGGGTCCGCTCCTCATTTCTAGGACCCTTCGAGGTCCGCTCCTCATTTCTAGGACCCTCCGAGGTCCGCTCCTCATTCTTAGGACCCTTCGAGGTCCTCAGGTCTTTCATTTCTAGGACCCTTCGAGGTCCGCTCTGCATTTCTAGGACCCTCGAGGGTCCGCTCTTTTACTTCTTGGACCGTTCAAGGTCCACTCTGCGGACCGCTTCTAGGATCTTCTCTGGACGTTCAAGTCCACTCTCATTCCGTGGTGCTCTTCGATGTCCACTCTCAATCTTGGACCCTTCAAGGTCCGCTCCTCATTTCTAGGACCCTTCGAGGTCCACTCCTTATTTCTAGGACCCTCCGAGGTCCGCTCCTCATTTCTAGGACCCTCCGAGGTCCGCTCTTCTTCTCTTGGACCCTTTAAGGTCCGCTCCTCTTCTCTTGGACCCTTCAAGGTTCACTCCTCTTCTCTTGGACCCTTTAAGGTCCACTCCTCTTCTCTTGGACCCTTTAAGGTCCACTCCTCTTCTCTTGGACCCTTTAAGGTCCACTCTAAATCTCTTGGACCCTTCAAGGTCCACACTCCTCATATCTTGGACCGTTCAAGGTCCGCTCTTCTTCTCTTGGACCCTTCAAGGTCCACTCCCCAATTTAGGACCCTTCGAGGTCCACTCTCTCTATCTAGGACCATTAAAGGTCCACCTTTCCACCTGAGACTCTTCGAGGTCCACCCCTCGTCTCTTGGACCATCCATGGTCCATTCCTCTACCTTTGACCACCCACGGTCTACATCCTTCAAGTTAGGACCCTTCAAAGTTCTACCTCTTATCTCTTGAACCTTCCAGGTTGCTCCCTTAGCCTTAAAACCATCCATAGTTTAGATCCTTTATCTCTAGCACCCTTCAACCTCTCTCGACCCATATAGATCAAACCACCATCTAGGGCCTACCTAAGCCAACTTACCAAGTCCGATTAGCTCGTCTAGATCACCCTCACTTATATTTGACCAAGGATCGAGTCATCTTCCTCTCCCTTTTTCACCAAACGGACTCTTTTACATTCATCCTCTCTCTTTCTCTAAACTTAACCCTGGTTTGTATCATCAATCGGGGCCCCCTCGAACTACGGTGACTGAGACTCATACCTTAAATGGTAAGGGTTACGTAGGCAACTTCGACCGGTCAAACTCAAAATTGTGGAGATCAAATATTTTCTCGGGGATGCCTTAAGATTAATTGTGAATCTAATTCAACTCATTGGTTTGACTCTGCCATATGTTCTTACGAATTCCACATCATGTCTACGGAGAAAAGCATTGAAGCCCTCAAAGAAGTCTCAAACATGAGGTTGGGAGTGATCAACCTCCTCAAAGACATGCATGAAATTGAGCAATACCATTTGTCTTACATTCAGAGGAATACTTGAGAAGAGTTCCTCCTCTGTTCAATTCCGAGTCCACTATCATCCACATGCTTATGGTCCCTTATGGTTGACGCATGAGAA
Organism: Adenophora triphylla var. japonica; assembly: GCA_022495995.1. Lineage (NCBI taxonomy): Eukaryota > Viridiplantae > Streptophyta > Magnoliopsida > Asterales > Campanulaceae > Adenophora > Adenophora triphylla. The sequence goes on along the minus strand of JAFEMH010002529.1, from coordinate 327,529 downwards.
TTTCTCATTCGGGATACCTTTATGTGGCTGACCAGAAGAAGGATACTAAAGAAGCGCCCCCAATTCAATACCCGAGAAGAAGATCAACAAGGAACATTTTGATGACTTTAGGAATGCACTGTGGGTGAGTTCTTCGACATTTTGGTGGGAAAGAGTTTGATCAAGCCGCTCGAGAATTACAAGCCTATTAACTTGAGGGAAGACTTAGATACATCCAAGTTTTGCGAGATACATGAATCTGTTTGGGCATACCAGCGACAAATGTGTGCAAGCTGAAACGCTCAATTCAAAGATTGATCAACGAGGAAGACCCAAGGCCTCATTGATGAAGGAACCCTCGTACTTCGAGGAAGGATTTAGATTCATTCAGTCTTGTAGGTTCTAGTGTGTCTTTCTTACTTCCACTTTGGGCATTGATATGTAATGTCCACTTTAGACTAGTTACTTCAACAATAAAAAAAGGTCTTTCTTTCTTTTCTCTCTAGACTTGAGACATAATCTCGCATTACTTTCAAGAAGATTGTTTTATTTATAATTATCACTTGGTTGCTAATCTCATTTGATAAACTCACGGCTAATAAAGTAAACAATGAATGAATGCTTTGATTGGAGTAAACAACTCACCGTTCCTTCTTCATATACACCATCTCTATACATCCCTCTCTCATACACTCTCTTCCCATACTCCACCATATACTTTCCATACACTATCGCCGGAAACCCTCTCCTTGTACACTCCCCTATGCTCCCTCGAGCCTACACTTCCCCAAATACACTCTCCCCACTTGACCTCCTTTCCGTATGGTCAAGACAAGCACTGGGCCGTTGTTGCTCATCATCGAGAAAATAGTGCTCACGCCACTTTGCAATTTAAAGAAGATGCAAGGAGTTGTTCCTATCCTTCACAAGTGCTAGCATGAATATCAACTTGGGGCTCACCAACCCCCAATCTCGCGTCTCCTACGATTTTCCATTCGATCGATAAGCTTTCATTGAATATGCTCACATATCTTTCTTATGGTCCGAATATATTACGCCTTACTTAATAAGTCGGTTAATTGAGTTTGCATTTATTTTAAATACTCTTTTGAGAATGCTATCCGGTAGCAATTGAAGCTTAAACCTCTCACCATAGGAAGCCATAACCTTATCCTCACTAAATAATACCCTTTCATTTCAAGATCGACAAGTTTTGAAACCCTAAGGAAGGAAGTCCATACGAGGGCTCCTCGACTCACAAAATAAGGGACCACCTCCAAGCCCAAGAGGGAAAAGGTAAAACCATCCTAAGGCATACACTAGGGGCTATCGCGAGCAAACAAATCCGAAGGCTTTTCTCGATAAGAGGGTGTTTAAAAAAAAAAAAAAAAAAAAAAAAAAAAAACTCCATCACCCAGTGAACCTCCCATCTCAAAGGTTGTGAAAATGAGACATCGAGTGAAGGTCCTATCGTGATCAAGTTACCCGGCCCGAAATCACAACAAACTCGCGAGAAGAAGCAACAAAAATTCCCTCTTGGACAAATCCGTAAACCAATTCCAAAGTCCATCCTCTCACTTTTAGAGGATTCCATCACCACCACTTGACCTTATCAAAATCAAAGTTAACCTCACTCTTAGAGGTTACGAAGAAGCGACAACAAGAAAATCCCTTCACCTTAGAAATTCCAAACACATCCCTCAAGCCAACCTCTCGGCAAATGGCCCGGCCGACCTCTCACTTTAAGGAGGTCATGTTAAGCATCATCCTAATGGTCGATCGCAGCAGACCGGCTCTGGCCACAGCTCTGGGATGGCATTCTCAAAAGATTATTTAAAAGAAATGCATATTCAGATTTTTGAGTCACTTGTTATCCTACGTGAGCATATTACATATTCTCTCAAAAGTTTGGGAACTCGTCCTATTCTTGAAATTCGTTCATTCGACTCCTCAAACAACGTCTGCAAAAGTCTCGCTGGGGCTTCGCATCCGTGCCTCTCGGCGGCACTCCGGTAAAAGCAAGGAGACACGCGCCGGGGACTACTCCTCGGCTCGCGAGAACAAAGGAACAAAGAATCTTCACTTGAAGGAATGAAAAAATCTTTGGGTTATAATCGGTCAATTCCCACCTTTTCTTCCACCCCAATCTTTTTCTATTTTTCATTCTTTCCCATGAAGGAGATCAATGCAACGGCAGCCCGCACCACAATTACCACCGAACGAGCGGCAAGCAACAACGGAACATCCTTCTCCTTCTAAAGACAAGCCGATTTCACCTTGAAATCAAAACATTCATTTGTTTACCTATATAATTGGAATTTGATAAACCAATCGGTGAGGTCCATTCACGAGCAATCAAGATATAATTACGAATAAAATAATTCTTCAAATGTCTCGACAAGTCTTCTTTTTCTACATCATAGGAAAATAGAGGCCAAACCTTTGTCTTTACATCTGCGGGGGCTTCCATACACTTTTCCACACCTTGTGATGCTTATACTCTCCCAAAAGAGTCAAACCCAAAAGCGAAAGTGTCATACACGAACTCGGGATCCATTCCCACCTTCGAAAAAATGCGCCCTGCACATATACATTTCCGAGTCTTGTCCGGCGATTGACCATTGTTCGAAATGAGGGTCGCCCAGTGGCCGCAAGATGACTCTGTCTGCAAATAGGGATGCATTGAATCTCTCCAAGGCTGGGGCTTTTGTTAAAGTTTGTTCTCTCGGGCTCTCTTCGGGTTTGCTCTGCATCATCAGCGGGGCTTCGCCATTCCCTTCGGGTTTGCTTTGCATCATCAAGCGGGGCTTCGCCATTCATCATCAGCGGGACTTCGCCAAGGTCACTTCATCAAACATTGGGGCTACCCTCCACAAAAATGGGTCGACTATGTGCTCTAACAAAAATCGGAGCTCCAATGAAGTCATATCTAGCATGAAGGGCATCCCTTGTCATCAAGATCAGCATGTGGCAAACTCTTTGAGTTAGTTAGAAACATGATTAATCATAAGGCCTCTTTATCAAATAAACACGCTTTCAAAATACTGTCCTCCTTGGTACCTTGTTTACAAAAATCACTCTTTGGTCTCCACAAATTTTCAAACTCTTCAAATCTATCAAAAACGTATCTCTGTGACTCTCAAGATGACTCGGCCCTTATCTCTGGACATCAAACTTACCTAATCCCACCTCCTATCATCGACACTTACTCGGCCTCGCCTAGTTTAAACCAATAACCTTTCTGCTCAAACTGCCTTGTTTAAGACTTACCACAAATGTAAAACCCTAGCTCCAAGCCTGGGTAACAAATACATTTCTAAACCCTAGCCTCAAACCTAGGTGACAAATACCTCTCTAAACCCTAGCCTCAAGCCTAGGTGACAAATACCTCTCTAAACCCTAGCCTCAAGCCTAGGTGACAAATACCCTTCTAAACCCTAGCCTCAAGCCTAGGTGACAAATATCTTTCTAAACCCTAGCCTCAAGCCTAGGTGACAAATATCTTTCTAAACCCTAGCCTTAAGCCTAGGTGACAAATACCTCTCTAAACCCTAGCCTCATGTCTAGGTGACAAATACCTCTCTAAACCCTAGCCTTAAATCTAGGTGACAAATGCCTCTCTAAAACCCTAGCCTCAAGCCTAGGTGACAAATATCTTTCTAAACCCTAGCCTTAAGCCTAGGTGACAAATACCTCTCTAAAATCCTAGCCTTAAGCCTAGGAGACAAGACTCCTCTCTAAGCCTTAGCAATGATTATCCCAATCTTTTAATCGCTTGGTTCTTCGGCTCGGGAAGCCATAATAATCCTAATCAATTCACACAACTATTCTACATCAGTAAACAGTAGCCTAAGTCCTTTGGCAGCTACAGTTTCCCGCATTTTAGAGGTCTATCCTCCATTTCAAAAGGTCCGTCCTGTATCTCAGAGGGTCCGTCCCGTACTTTCAAAGGGTCCGTCCCGCATTTCAGAGGTCTATCCTCCATCTATCCTCCATTGAGTCCGTCCCGCATCTCGAAAGGGTCGAGTCCCGTACTTTCAAGTCCCCGCATTTCGAGGTCTATCCTCCATTTCAAGTCCGTCCCGCATCTTGAAAGGGTCCGTCCCGTACCTTCAAAGGGTCCGTCCCGCATATCAAAGGGTCCGTCCCGCATTTCAGAGGTCTATCCTCCATTTCAAAAGGTCCGTCCTGTATCTCAGAGGGTCCGTCCCGTACCTTCAGAGGGTCCGTCCCGTACCTTCAAAGGGTCCGTCCCGCATCTTCAAAGGGTCCGTCCCGCACCTTCAAAGGGTCCGTCCCGCATTTCAGAAGTCAAAATTATCCAAATCTTTGGGTGACTCCCCGGACAGTCAAATATTTGACTTTTGATTCCCACACAGTTTTTTCCCACATTGCCCCATACACTTTCTCTCAGTACGCGAATCAAGACTAAACTTGGTTTATTTGCACAACACACGGAGAAATCAAGACTACACTTGATTTGTTCCATCACACACAATTTTCAAAAGGAAAAATCAAGACTATACTTGAATTTCCTTTCCACACATTATCTCACAACATATCTTCACACGGAGAAATCAAGACTACACTTGATTTGTTCCATCACACACAATTTTCAAAGGGAAAATCAAGACTATACTTGAATTTCCTTTCCACACATTATCTCACAACATATCTTCACACGGAGAAATCAAGACTACACTTGATTTGTTCAATCACACACAATTTTCAAAGGGGAAAATCAAGACTATACTTGAATTTCCTTTCCACACACAACATATTTTCCCACGGAGAAGGCAAGACTATACTTGATTCTCCTTTCCGTACATCTCTCAATATTATTCGAATCGCCCTTAGATTCGATCCCCAAAGCCTTGCCACAAATCGCATCTTTGGTTTGAGACGCTACACGTCCGCCACTCTCGGGTTCTAAACGCCCACTCTTTCGAACTACGACTTGGCTTGATTCCTTTTGGGATACGTAGGTAGCCCGACGTGGGTCCAGCCGCTCGACCTACCTGGTCATCCTTTTGCGACTCAGCTCGAGTCCAACCCTTGCATCCGCAAAATCATTGTCTTACCTCCACGAAATTCCTTTTTCGGGACGGATCCTATTTTTATCGTCGACCCCACTTGTCTTACAAGAAGCGTCGCCGAGGGGCTCTTGTTAGTACCCGGTCCGAAAAAGGAGCGAAGCGCAATTCGGGAAAATTTGGGACTAAACTGGCATTTAGAAGCTTTTGGACCAAATGGGAAATATTGAAAATTCAGGGACTAAACCGGAAAATATGGAAATTTGGGACAAAATTGATTTATAAAAATTCCTGGGATTAAATGAAAGATAAAATCCCAAAGAGCGAAGTGCAAAAGAAGTCATTATAGTGATCAAAATGCAGTTGCAAAAGTGCGAGACGAAACGAATAAACATTGGTACTAATTTGTTTTAAAACAGGCCAAGCAAATCATGGTACACGGCTGGGCAGCAAGGGAGGTGGCCGGCCACTTCTTGGGGCTGGCCGAGAAGCTTCTAGGCCATTTGGGCCAAGGATTTGGGCCAAAGTAATAATTGGCCGATCGGCCTTTTGTCCTTTCCCACATCAGTTTCGAAGCCGTTCCTCCCCAATTCCTTTCACTATATAAACCCCACTCCGCCTCACACTTTGAACACAGAATGATTCTACGGAAAACTCAAGACAAAACTTGAGATTTCCTCCATAGAAAACTTGAGACTAAACTCGAGTTTTCTAAGTCTAAATATTTTCTCAACACACGATTCACTCGGAAGAAACGAGACTACACTTGTTTTACCCACGAGTTCTTCCTATTCTCTTCGAATCTTCATAGATTCGATCCGAAAGCCTTGCCATCATTAGGTAAGTCTTCTGGTTATTTTTTCTGTCTTTATTATTATTGTCTTTATTATTATGCTAGATTTATTGTTTGCATGCTTAGTATATTTTAATTACTTTATTTCTTGCTTATGTCATATATGCTAGATTTAGGGTTGTTTTAATATATTTAAATATGCTATAGCCGAGGATGATCTAGGGTTTCGCCAAGAAACCCAATGGATCTAGGAACTATTTCTTTCCTTCCACCTTAGTTATAATTATCCCATGATCAACAATCCCCCGAGGATGAACGTTGATTAGTGCACCTTCCGAGGGCCTAACTCAAAGGTTCTAGGGTGTGATCATCAATTAATTCTTTCTCTCCCCTCCTCCTTATGCATGATCCCGTTTCTTCTATCTATTCCTGTAAACACCGCACACAACCAACACCCCACATGCTAGAAAGACCGATCCGTCGGGCAATAGGAGTGATAGCGTTTCTTCTTCTGTTGTAACTTGACCCCCGAACCCAATTAACTGTTTAGCCTTTTTTCAAAGCTTTGGGCTATATCAAAGTGGCGTGGCGACTCTCAAAAATTAAACTAATATTTTAATATGGTTTAAAGCGAGTGTCACTAAATGAATATCCCATTTCGATCCGACTTTATATAATTAATTATTTCAAACCTCCGAATGCGCGTTGCATCGGGACGGGGTATTCACAGACCCCTGATGTAAAACAAGACTATATGGTCGAGCAATTCGTGAAAAAGGTGAAAGGACACAACTCTTTGGTCGTCGGTTTCTAAATCACCTAGGGTTTCTCCTACGGGCAAACTTAGCTCGCTAAAGTATAAACCCACCTGGTCAAGATGGAAATACACTCCTCAACGGTTATCTCCTTCTATACCCCACCTAAATGCTTGTATACTCTACGATTGACAGTGCAATAGCCATATCAAGCCCAGGTTCACAACTAAAGGACCTAGCCATGACAGAATTGAAAGGGAAAGCAAAAATTAAACCCAAAAACGAAGGAAGAAAGGGGTACCTTGGTTAAAATAGGGAGGATGGATTTCGAAAACAAACCGAGAAGTTGGAGTGCGCCTGGAGAATCGAAGATTTGCTCTTGCCTTGTTCTTGACGTACGCCTGAGAATTAGGGGTTTGTAAAGATCCAAAAAGGAAAAGGATTTTCCTTATATACTCATTGCTAATTCTTTCCTGAATGGGAAAGGTTTGGGGCTTCAAACGGTTTAAAGTTTTCAATTAATGCTTAAAACGGTTCTCGAGGCAGTTGTCCAAGCGTCAAATTTAGCAATGATTATGAAAATACAGCGCTTCAAAGGATCTGGCCGTCAAATCTATCTAGGGTCGAGATTAAGCCACGTGATCATCGGTCGACCAACCAGTAGTTCGAGCATCTACATGCGATCTACATAAAGCTTCATAAAAAATTCTTATAACTTCCTGGTAAACAAAGTTCAGCCAGAAAGTTGGGGGCCACTGAACGGAATAAAAGTGACGGGCTAGGCCCAACGAGCAAGCCCAATCTTATTTACAAATTTGCCACCACATTCTTGGTGGGTCAGCCCAATTATTACAAGGCCCAAGGCCCATCAGCCAAAGATCAGTCGTCCTAGCTCATTGTCCGACCACCATGGTCCCGACCTAGCTTTGTCCGACATACGATCCGTATCTTATTCAAGTATTATCCGTCAGTGTCAATCAGTCAGGTCGACCATGCAGGCAACCTCGACCTACCAAGAGTACGTCGACCTACAGAGTCAGGGCGTATTTACAACTCTTTTCATAACAGAAGTCCTACAAATCAGGAGTTATATATGGACACGATCTCTTATACAAATCTGAACCATGATTCTAGGGATTTCATACAATCCTACTACAATTATACCTTTTATCAAGGCCTATAAATACTTCACATCTTTAACGGTTTAGAGGTAATTGCTATTTGTTATTCTGAATACATTATTCATTATAATATTTTAGCTCTCGTATCACCATACTTACTCTCACGCCCGAGGGTCTTCGCCGGAGGCCATTTCGACTAGTCGTGGGTTCTGTTTTCAGGTCAAAAGCTAGGTGATCAATCTTGCAGCTAGACGGAGATTGATAACGGCACTATTCCTGCATCATCAAGTGGGTTAGTGGGAAGAAAGGAATTAGTGTATGATTCGGAAATTGAGGAGGAAACCATTTTTGTAAGATAAACAGAGGTTTCGTTAAATTTCGTTAAATTTCATTAATTTTGTAACATTTTTGGACGGAGTTAGTGTGTCGGGTTAAAATATACTCCCTCCGTCCCATCCAAGTGTGCACCAAGATTTTGCTCACAATAACTAAGAAATACTATTAAGATAATGAAAATGTGTGATAGGAAATGAAGAGAGAGAATGAGTGGAGTTAATAGTAGGTTGGTGAATAAATTATATGGTGAAAAATGAAGAGAGAGAATGAGTGGGTGGGATAGGGAGAATATAAAATATTAAAACCTTTGCCATTTATGATAGTTCACACTCGGCTGAAACGGACCCAAAGGAAAATAAATGTACATTAGACTGGGACGGAGGGAGTATGCGTATTTGTAATACAGGGGTTAAAACTGCTAAAATCATAAAAGGTAGGTTAAAACTGAAGGTAGAGCATAGTAGTTGAAATGTCGATTGGCCTAATGACAACGTAGGGTCCGACGTTACCGCCTAATTAGCTATTAGCAAGTAGGGTCCGACGTTACCGCCTAATTAGCTATTAGCAAATAAGGGTCTTATAAAATACTCCCTCCGTCCCACTTCACTTGGCAGTAATTTTCATTTTGGGACGTCCCACTTCACTTGGCACTGTCCAAAATGGAAAAGAATATTCACTATTCCCTCCACTCATTCTCTCTCCTACTTCACTTTAACAACTCTGTCATTTGATTTTGATAAGTTTAGATCCTTCTATATTGCAAACACCCCTCAAAGACCCCTTTTTGTAATTTGGCCTTACATTAACAAAATTATACTATTTCAAAGCGTACTTGTAAAATTAATATTACCCTGTCCCCAAGTAATGTTTATAGTTTAATTTTACTCGATAATTAAGAAAAAATAAATATTATAAATATAAATTAAGAAATAGAAAGGGGGTAATTTTTTTTTTGTTGTGAAATGTTTCTGTTATCCGTTTAATTTAAAATAATAAATCAACTAATAACAAGAATGTGGAAAAAAAAGCAAAATAAGAACTGATGGAGGAAGTAATTTATCGAGGGACTTTCCCCAACAATAAATCAAGACCCTCTCCTCTTCCTTTCAAATCGACTTCTTCTTCAATTTCTCCAGCCGAAATTTTGAAACTCAAAACATTGTAAGTATCGATTTTTTCAATCTACGAAATTTAGGAATTATTTTTGTTTGAGTCATTGATTTTATGCTCAACTCCCACTTCGCTGCTCCACAATTGCAGTTTTTTGAATTCTGATACACATGTATGTATGTGTGTGGGTTTCAAGAATTATGAAATGAAATGTATGTGCTCCTCATGCTTCAAGTTACGGATGAAATTCAATTATGAGTTTTTCTTTTTAAATCTTATGCTGATTATAATAGTTTGTGGGTCTCTTTTGCTTTCCTCAATTCAGGAAGGAAAACTCATCTTTCTACCGGTTACACTATTTCTTGTCACAATTTTCAACAATGCCTAGCAACTGTTTGATAAAATGCTGTAGACAATATGACACAATGAAAATGATTAATTTGCTTATATGCTATGCATTATTTTGATAGTGTATATATTTTGTTTCAGTTTGAGTTATCATATTTCAAGAGATCTTGTGTGTCAGAACGCTGTGTGTGACACTGTATACACATGGTGCTGCAGTTATTACCCTCCTGCCTGAGCATAAACCAACAACCCGGTAACATATTTGGTGTTACCCAAAACATAGCCATTATGAATCGAAGAAGAGTAGTTAAACTAGGTGGCATTACAAGGCCTCAGATCCTCCCTTCCTCAGATGGAGCTGAAGCTGCAGGGGGTTTACGTGTGTTTATAATCTCAGACTTGCACACGGACTACTCTGAGAATGTTACTTGGGTGAAGAGCTTATCCACTTTGAAGAACAAGAAAGATGTTCTTCTTGTTGCAGGTGATGTGGCTGAGACATTTGAGAACTTTATTTTGACCATGTCTCTTTTGAAGGATAGGTTTGAACATGTTTTCTACGTTCCTGGAAACCATGACCTCTGGTGCCGCCGTGAGAAAGATAATCACGTGAGCATCAATTTATATTCCTGCTTATTTTATGCAATATAACTATCATCTCATGCTTCAGGTTCAATGCATGTTTATGCTGGTGGATAGGTGATTACAATTTATTTTTTATGTTTTGAGGTTGAGGGTGACATCTTGGTCAAATAGGACAGCGGTATATTTGGTTAGTTGGACACATGCTGCCATACCACCGAAATAGCTGGGTCTAGTTATAGGTCTGCCACTAGTTTTTTTAAACCTTGAGTAGTATATTTCACATGAGTTTTAGGTTGCACAAAGTTATTTCGTGTTTTCATGAATGTATTACCCATACTATCATATCCATGTTAAGATTGCGAAGATTCAAGTTACGTGTCTGAATTGGTAAGATATTATGAGAAAGTCTATGCGTAAGCTTATCTGATTTCGGCATTGATTGAATGGCATGAGATTTTTTTATTTTTTTCAAGCATGAGTCAGCAGAAGTTACTTTTCTCTATTAGTAGAGAACCCTACTGGCATAACCATTCACCCTTTATCACCAGTGGCCTAGACAAACCAGAACAAACAGGGTCATTTAAGCCAAGCTGAAAGATTTTACAATCTATCCTTACTGAGTTTAAATGGCTACTAGATATCCTAGACAACCTTGATTTCTTGATGATTAGGAGCACCTTCAAGATGATTTTTTTCTTCAAGTTGTACCATCTGTTTGTTTTACTACATGAGTCGGCTAATCTGAATTCAGTTTGGCTGCATCTTTGCTTTTTTTGCATGCGTTATATTAGTGCATTTTTATGGCCTTGACATTGTGTTCTGTGATCAGATGGATTCTCTGGAGAAGCTAGACAAATTGAATGATGCATGTAGAATAATTGGAGTAGAGACTACTCCAATGTTAATAGGGGGTCTGGGAATAGTTCCTTTGTTCTCCTGGTACCATAAGGTGATATGTTCTTATTTGCAGTAAATTTGTATCCGATACTAGGTAAATTATAGTTGGAGATAGCCATTTTTACTTCTAACTAAATCCGTCACTGGTCTTGGGTTTTCAGAGCTTCGATACGGAGGAAGAAATAACTGGCATTAGGATTCCGCCTTTGGAGATGGTGATTCACTTTCTTTTCTCCTAGTAAGGGTTTCAAAATCCTCATTTATTATGAATTTATTTTGACCAAGACCTGAGCTTATTCCCTTTCCCTCCAACGATCTCAGGATACCTAGTAAAATCTTTGATGCTTTAAATGCTGCTACTTGCATATGTGACTTCTTTATGGGCCATAGAGAGGGGTACCTATTGACTAGTTCCTTTTTTTTTAAATTTTTTTTATGGAACAAAATTGGAAAGCCTTGATATATTTAGTCTTTTTGGCTCTCTTTTTCGTGTTTGTTCCGATGGACTTTTAGTCTGTCCCTTGTTATAATTTTTTTTTTTCCATCCATACAATCTTCTTTTCTTAATCTCCCTCATTCCCGGTTTAAAGTACCTAGTTTGACTTTCACACTTGTTAATAATTAAGAAGTCAATGCAAAAATGGGTCAACAATAGTAGTGAATTGAGGACATAATTGTCCGAAACATTATTCATAAACCAAGTGGGTGAAATGTAGGTTAGGTAAGTAACGATTTTTTTGTAATTCTATGAAGTTTACGAGGACAAGATTGTCCAAAATACTGTTCATACTTTGCCATTTATAGAATAAAGCAAACTAAGAACCTTAAACCGAGACAGATTAAAAGGAAAGTAAGAACTTTAAACTGGGACGGAGGGAGAAATAGTTTCTGCTTATTTTAATCTTTGAATGCCAAACTCCATGCCAATACAATAAGTTACTCCCTCCATCCAATGAAAATGTTCCTTGGATCATTTTAAGGTCATCTAAAAATAAGTGTCCCATTTCAGTTAGTTTCAGATAAGTCTTTCATATCGGTTGTCTAAAATCCCCTTTTTTATTGCGAGATAAAGAGGACATCGCTCCCATTAATTTGACAACACTTAACGATGTTTTTGCATTATAGGAAAATAATTAGAAGCCAACTGTTTTCTGAAAGCCCATGCGAATCCATAAGTTTCACTTTATTTTTGGGACGGAGGGAGTACCACTAATTAATTTGTAGGTAACATAATTCTTTAGCATTGAAAGTTGGCTTCACAAATTCTTGCATCAATTATATTATCTTTCTTTGAAAACCTTTGCATCAGTGCATTCTTTTCTTATTAATACCTGGGATCAAGTTCATGAGCGTTTTAGAGTCGGGAACAACTTAGAGCTTAGTTTATGTTCTGATAGTATTAGTAATTTTTCTTATGATATATTAGTAAGACCCAATTGAGGTCTGGTTTATAGGAGGGGTATCATATTGATGCTCATGCTCAATCATCTTCTTATTTCTAACCCGAGATGGTTTAAATGAGCAGATTCAACCAGATGTTGAGTTGTTGATTTTAGATGCTTCCTTAAATTTTCAATGCCTGGTTTTATATACAGGCATGCAAGGACTTTCATGCATGTAAATGGCCCGGAGAGTTCTCGAAGGAAGACACTTCCCTTGCTGTTTACTTCGACAAGTTAAATAACAAGAATGCGGAGATGGTCAATGAAATCCAGAGGAGTTGCAGCCAAATAATATCTTTCTCGCACTTCCTTCCTAGGTCAGTCAGTTCTTTCTGAACTAGGCTCTTTATAGGTTGCTTCTGAGTTGCTTTGTGCCTAAGCTATATGCAGCTGTGCCTAATTGCTCAGCAATAACCACCAATTACAATTTGCTGAGTAAATATCAACCAAATATACTAAAATCCACATTTCTATAAAAGCATATATATTACTGTACATGATTGAGGACAATTTGGTGCACCATAAGTGTAGAACATAGATATCGATTCTCTACCCGTGAAGCCATTTATAAGTGTCAAGGGCATAGTGTACTTGCTGACTAGAAGTGATCACTCCAGTTGGACTTTAGAGACTTAAGGTTTTTTTCTGGGAAGAATTTTTGGTGTTTTTTTTATTGACTTTTTATTTTAGTGTTTTTTACTTTAGGGAGTATTAACTAAATATTCCCTTGTTGAAATGATTAAACTTTGGCTCTTAAAGTGGTTTGCAACCAGATCCATTCCGTTCTCATTTCTAGCACTTGTTGGTAAATCTTATGACTATCTACTGCCGTGTAGCAAAGAATTTCTTACAAGGGGGTCAAGATTAGCTGTATGGTAGCTGAATAGATCAAATGGGGTCAATAATACAGTAATAGTGCAATTTCTTCCTAAAATAAAGTGGGGGGGGGTGAAAATTGATAAAATTATTTATTTTGTAGTACAAGGTCAAGGTGGGAGTCTTTGCGGCACTGGGGTAATGTTGTAGTACAAGGTCAAGGTCATTTTTTCTTTTAAAGATAAGAGTTGCTAAACTGGGATATTTTCAAAATGAAAGGGGGGGGGTCAAGTAACCCCCAGTCGGGTGTATGTTGTTTTCCACTGGCTATCATCATTTAAAGAAGAATGAATACTTAGGAAAATATGCAGCTGATGACACATCTTCATATAAAACTCAAGTCATGTATAAAGAAATACATATGAGACGAATACGATTTATGACACATGCGCTCATAAAAAACTAAATATGTCTCAATCCAGAAAATAAAATATCCAAGAAATCCTCTTATTTTAAGTTATAACGTAGTAGGCTATTTAGTGATTATGCTTGTGCTAGGAATTTTTTGCTGTCAAGTTGGATTACTGGTAAGACAATGATTTAATTTTTTGTTTTCCACCTTTTAAGCAAGTAAGGCTATGATATTATGTGAACCATCATTTTGCTCATATTTTCTTGTTCATTGATCTCCCTCTCTCCCCGCGTGCACACACTCGCGAATACATGTGGACGTGTGAGTGCGTGAGAGAAGACAAGCAGCGTAATAACGTGAGGTTTTCAGTTGGGTATTTTGGATTTTGCAGTGGCTGATGGTAATGTGAGATGAGTCGTTTGGTCAACGTATTTCGAGTTGTAAATGTTTATCATATTCTTTCATTTTTACCTGGAAAAACATCCCTATCAATTTTATATTTGTTTTATACGCGTTAACCACATCTTCCATAAACCATTTCTATGTCAAGTTTCTCTATTTCAACTTGCCAAGAGAACACCAGATTGCTTCTTGCTATTATACGTGGAAGCCAAAACTGAATGGCAAATAAGGATTCATAAATGAAGCTATATAAACTGATTAAGCTGAATCCTTTTCGGTGTCTCATTCGTAATTTAGCAAAATTCAAATATCTGAAAGGCCAAGTAGCTTGACATTTGTTTGGTTGCTTTGTCATACAGGCAAGAATTATGTCCTGAAAAGAGGATGCTTTTTTATCCACACCTTCCAAAAATCATTGGCTCTGACTTTCTCGAGACTCGAATAAGATCAATACATGGTTTTGAAGGAAGTCAGTCTGCATGCCATGTATTTGGCCATACCCATTTCTGTTGGGATGCTATGCTTGATGGTATCAGGTAAATTTCAGCACCTAGATAAACATATTCCTTTACGTCAGCTCTACATTTTTCAGGAAGACAATTACGGTACTCCCTCTGTCCCAAAATGATCTTCCAAGTTTTTTGCCGTTATTACGAATGAACTTTGAGCAATAATTATAGGTTAATTTAATTATACTAATGAAAATCTAAAACTTGTAATTGATACACCATCAACAATACTATCAATAACAAGTTTTAAATTTTCATTAGGATAATTAAATCAACCTAAAATTATAGCTCAAAGCTCATTCGTAGTAACACCAAAAAAGAGAGAAGATCATTTTGGGACGGAGGGAGTATTGATATTTTATGAGAAAACTAGTTTAGCTATATTATGCTAGAAAATATAAGCAGGCGGTATGATTATAAAGGCATGGAGTAGTACGATGAAGCAATTACAATTACGTGGGAACATGAAAGGCAGAGTAGGCAGAAGGACGTAAAGCAAAAGCAAGGGAGGTAGCCCGGGAAGACCTTCTTTAACAAGAGATTATAGGTCTGATACCTTCTTTGTTCACAGCTAGCTCGCCATCTCATTCAGGAGCAGAAATAGAAAGAGGTCTCGTAGATTCTAGGAGGGCAAGAAGTTCTCTCGAATGAATAAGTGAAGTCGATTCCTGTGACGAAAGGCTAGAAGCTGACCTGCGAGTCAAGGACTGAAGAGAGGATGAAAGCAGAGCAGTGTACTACTTAGTTTTCTCTAATTTAGATAGAAAAGGCGTACTGCACTAAACAGTCACATTTCATAGCCTTTCGCTAATTAACAACTGGCACCAAACAGAAGAAAGTATACATAACTACTATTTGGACCACCCAACTTTAGCACATTATTTACATAGGCCACCCAAGTCCCAAAATATTACCACTCAACTTTGTTATATTATTCATATAGACCACCATAGTTCCAAAATATTCAACCTTGCCACTCAACTAACTAAAATTATGCAAATGAAGGTTTAGAATTAGGGTATTCAGTCTTGCTATCATTGTACTGTTGGATATCCAGTGGGTTGCATTTCTATTGTGTACTTTTCTGGTGGCTTAGTAGAAGGGGCAGAAGGTTTATCACACCTACAAGAGCACTAGAGCAGGCTGCAAAAATGCCAAGGGAGGAAATTGAAGTTGTCTGGTAACAGTGGAGAATGGTTGAAGAATTTTTCGCATATGAATATTTAACAACTGGATGGACATGGTTGACCAGAAGGGTTTTGGACTGGTTGGAACATGTGATGATTGACTGGTTCACTGGCGGACCTACCTTGGTGGTAAAGGGGGCCATTGCCCCCCTTTGATTTTAAGAAAATTGCTTTTACTTGTGTAAATATTTTGAAATTTTGGTATTTTAGTGCAATTTGTTGATACTTGCGCCCCTTTGTGTGAAGAAAAAAAATGCACTAAATTCTTTTTTGCCCCCTTTTACTTGGTAAAAATAATTTTGCCCCCTATTAAAAAAAGTATAGGTCCGCCGCTGAACTTGTTAGGTAACAATTTTCCCTCTTCTTCACTTGCATTAAGAATTAATGATTGTGTGAACATAATAATCCACAATCTGTATGATTTATTATCTTTTTCTCTTTCCTCTTGGATTATTGGTAAGTTTTTTTGATGCATGCACAAATCAGTAATATAAAAGTGAAAGATGGAAAGCCAGAAGCCAATTAAATGAAACAACAATCAAGGCTTTTGACTGCTCTTACAAATTCATATTCAGTTGCAATTTATACATTGCATTTTAGTTTCCAAGCAACAGTGGTTCGGTCTGGCTGTTCGATATTGCAATCTCAATCCGTGATATGGTTTGGTGGTTCGCTGTCATGGTCTGTTGATTTGTATGTCGTTCATCTCATTCGTTTGATATTAAAAACCGTAGTTATAAAACGCTAGTTATATGAGATATAGTCTAATTTGAAGTTTTGCTATTCAAACTCGTAAAATTTATGATACGCCCGTATTCATGTATTAAATTAAATTGTTGTACTGTGAGGATTTCCGTTTTACCGGGTTCATGGGTTTTTGGTAAAGACACATAAGCAAGCCTGCGGAGATTTAGGATTTTAGCCATATTGTGGTGTATTTTGGTAGAAGGCGATGCGAAATTCTTCGTAAGAGAGCATTATCTTCTTGTGGAGAGGATTGTGTTTCTTGCTTCTTTATGGGAGCGTTCGCAGGTTTATCTGTGACAGACCTAAGAAGGGATTGGAGAGAAGCTCTTCATTAGCCGAATTTGGGGCTACCATCTGCCATTTATCTGCTGGTTTTTATATTTTTTTTAATCTCATTTATTCTTTTGGTGGACATCTTGTTCCCTGATAGTTTTAATCACTCTCCCCATCATTTTTTTCTTTCATATATTAAAAGTAAATGGGAAAGCGTGATTCAGGATGAGCTGATTGGAGATTCATATGCTCATCCTTGACCTGATAGTAGTATTCGTCCCACTTTCAAGTAGGGAACGTTAAGAATAGATTACACGAGAATGGAAGAAAAGAGTGTTTACATAAAATATCAGTCAGCTGTTGGTGTAGTTATCTTATCATGCATATGAAAGTAGATTCAGATCTAGTCTGAGATATGTGATAACGTAGTTTGAATGATTTGTAAAAATGACAGGTACGTGCAGGCGCCATTAGCTTATCCAAGGGAGAGGAGGAGGAGGATGAATGGGGGTGAACACTGGTTGCCCTTTTGTATCTACTCTGATGGCCAACTCTCAGATACACTATATCCTTGTTATTGGTCTGACTATTACTCTGCCAATCCAAGATCACCTCATAACACTCAACTCGCACCATGGGTTGCCGAATTCTATCGCCGCTCCAACCGTAAGTAAATATCTCTCTCACATACCCATTGTATACGTGACACATACTTGCTCGATTGTTGCATGTACAATTTGTATCAGAAATGGTAACATTTGCCTTTTGAAAGCAATTTATTGACTGTTTTATAGGAAACCTTGTTGACTTTCTTCATTTAATTGATTGAACTTGACTTCCAGACATTTAGGGGGCGGTTGTTTTCTTATTTTAAGTCTTATTTGCCTCTTAACACTTATTCATTAAGAGGATTAGAGAAATAAGTGTGTATGTTTTTTTTTTGAAATAAGGCTTGTTAGGCTCTTAAAGTTCTCTTAATTTTAAGAGGTTAAAATGTTGCTGAATTGCCTCTGAAAGCCTCTAAAAGCCACTGTTTCATATTTGGTTTTGGGTAATTTTTTTTTTAAACAGTTTACTGTTTCATAATGCATTTACGGTTTTTTTTTTTTTTTTTTTTTTTAATTTTTTTAAAATTTTTTTTAACTGTTTCAGATAATGAATTCAGATACAAAATCAAACAACTTATCCAATTCAGAATTCAGTTTTCAGTTGCTGTCTTTTAATCATTCAGCCATTTTCAAAACTGAAATCAGATTTCAACACTTGTCACTTAAAAAAACAAAAAACCCCTTAGTTAGTCCTGGTGTCAGTATCCATTTACCGTTCCATGCAAAACTCAACTTCTTGACAAGTAGTTAAATAAGATCCATAATACTGTCTGAAACATATCCAACTTAGAAATTCATTCTTAGTCTTTCATTTTGCATAAGGTTATTATTATATTTTCTCAACTTGCTATGCACCATTAAAATTTATGCTCCCTCAGTCCCACGATAATGTAGACAGTTTGACTTTTTTTGAAATTTGACCATACAACTACGAGAAATTGATATATTATAATTAAATTTTAAAACTTTTAATTGTTAGTGTTGTTAGTAATAAATCAATAACACTTTTAAAATTTCATTAAAATATTCTAATTTCTCGTTATTGTATGGTCAAACTTCATAAAAAGTCTAAAAAAAAGTCTCTACATTATCATGGGACGGAGGGAGTACTCTTTATTCTATGTTACCCGGACTCGGGTACGGATATTCGAGATCCAAGTGTTAGATTCACTTTTCCTAAAAAAAAAATTAGACACGGGGACACTGTCCTAAATTTGGACATGGGTTCGGGGATACGTTAATAACAAAATATATTGAGTCTATTTATATACTTTGCTTATTAAAATAAAAAGTAGTCTGGTTTTTTTTTTTACAAAAGTATCATTTATAATTTTATTTCTAAAGAAAGTTATAATTTTAATGAAATTTGGCTAAGATATAATGTATAATTAAGTAAAACACTAACATTAAAATTTGTAAAAACTTTATAAATGGACTCAACTCACTTCTTTTTTCTTTCAATTTTTCTTGTCGTATCTAACTGAAAAATCGGGTGTCGCGTACGGATTTTATATCCGTGTCAGTGTCGTGTCTTGTCGGACACAGATACTTCAACATATTTGAATATTTGAATAGTTCGAGTAACATAATAGTCTGTCTGTATTTGATACCAATGGATTAAGTTGAGCAATGATTGCACTGAATTCACTAATATGGTTTGTTGTTGTAGTTGTCTTACCTTCTGGCATCCTTAGATTTCAACAATTGTGTTAGAATGAATGTCAAAAAATTTCCAAATGCTCAATTTAAGATGTCTTTTATTCGCTCCGTCCCAAAATGAATGTTTAAAAATTTCATATTTACATTTTATCAAGTAAATTTCAATTTTTTTTTAACCTTTTTTTATGTTGGGAGGAAGTACAGTAGCAACTAGCAAGTATTGACAAAGTGTTGACAAAGTTGATAGAATCATTTGTTCTGAATGTTGCTTTAACCACGTTCCAAAGCACATAAAAGATTTGTACAATCACCAAAAAGAACATCAGTGCTGTATTAAATAATTGATAGGATAAATTACAAAATATGAACTAACATATAAAGCCGTTAATTTGGATCTTTTCGTCGGGACGTTTCGCCCCGTCCCGCCATATAAATGGGATGGGATGGGATGGGATAGTGTATTTTAATCTCGTATAAAAACGGGCCTATTTGGGACATCCCGTTTGGGACGTGGGACGGGACGGGATGGCACGAAACGTCCCGCAATTTTATGATTATAATTATAATTTTTTAACCTCAAAGGTATTTTAGCACTTAATTCTTAATTTTTTTTTTACAACTATCCATTGATTTTTTGTGTTGATTAAGTTGTTTTATAAATTTAACAAATTTTTATCTTGTAGGATTGCAAAAAATTAATCTTATTTTTTCAATTTAATTTTTTGGCATCATCTCAGTTAGATTTTAGTTTTATATTATATTAGCGTTTTTTGTCCCGCATTGTCCCGTATCCCGAGGTGTGATGGGATGGGACGAGGATTTTCTGTCCCGCGAAGAATTCGGGACGTCCCGTTCCGTTTCGTAAAATTGTGGGATTTCATATTTCTGTCCCGTCCATCCCGTATTCCCAAAGTGACAGCTTTACTAACATCCACGAAGTGATACCAGTTTGGGACCCGATGTCCAAAATATATCGAAATAGGGCTTGACTTGTCACTTTGTTTTTAAAATAGGGCTTTCTGACGGATTTCGTTAGAAAAATCAGTTAAGTCACATGTGACTTGTACGTGATTGAAGAAATGGATCAGTTTGAAATGGGTATTAGTTTTTAAGGGGTTAAATACAAATACTTAAACTTAAAGTTGAAAAAATATAAAATTTTCAAATTTCAAATAATCACAATGTAAATTAAAACAACTAATATATTAATCTAATTATTTTAATTATTTTATAAAATATAAATAAATAAGTCCTTTCCTTACAATAAAATAAAATAAATGAATGCTTTATAAATAATTTTTTTCAAAATTAAATGACAATTAACAATAGTTTTATATTAATTTACTATATTAAATGATAAGTAATTATATTTTTATAATAATTTACTTTATTAATTATATGTACGAGCTCCAATTCACCGTACCAATAACCAGCGCCGTTTCGAACACAATCTATTCCCGATTGGACGCCTGCACTGTCTCTGTACTCATTCATCACAGCGAATCGAAATTTATGTTTGTTGCTATCAATCAACGACCGTTGCTGTCGAAGCAATTTCTTTGTCTCCTCCCAATACCCCCTGTTCTCATAATCTTCACGGATGATGCACTTGACACTTTTGTTGTTGTTGACTTATTGAAAACATACGAGGATATGGTGGAATCGGGTCACTTTTGTTGTTGTTGACTTATTGAAAACATAAGAGGATATGGTGGAATCGGGTGTGTTGAATTTAAGTAGGTTCACCCGGATAGCGAGTGAGACCCATTTAATTTTGACTTTTTCAAAATATGATTACTTGTCATTTAATTTTGAAAATTTTATTAAAAAAACATTTATTTATTTTTATATTTGAAAGGAAATGAGTTATTTATTTATATTTTAAAAAATAATTAAAACCATTATTTTAATATACTCCCTCCGTCCCACTTCAAAGGGCCCATGGTAATATTTCACGGTTTTTAAGATTTTTTTTTTTAAAAAATGAATAAAGAATTGAAAGTGAGTAGAAGATTAGAGGAGAGAGAATGTAAAAGTTAAAAACATTTAATAGGAGAGAGAATGAGTGAGAGGAATAATAAGTTAATGAATGATTTTTTTGTAAATATGTTAACATTATAAGGGTATAATGAATGGTTTTTTTGTAAATATATAAACATTATGTGGGTATAAATGTCCGAAACATTGTTCACATATTTTCATTTATGAAATGGGCTCTTTGAAGTGGGACGTCCCAAAAAGGAAAGTGGGCTCTTTGAAGTGGGACGGAGGGAGTATTAGTTTTTTTTTTTATTTTAAATTTTGATTATTTAAATTTGAAAATTGTATATTATTTAACTTTAACTTTAAGTATTTGCATTTAGCCCCTTAAGAACTAATACCCAATTCAAACTGATCAATTTCGTTAATCATGGGCAAATCACATGTATATTAACTGATTTTCTAACAAAATTCGTTAAAAAACCCTATCTAGCAAACAAAGTGACAAATCAGACCCTATTTTCCTAAATTTTGGAATGCAGACCCCAAACTGATACTAACCCGTGGACGTTAGGCCCTATTTTGTAAGTGTTAGCATAGTTTCCCCCCCTTCCCCCTTTGGAAAAATGTTTTAAACAACTCGTCCAACTTTTTTTTTGTTTACATTCATGTTTAGTATCACTAATTCCGTTATTTTGTACCTAACGGGCCTTGGCCCAGTGGTACAATGGTGACTTCCCGAACCCCCCCTTCCCCCTTTGGAAAAATGTTTTAAACAACTCGTCCAACTTTTTTTTTGTTTACATTCATGTTTAGTATCACTAATTCCGTTAGTTTGTACCTAACGGGCCTTGGCCCAGTGGTACAATGGTGACTTCCCGAAGGGGAGGTCACCGGTTCGAGTCCCCTCAAGGGGATTCTTGGGGCTTAATTTCCTACCTTGGTTTCAGGGTCCTTAGGAGCCCCCGGGGCACATCCGTGCAGTTAAGAAAGCGGCATTGCTGGGCTTGTATCCTCAGTGTGGGGAGTTCAAATCTTGACAGTGTTGTGAATTTGGTGGTACCCCGTTGCAATCTAGACAAGAAATCAACACACCCACAAGCACAATAATGGAAAAAACACACACACAAGAACACAAGAGTTGTTTACCCGATTCATTCAACACATGAACTACGTCCGGGGGCAATTGCCAAGCCAATATGTTATTAGACACCTTCTAATATGTTGCTACATCAACTACAATGTGTTCTAGGTCGTATCTATGCTTATATAGTAATACAAGGAAACCCTAAATCAAAATTAAGAAGAGTTCTAATCAAAATAGGAAACAAATCTGCTGCAGAAAATTCTGATCCGACACGTGGGCGGTCGCCCAAGACACCATGGGCGGTCGCCCAAGCAGAAAATCCCACGAGCCATGACAGTCTGTACACCTGGGCGGTCGCCCACCACCACATGGGCGGTCGCCCATCACAACAGAAAGTCCTCCGCATTTTTCCTCCTTGATCTCAGCAACTCCTCCGACTTAGACTCCTTTTTCCTCATAGTTTAGGACTCCAATCCCAACAATCTCCCACCGGAGACTAAACTAACAAGCATAGAACACCCATCAACTCCCACCACGGAGTAAAGACCTTCGAACACATTTCCCCCATCCCATATTGGTTTGACACTACCGCACCTCTCCTCAAGTACTAAGGCGAGTTGAAACCAAGCGACGTTTCAACCTCTCCGTGTTAGATGATTCTTGCCTCCCCAAATCAGCTTCTACCTTGATTTCTCCCCGCAAGTCTAACTTCGCCTTCTCCCTCCAGACCCACCTTCCTTGCAATGCTTCCCCTTGAAACTTGGACACACCTTGTTTCTTGCATCGTCTGTTTTTGGTCTGAAACCGCTCTCTGTTAGGGCACTTAGACTTCCACACCACGTTGATCAACTTTGTGTCCCCCCTAACATACCGTTTCTTGATGTCTCCCCTTTTCACATCAACAGGCCGGTTCTTTAGCCTCTTGCTCCCACCGGAACGAACATCGACATTGTAGGTAGAGTACAACATCTTCCCCTTAACCCCACGAGCTAACACCTTAGCTCCTTTTGTGACTTCCCAAGACCCACCAATGAAAGAAACACCATACCCTTCACTGTCAAGTTGTCCCACAAAAATCACCCTTCTCCTCAAATCCGGAACATGCATCACATCGTGTAGTTGTAAAACAGCTCCATTAGGTGTCTTCATCATCACATCCCCCTTACCTTTGACCTTCAATGGTTGACCATCACCAAGATAGAGAACCCCAAAATCTCCAGTTTTGTACCGCTCCATTGATTCTGCATCCCCACTAGCATGACAAGAAGCTCCAGAATCCAATACCCAATCTTCACCCGACTGCTCCTCTCCTAGGATTAATACATCTCCACCATCATCCACCACGTGTGCACCACCATCTTTACCCGGGCATTCATAACTGATATGACCTAATTCGCCACAATTGTAGTACTTGACCTTTTTCCCCTTTTTCGATCCTCCCCTTTTTCTCTCCACCCTAAGTGCAGCCCCATCTACGAAAGATTCTCCCATTTTCTCTTTCCTTCGTAACTCCTCTTGTAGGATGAGATCTCTAACCTCCGTATACACCAATGCTGTTTTCGACGTACTAATCGTTGTGACAGTAACCTCCCAACTATCAGGCAATGATTTTAGTAGAAAACAAGCTAGCACTTCATCGGAGAAAGTAATATCAACACTTTTCAATTGGTCCACCATACCTTTGAAATTGCCGATATGACTTGTCGCTGTCTGCCCCTCTGACATCTTCGCATTCGCAAACCTCTTTATTAAATGCACCTTATTGATATTCGACGGCTTCTCATACATGTCTGACAGCGTTTGTAGCAACTCCACCGTTGTCTTGGCCTCCATAGCGTTCCGTGCAACGTCGTCGGTTAGGGCACTCCTCACCGCTCCTAACGCCTTCCGATCCAACGTCTCCCAATCATCTTGTGACATGTCTTTGGGCTTCTCTTTTAAGGGTTTATGAAGATCCTTACAATAAACGTAATCTTCAATCCTTGTCCTCCAAAACGTGAAATTCACACCGCTGAATTTCTCGATTGAGTTCTTCATCTGACTGCTTCACCAAAAAATCTCCAAGAACGCGATTCAAAAAATCAACTAATGAAACTTTGAATCCTCCGAACCAATGCTCTGATACCAGTTGTTGTGAATTTGGTGGTACCCCGTTGCAATCTAGACAAGAAATCAACACACCCACAAGCACAATAATGGAAGAAACACACACACAAGAACACAAGAGTTGTTTACCCGGTTCATTCAATACATGAACTACGTCCGGGGGCAATTGCCAAGCCAATATGTTATTAGACACCTTCTAATATGTTGCTACATCAACTACAATATGTTCTAGGTCGTATCTATGCTTATATAGTAATACAAGGAAACCCTAAATCAAAATTAAGAAGAGTTCTAATCAAAATAGGAAACAAATCTGCTGCAGAAAATTCTGATCCGACACGTGGGCGGTCGCCCAAGACACCATGGGCGGTCGCCCAAGACACCATGGGCGGTCGCCCAAGCAGAAAATCCCACGAGCCATGACAGTCTGTACACCTGGGCGGTCGCCCACCACCACATGGGCGGTCGCCCATCACAACAGAAAGTCCTCCGCGTTTTTCCTCCTTGATCTCAGCAACTCCTCCGACTTAGACTCCTTTTTTCTCATAGTTTAGGACTCCAATCCCAACAGGCAGGTGCAAAATTGGAGCAGCCATTTGATGTTGTAAGAGTGATGTAAATGCCTCTTTGGCAGGAGTAGCTGAAGCAGCCATTTTGGTGATGTAAGAGTGATGTAAATGCCTTGTAGGAGAGCTCCCTTGGGGCTCTGGAGTATAAGGGGTGCTGCCACCCTGGCTGCATAGGGCGCATCCCGCAATTTACCTCCGCCAAGATATGCGAGGGCCGGTACACAGTGATTCGGGATTAGTCCGTGAGGCGAGAACCCGAGTATCAAAAAAAAAAAAAAAAAAAAAAATAAAAAATAAAAATTCCGTTAGTTCAGGTTAAATAGTCACGTGTCATTGCCCACTACATTTTAAGGAAGTTTTCAGAACACTGCTCCAAACTTTCAAAAAAAAGAAAGCCTAGATCTAACTGACCCACGCCTTCCCTCACCTTTCCGATCCACACAAATTAAACTCGACAGGTATGCCTTGATTGCCTTTGGCTAAAAAATGGGTATGCCCCGATTGCATCTGAATCGGATTCTATACTCGGCAGTTTTGGTAGTATTTCGGTTTGTTCTGATATAAAAAAAACTTTGAACTCTGGAGAGGATTTCCAGCAGCCTAGCTCAAAATGATTTTCCTGCTTCTCTTCTCTTGTCATTATTACGAATGAACTTTGAAAAATAATTATATATTAGTTTTATTATTGTAATAAAATGTAAAACTTATTACTGATTGTATTGTTGATGGTGTTGATGCTGCAAAAAAGATCGAATCAGCCCAAATTCAGCGGTCGGTTGTACTCCGGTGATTGAATAGCCTGAAAACAAAACAAGAAACGTAAACTAAGCCGGGACTTCTCCGGCGAAGGCCCTCCGGTGTGAGAGTAAGTATACGTTGAGAGATAGAGAAATCAATTTGACAGAGTTTAGGGTAAAAAAGATAACGTACCAAAATATGAAAATAATGGCTTGTATTTATAGGTAACATAATGTAGAATTCATGTTAAACTTGGACTGTAAAGAGATAAAATATAAATCCTAGGAAAATTATATCTGTTGAGGAGTCCTTATATGACTTGAGTTGTTGTAACAGGTGGTTACAATCCTAGAGAGATTGTAACTGCTTTAGTATCCTTATTTAATTAGGACTGTTATGTCTGCAACTCTGCCGGTATGCCGAGATTGACCTGACCTCGTCCTACGTAACCTGTCGGTTTACGCGGAGCCGGGGAAGGGATGAGAGATAAATGGGAAGCCAATCGTGATGACGTCATATGTGAATACCCCGACCCGGGACCTACACGTGTCCCGAGCTGGAGCGTCCTCAAACTAACCCAAATTTCCTTAACTTTTAAAACCTTTAATTATCATTCAAAAATAAATACAATTGTTGTAATCATTTCAAAATAAATCTACACCTCTTCACAAAGGAGGAATAGTTGACTAACTTAGAAAGTAAGAAACTGTTTTAATTACAAAAGGCCTCGGTTATAACATAAAATGAAGATTTATAAATACAATTCCATAAATGAATTATACCAAAGCACACTTCCTATACCAACCCAATTCATACCCAGACAATTCCCACAATATAACTTCCAAACTCCTCACCGCCCTTACTGGCCGGGTCCACCCGTCTCGTAATCTAAAAACAAGAAAGGGAGAGGGGTGAGAATAAATCTCGCAAGCTATTATGAATGAAGCAATATGCCATATAAGATGCAACACATAACAAGTTGCATATAACACGTTGGAAAAGCTGTAAACACCTTACATTACCTTGGTTTACCTTTTCCCGTCTGAACAGTAGTCGTACAACATTGGGTATAATAATACTCCAATCTTACAGTGAGCTGCTTAAGCAATACTCACGTCTTATAAGACCCGTTTTTCAGGGAACCAAATAAGACAGTAGCAACTCTGTAAGGCTTTTGGCTCAATACAGATGCTATACCCCATCCTGTGGCCACAGGAGGGGACGGCCACAGATATAACATAATCCGATCACATTAGGTCACACTTCCATAATTGATCGTATTATGTTATACCCCCAAATGTCAGCTGACTCACACATTATCAAGCACATAATAGATACTTGAATAAATCCACAAAGGGGATAAACAACATAGCAACATGGTAAAATATACTCATGCTCAATCAACATCATAGTGCAACATTTCTTTAACACACTTTGCATAATTTAGCAATATAGCCACATGGTAAAATATACTCATGTTCAACGATAATCAGAGTGCAACAATTATGTAATACACTAAGCATAATCCAATTCATGAATAGGTACTCAAGTAAGATAATGAGATATCATCAACCTATCTTACTTAGTCATTATACGACAATATATGATCTCTATAAGGATCCAAGTTAACTCTACCAAGTTGGAGTCACCTTTAATAAACTGTCAAATGATTTCTAAGTCGAAGATAGAGTGCCTCCATATTTTCATTTAAACCCCATTTAAGGTGCCATTAAGTGATACAATTGCTCTAAGTATAACTTAGGTTAAAAGAATTAATTCATATCCGAAAAGGTTAGGTTCCAAACTTTATATCGGTTAAGGATCATGCTAGGAGGTTACTAGTGAAAATTCAGCGAAACAGGAAACTAGGCCAATTCTGCCAACATGGGCGACCGCCCATAACCTCTTGGGCGACCGCCCAAGAGGGATTTCTAGGCATCATAACTTCTGTCAAGATGGGCGGCCGCTCATCACCACTTGGGCGACCGCCCAAGACCCCAGTCCAGCAAGCTCTATTTCCAAACATTTGATTACTTAGGTTCTTCTTTCCCTTTTTACATCTTTCTACTTTCATAATCACCCAAAAGAATTTCCAAATTTTACAAACTCATTCTAAACCCTTTAAACCAAAATAACATAATTCTAGATTATTTTCCACAAGATTTTCAACCCATTTTATCAACTCATTTCAAGTAAATCCTCTAAAATTAACTCAACCCATTTCTTTCATTCTAAATCAATTTCTAAGAACAAAAGCCTCATTTTATTTCATTTAAACTCAAAGTGATCTAAACCTAGATTTATTACCACTTGATTTTCCACCCAATTTACTACCATTTTCAAGATTTAACATTTTAAATCTAACTCCACCCATTTCTTTCACTCAATCAACTTCTAAGAATCATAACATCCTTCTATGTCATTTATCACATCCTCAAGTCCCAAAAAGAGTTCTAAGGCAATAAACAACCATTATCATCACAAGAACAACATTAGCTAGTTCATGAGCATTCATAGAAGGAAAGGTCATAATAACTTACTTTAAAATAGGAGATGGATTTAGGATTTTCTTAGCTTGATTGATTCTTCTAGATGATCCCACTTCAAAAGTACCCTTGAACTTGAAAATGGTGGAGGAATGGCTTA
Organism: Adenophora triphylla var. japonica; assembly: GCA_022495995.1. Taxonomy (NCBI): domain Eukaryota; kingdom Viridiplantae; phylum Streptophyta; class Magnoliopsida; order Asterales; family Campanulaceae; genus Adenophora; species Adenophora triphylla. Next base: position 299,391 of record JAFEMH010002529.1, on the reverse strand, counting down.
GATACAAGACTTGGGGTGGGAGCTTCCATGGAGGTTTTCTTGCTAGGGAAAGTATGAGAAAATGAAAGAGTAAGGAGGAAGGAGGGAGGTGGAGTATATAATTGGTAAAAGGGGAAGGGGGGCCGAATTTAAGGAGGGATATGGGGAAGGGTATGGGGAAGTAAGAGAAAAGTATGGTCCCCCCATACCCAATTTAGGCTTTCACATTTATTTCTTTTCCCTACACAAAATAAAGCCTAACTACTCACATTTTATTTATTGTCAATTATTATACTTTTCCCATGGACTTTATTTAATTTTCTCAATTATCTCATCCTAATAAAAGAAATCAAAGATATAAAAACGAACACATAATATTAACAATAATATTAAATGCACACAATATTATACTAAAATTGTGCCTAGGGTTAGGGTCGTTACAATCACTCCCCCTTAAAGAAAATTCGTCCCGAATTTGACTGTCACCTACCTAACTGATCAACCCGCCTCAGTTACATGTATACCTCAGACTTCAATTCTTAAACAGTCTCTTCAATGTTGTGATTCTTCCCAAAATTTTCTAATTCCATTAATAATATGATATTACCACTTAATGATCCAAGAATACTATACACATATCACCAACCCGAATTTTCACGATCTCAATAAAAATATAAACAATTAAAAGTATTACAACTTGTGTCACCAAATATATTACAATATCACATTAAAACTTCAAATATTCTATAAGCTTCTCCAAGCCAGTCTATAAGTCAAATTACCAACCTTTTCTAAAGCTTCAAATGGGTTAACGAACCTTGGCGCCAATTTACCTTAGGCCTTGCCTCTCCAAACTCACCCCAACAAATTAGAGATCGATTTTTTTTTTCTCAAACTATGCCTCATACAGTTTTATCTTAATGTTAGCATGATAACTACTATTATACGCACTCAACCACTGATAACCATACGTACTATTGACTACTAACATCCATTGTTCATGCCCATAGCATATCATCAACAACAAGTAATGATTCCTCAACTTTTTACAAGGTTAAACTTAATAGCATTCCTACCTTCCCAAAAGGACCTTCCCGAACGTTGTCTATCCAATCCATTTATTACTATGGGTTTTATACAATCGAACCATCCCCTAACATATGAGAGAACTTTATTAATAACATCTCATCAAGCTATATATATAACGAGTAGAAAATATAATTCAACTTTCTATAACAAAATAACATACCCTTCTTTACTTCCAATGTAACTCAATCACAAAATCTATAGTGATAAAACTCTCAAGTTCAACCTAGAACTCCAAATGCTTTAATAAATCTTCTAACGTCAATATTCTATTATCACAATTAAAGGTTTCAATTATGTTCCGGCCTAGTGACAAATCAATATTCAAATTGAATGGTTGGCCGCCCACAACGGAGCCGATCCAACTCCAAAACAAAACCGAGTCTACTGTGACCGACACAATAATAATCCCACACTTATCAAATCATTTCTCGAATCAAAACTTGAATACAATTAATCATTATAGGGAAACTAGGTTGCATTTTCTACTTGCTTCTGAACAATTTACATCTTTAGGATACCCATTCTTTCTAAAAATTTCAGCATCTTTCCGAATTCCAAAGGATACTATAAAAAGAGATTCAAAGAGACCCGAATGGTTTATTTATTTAAAACCGGCCCATACCAGTTTTAATTAACTAAACCACTCACAATTTAAGAACTTTCAAAAGATTGATAAGTTAACAAAATTAACTCGAGTGATTTAATTATCTACAACCGTCCCATACCAGTTGTAGATAGTTAAATTACTCACAGATTTTAATTTACACGAAAACGGTTTACTGACCTTATTAAATCAACTATCCCCGAAGGGCACAATTGCTCATACCGAATTCAATATATAGTCCAAAGTTTTAAGGCACATTTAAAACAATTCTAACATAATTTTCTTGTTTGACTTCTATTTATAATGTAGCCACCACTCAAAATATTTTTACTTAGTTAAATTCCCTATGAGAAAACACAATCTCGCAATACTTATTACTATCTCCGATAAATAACACTAAAACATTCCTTAAGATTATAAACTTGGTAAAGCATCCTCAATTCAATAATTCTTCAAGTTGAATATTCAACACCCTTACTAAATTTGAGTCATCTATTCCCTACCTTTGATATTGGTATTGTACCTAGCAACAACATATTGTAAACATCTAGTTCCCGATCAAATACCATAATTTCTAAATCAGAAAATATAATTGGAACTCACATAGGTCAATCATCCCCAAATTTCAATTAAACATTAACGGTATAATCTAACTTATCTCCCAATAACCATCAACAACTCAAAATTCGTATAACGTAAATATCTTCCAAGCATCACACCAATCCCTTATATGAGTCACGCAACTAAGTCAACCTATACGGTGTAATCATCCTATAGTATCATGTCTTCCAATAAGATTTATCCTCGTTTTATTTTCTCAACTAATGATAATCATCTCTCAAAACAACCCATATACATAATTTACCAATTCCTGAAGTTGATCCTACAAGTCACCAATAATTACATCTATTATACTTCTTCGCATTTACTCTATTTACCTTCCCATAACTAGTACACAATCCACAAATCAAAACGGTCATACTAGATATAAGTGTTGTCTTAAGTGTATTCTTAAAGCAAATATTCACTGTAATTGTAACACTCCGAAGAATTCAACTAATAACCATTGAGTATCCTATTAGTTTCTAGAATCGGTCATACAAATCATCAACAAATGATAACGAATACTTATTCTTCACAGTTACTAATTTGAGATCTCCCTAATCTATAATTAACCACCAAGTATCATCTTTTCTAAATATAGTACTAATTTATCCTTACGGAGAGTCGCTAAGCTAATCATCTTCTTTATCAAATACTTTCCCAAGATGAATCATCAAGTCCATCATCCCAATTAGTGTCCTCTATCTAGGAATCCGAATGCCAAAATAATACCTTATAGCAACTCAAAATCTCAATATCCTGGTATGATACCTGATGAAAACCCATTTTGAAACTCACATAGAAAACACCACTTAATCAACTAATAGCACATAAGGCAAAGATATATTGGTTCTATAAGATCTCGTACTCGCGATATTTTACAACCCATATAATCCCACTTAGACTATCACTTTCAATACTAGTCTCATATATCTAGTCTCCACCATGAGACACCATTGAATAACTAATCATGCAATTATACAACCATCAACCACTCTTAATTAGGCCATGTACCTAACCTCAACTAAGAGTTCACAAATTCATTTATCACTGTACAGGAGATAACCCAAGTGTCCTTTACTCAAATTTAACACATAACTCAAATAACCTTCACATTCTTTAGATCATACTTTCGACATTTAAGCATATGTGACATAATATCAATTAATAATTTACCCGACTCAATTACACACGGAGGTAAATCAAACGTAGATAAGGAGACTCGATTCTTGCGACAGTCCTCCTTAAACACAACAACTACTCAAATAATTCGGTTAATATAACGATGATTCACGGATTGGTAACTCGACCAAATCCACCGGCAATACATGCCCACTTAATCACAACTACCATGATACACAAGAATGATTCGAGGTACTCTCTCATAGGAGTAGAACCTTCAGCACATAAGGCAACTTTTGGGCCAATTATGCAAATAAAGATGGAATGTAATGCCACATGAGAACGAATGAACAAGGATTTATAAAAGTATGAACCCTAACTCCTGAGACAGGTAAAATACCTCAAATGATGGTGGAGGAATCTATCTTTCCATAACTCACCTTTCCTTGATTCCTTGGTTGGTCAATATCATTTTCTGTCTTTGAACAATTTCCTGCATTAAACTCTCGACGTAAGTTATCGCACACTCTCACTCAGCTAGACTCTACCCGAGAACTCTAACCGAGCTCTGATACCTACTGTGAAGACCCCGACCCGGAACCTACACGTGTCCCGAGCTGGAGCGTCCTCAAACTAACCCAAATTTCCTTAACTTTTAAAACCTTTAATTATCATTCAAAAATAAATACAATTGTTGTAATCATTTCAAAATAAATCTACACCTCTTCACAAAGGAGGAATAGTTGACTAACTTAGAAAGTAAGAAACTGTTTTAATTACAAAAGGCCTCGGTTATAACATAAAATGAAGATTTATAAATACAATTCCATAAATGAATTATACCAAAGCACACTTCCTATACCAACCCAATTCATACCCAGAAAATTCCCACAATATAACTTCCAAACTCCTCACCGCCCTTACTTGGCTGGTCCACCTGTCTCAGAATCTAAAAACAGTAAAGGGAGAGGGGTGAGAATAAATCTCAGCAAGCTATTATGAATGCAGCAATATGCCATATAAGGTGCAACACATAACAAGTTGCATATAACACGTTGGAAAAGCTGTAAACACCTTACATTACCTTGGTTTACCTTTTCCCGCCTCGAACAAAAGAGTCGCATAAATCTGACATTGGGTATAATAATACTCCAATCTTACAGTGAGCCGCTTAAGCAATACTCACGTCTTATAAGACCCGTTTTTCAGGGAACCAAATAAGACAAGAGCAGCCTCTGTAAGGCTTTTGGCTCAATACAAATGCTATACCCCATCCCGTGGCCACGGGAGGGGACGGCCACAGTATATAACATAATCCGATCACATTAGGTCACACTTCCATAATTGATCGTATTATGTTATACCCCCAAATGTCAGCTGACTCACACATTATCAAGCACATAATAGATACTTGAATAAATCCACAAAGGGGATAAACAACATAGCAACATGGTAAAATATACTCATGCTCAATCAACATCATAGTGCAACATTTCTTTAACACACTTTGCATAATTTAGCAATATAGCCACATGGCAAAATATACTCATGTTCAACGATAATCAGAGTGCAACAATTATGTAATACACTAAGCATAATCCAATCCATGAATAGGTACTCAAGTAAGATAATGAGATATCATCAACCTATCTTACTTAGTCATTATACGACAATATATGATCTCTATAAGGATCCAAGTTAACTCTACCAAGTTGGAGTCACCTTTAATAAACTGTCAAATGATTTCTAAGTCGAAGATAGAGTGCCTCCATATTTTCATTTAAACCCCATTTAAGGTGCCATTAAGTGATACAATTGCTCTAAGTATAACTTAGGTTAAAAGGATTAATTCATATCCGAAAAGGTTAGGTTCCAAACTTTATATCGGTTAAGGATCATGCTAGGAGGTTCTTGGTGAAAATTCGGCGAAACAGAAACTAGGCCAATTACGCCAACATGGGCGACCGCCCATAACCTCTTGGGCGACCGCCAAGAGGGATTTCTAGGCATCATAACTTCGTCAAGATGGGCGGCCGCTCATCACCACTTGGGCGACCGCCCAAGACCCCACCCAAAGAAGCTCTATTTCCAACCCTTTGATTACTTAGGTTCTTCTTTCCCTTTTTACATCTTCCTACTTTCATAATCACCCAAAAGAATTTCCAAATTTTACAAACTCATTCTAAATCCTTTAAACCAAAATAACATAATTCTAGATTATTTTCCACAAGATTTCCAACCCATTTTATCAACTCATTTCAAGTAAATCCTCTAAAATTAACTCAACCCATTTCTTTCATTCTAAATCAATTTCTAAGAACAAAAGCCTCATTTTATTTCATTTAAACTCAAAGTGATCTAAACCTAGATTTATTACCACTTGATTTTCCACCCAATTTACTACCATTTTCAAGATTTAACATTTTAAATCTAACTCCACCCATTTCTTTCACTCAATCAACTTCTAAGAATCATAACATCCTTCTATGTCATTTATCACATCCTCAAGTCCCAAAAAGAGTTCTAAGGCAATAAACAACCATTATCATCACAAGAACAACATTAGCTAGTTCATGAGCATTCATAGAAGGAAAGATCATAATAACTTACTTTAAAATAGGAGATGGATTTAGGACTTTCTTAGCTTGATTGATTCTTCTAGATGATCCCACTTCAAAAGTACCCTTGAACTTGAAAATGGTGGAGGAATGGCTTAGATACAAGACTTGGGGTGGGAGCTTCCATGGAGGTTTTCTTGCTAGGGAAAGTATGAGAAAATGAAAGAGTAAGGAGGAAGGAGGGAGGTGGAGTATATAATTGGTAAAAGGGGAAGGGGGGGCCGGATTTAAGGAGGGATATGGGGAAGGGTATGGGGAAGTAAGAGAAAAGTATGGTCCCCCCATACCCAATTTAGGCTTTCACATTTATTTCTTTCCCCTACACAAAATAAAGCCTAACTACTCACATTTTATTTATTGTCAATTATTATACTTTCCCCATGGACTTTATTTAATTTTCTCAATTATCTCATCCTAATAAAAGAAATCAAAGATATAAAAACGAACACATAATATTAACAATAATATTAAAAGCACACAATATTATACTAAAATTGTGCCTAGGGTTAGGGTCGTTACATCATAGCCGAGGAAGCCTCCTCGTCCTCAAGGGAGAACATCTCGGCCTTGGAAGGAGGTCTCCTCGACCCTTGAACTGGGCCTTAGTAATTTCGCCTATTGAGCCTTGGTCGGCATAGGGAATGTCGAGATAGAGAGTACGAGGAAGCCCAGGTCTTCCCTCGTAGCCGAGACTTGACGGATTATGTTTATGGCCCAATCCACTTGGGCTTTACCCGGACAAGCCCATGTTCGTATCTCGGTTTATACTGTTCAGTGGCCCCGACTTTCTAGATCAGCTTATGACGAGGAGAAAGTGATCTCGATCCCAGCTCACGAGAGTATGAACGGGCGTCACGTGGCAAATGTCGCTTTGATACCTGTGTCGTTCCATTATCCGCCAGTTAGTAGTGCAAATGATGGGCGTGGTCCACGATGTCTGACACACGTCTTGGAAACCCACTACGCCAATTAATGCTTGGGGCAAAGACGACGCTTGACCCATATGACCCATTTGCTTTGGGTTTGACCCGTTTGTAGGGGTATAAAATCAAAACCCTTGTTTCAATTTCAACTTTATCATCCCTGTCCATTGAGAGCGAAACCCCAAGATTTCAAAAACCCTTTCGTGTTCTTGATTGCGAGTTGCTCAGATTTGTCAGAAACGTTTGATTCACCGTTCGATTTCATCAATCTTCGACTGAAACAGGTATACTTTCTTTCCCTTTACTGATTTCTGCACTTTAATTTGTACTTTCTAGGGTTTTGCTTGGATATGATTTTTGAAACTGCCATTGATGAATTTTTGAAGCTTTTCTTGAGTTTCTTGTCTTGATATGATTCTTGAACCCTTTTCGTCCCTTCGTCCCATTTTAGCAATGACCCGCTCTTGGGAACATAGTCCCCGTTTCATCCATGGCTACCACAAAGGCAACCTTAGGGTTTATCGAAGGGAGAGAGGGCCATGGTTGTTGGTATCTTTGATGGATATTGGGGAGATGTTGACGAGATTTGGATGTCCAAGGGAAGATCTCCGTTATCCGAGCAAATTTAGGATTGATCGAGTTGATTTCATGTCCCAAGTATGATAATATTTCACAGCCGGGATGAGATGATTGAACACATCATTCTCTTCCACCTGAAGTCGGACCATCTTAGTCGTCCTCAGTTGTTGGGTAAGGCTCCCTCCTCGGCCTTATTATAAACGACGAGGAAGGGCAATCTTCCTCTTCCCCGTCTTAATGCCTTTAAAGATTTTGTTGACTTGTTTTCCTTGGTCTTGTGCAGATATGACGGGAAGAGGAAGTGAAGCCAACACTAGTGGTCCCTCGTCTTCGGCTAATATTGTTGACGCCTTTATTGAGGGAGAGCAAACTGAGGGACGAGGTAGAGCAGGCCGAGGTAGATCCGACCGAGGTAGGGCCCATACTTCTAGGCCGAGACCGGTTAAGGCCGGGGAACCAATGCTGGAGGTTTTATACTCCAAGTATGGGGTGCCGAGGGAGGAGTATAAACTAAGTTACCTCGGTCATCCAACCTTTGAAGACGAGGGAGAGAGGCATGACTTTTATTACAGTTCTAACCACGTCCATTTCTATTTCAAACAGTTTCAGCAGGGACTTCATCTTCCCTTAGATCCCTTTATCAATGAATTTTTAGGAGATATGCAGGCTATCCCGGCCATGCTAGGAGCCAACGGCGTTAGGGTCCATTACTGCCATTTCCTTGTAGTTGCATAACATTACGTTGCAAAGCTTCTAGTAGTTTTTGTTGAGCCTCTAATTGCTTTGAAAATTTAGCTTGTTGGGCCTCTTGACGCCTTGAAAAATCATCTTCCATATATGGATTACATCTTCTCCTCAAATTCAGCACAGACTGCAGAAACACTTTGAGATGTTGAGGCTTTACCAAATACCATAGATTTGGTAAGACCTTGTCCCATACAACGCACTCTCCCACGATCATCATTTCCTATAATATCTGTGAATATTTGTTCTCGCTTGCTTGGAGAGTTTTGATCCTCCTCTGGTAGTTCTTCAATTGCATCATTGAGCATTAACTATAACAAAAAACAACATGTTCAATATAATTATTTTAACTTTAATTAATATTATGAAAATGAAGTTAGAAATGAAAAAAGTATTCTATACAAGAACAATACTAGGTAAAAATAAAACTGAAACAGAAAAGGTTGAAACTTTAACTTACGATCATACGAGAGGTGGTTTGGTCTGCAGGCTGATCATCTTTGTCGGTGCGCGTAGCTATAAACATGCTTACTCGATCAGTAGGTTTTCCCTCGTCTTCTCTCTACCATTTATAATAGAATAATTTGACAAAAAAACTATATTTATATACATTACAAAAGAAGCATTAATTGACAACTGAGAACTAAATTGAACGATGACAAATCTCTTTTCTGATTTGACAATGCGACTTTTTTCCAGTTCTATTAAGACACAATTGCTTTGATCGATTAAATTGATTTATTTGAGATACTTCCTGAAAAAAAAAAGATAGTATTCGACTATTAGTATTAATTTGAAACATATAAGACATTCAAGATAATAGATTGAGATTAATTTGAAAAATACCTTAGACTTTTCTAAACTCCACGTATGAATAAGTTCAACCCATTGATCCGAAATAACGCACTCATCAGGTTTGTTAGCTAATCGCTCCTCGTCTGTTTCATACATATTATATGCTTGTCTCACCCAATATTTTCAATCTCTCCATTGTTTATTGAGAGCTGCATAGCATATTTTCTCATACTCGGGAGGTGCATTAGTATTATCTTATATACAATTCAACAAAGAAAAAGAACAATTGTTAGAGAATCATAAGACTTTTGACTACTTACTAGAATACAAAACTAAAGTCAAGAAAAAATAATCAAGTAAACATGAGATTTATGTAAGGAATATGAATTACAACTTACTTGAACATCTTTTCATATGTTCTCTAGAACTGTCTGTTCCATCTCATACCATTCTTTAGTTAATGGAAATTATCTCCATTTCTCACAAAATGCCGAAGTTGAGTAGCTAGTTGAACCTTTTCACCACCACAGGGTTGTCCAAATTCATTAAATTCGACATTATGCTTTTCTTTGCCCCATTTCTTTGTTTTTTGGCCAAGACTCTTCCTTTACTTGATCCCTCACCTCTTTGTATTCTTCTTGGCGGCATAACTGACTAAAAAAATTTAAGACACATAAAAATACATATTACAAAGTCATAATCATAAATGTGAGTAAATTGCATAGTAAGCAAATAAGACCTAAACAAATACATATTACAAGTAACAATATTAATATTCAACCATACATTTTTATAACACAAAATTGTTATTATACTCACTCCACTCACGTATGTTAGTCCCGAGAAAAACTCAACTGAGTATCTAGCTTTTCTACACCAACTTACTCCTCTTTTGTAGTCAAAATAGGATCATGGTTATCCCACACTTCAGAGTTTTAAAAGCTCGGGCCAATAAAACCTCAATCCTATATAATAAATTCTTGATAAGTCCATTGACATGGTCAACTTTTTATTTAAGCAATGACTACAAAATTAAATTGGGAATAAAAAATAAATTTGAATAAATTTATTTAACCCAATTAAAATGTCTTTCAACTTTGGAATCCGACCTTGTATTGGTCTTCGTCTAATTATGAAAGTCATGTAAGTGGATATAACAAACACATTTACGTAGTCTCACTTTGGTTTATTAATATATGGTCTAGTCTTGACCAATCAAAATTAACGAACCACACATCATTTCCAACAATTTCCCACAAATTTATAGTTGAAAGCTCAACTCGAACTTACTTAACATGGTTTCAATAGTGATACCTCCCGGTTTGAACCATAACTTAAGTTATAAATAGAAAACCCCCACAAAAACGAGTGAACTAAGTTCTTGAACTTGATCCTTTTTATGGCAGTGTCTACAGACAACAACTTGGGCCCTAAATCGAAAAAAAAAATATGGGGCCCAATTAGGGAACGGGTTGTTAACATTGCAAGTAACAATTTGCCCTTAAATTTTTTGTGGAGACCTGTTTCAAATTTTCAAGGGGTCATTTACCTATAGTGAATAAAATTTAAGGCTAAAATAGAAAAGGTAGAAGTCAGGGGAGTTAGTTGACCCTCTCCTCTGTAGTGTGTACAGCCGTCGGTGTTGGATTAAATATTAGTAAGAACATTTAATAAAAGATAAATAATTTCTCAGATGATTTTGAACTTGTTGCACAAAGAATGTTTATTCTGTTGTAGTCTACAGTATATATTCACATGTAACTCCTGTTAATAGATTAACAATACAAATTTATTAAGACTCATATGAGTTTTATCTCAATCTTAATTTAAATTAATTTGTATATTTGATTAACCAAAAGTGATTGCATGGACAATGAAATAAGTATTTTTTTCATCCCCAATCTATAGTCACTTTTTCTTTTTAATCCGTAATGTATTTTTTTTTTCGTTTTCCCCCTTAACTTCAAGTTTTTTCGTTGATGTCGTCCTTCCGTGGTCCTACATCCATTTTTCTTTTAAATGTGAAAGAATCTAAATGTGCTCAAATAATAACAAATAGAGTAGCAAACAATCACAAACTACAATCATATATTGCCTAAGTTTATCCTTAACTCTTGCATAAACTTGTTGGAGCACACATGTCTAGTAGCACCGGTGTCAATTCACCATTGATTTGGGTTTGAACCCATCAAATTCACCTCGGAAATCACAGATGCGAGGTGCATATCAGACACGTCCCTAGCAATGCCTTCCACCATGTTTGCCTCACGAGCCTTCTTTGGCAACATGCAAGCATGAGCCTTGTGGCCTTCACCACCACAATTATAACAAGTTCCTAAGAACATCTTCTTGGAAACAAAACCTTTTGGTCCCAAGTGGGAACGCTTGGAAGTTGTCACAACCTTCCCTTTTCCCTTCCCAAAGCTTTTGCCTTTGGAGCTTTGACCATGCTCCACCATATTGGCCTTAGCCACACTAGAAACAAAATTTTTCTCAGCGGCTCTATTGTTCTCTTCAATACTCAAACGAAGGATAATTCCTTCCACATCCATTTCATTTCGCTTAAGCTTAAGGTAGTTCTTGAAATCATTCCAAGACTGAGGCTATTTCTCAATGATTGCAGCCACTTGGAAGCTTTCACTTATCACCATACCTTCGGCATGAATCTCATGCAAAATGGTTTGAAAATCATCAACTTGAGATTTCACACTCTTGTTTTCCACCATTTTAAAATCTAGGAAACGGGCAACAATGAACTTCTTTGTTCCCGCATCCTCAATCTTATATTTGTGGTCCAACGACCCCCACAATTCCTTTGCAGATTTCTTTTCATTGAATATATTGTAAAGATAATCTGAAAGCGAATTTAAGACATAGTTTCTGCACAAGTATTCCCCATGCTTCCATGTTTCAACCGCAGCCAAGGTTGTAACGTCGGTTTCATTCTCACTCACCTTTGGCATATCCTCTTTCAGATATTTTGCCAAATTCAAGGTATTGAGATAGAAATGCATCTTTTGTTGCCAACGCTTAAAGTCGTGGCCAACAAACTTCTCGGGCTTTTCAGCATGAGGGGTCGGGATATGGATTGTTTTAGTCACAACAGAAGAGCCAATTCCTTTTCCAGTTTGGGGATTAGTTTGGGATCCAATTTGGGTCTCCACCGTGTTGGTATCAGTCGCCATCTGAAACACAACAACTTAGTTAATATCAACAGTTTAAAAAATCTATAATCGACTCCCTCGATTAGGGACTATGTCTTAAGATTGTTACAAGGGTGTCGAGGAAACAATTACAGAAATTGTAAATAAAATACAAATAACAATAAACTGAAAATACAAAGGATAAGTTGTTGAAGTTGATGCACGAGCCCAATGAAAACCACTGTCTCCTTAAGACATATTCGTCCCCTCACCGAGTGTGCTTGAGTTTGTTGGGACGCTTGTCTCCCAGGATATAACATGCGGACCGGGGACACTTTGCACTTAAGTATCCCGGCGAGCTGAATCGAGCTTGGACTAGATCACCTCTTGATGTTACAATGCAAGATAGGAGGCCAAAGAAAGAAATAGCAATATGCACCAAGAGAATATGGAGGAGGATTGCAGAAATCAAGTTGTTTTTCTCTGTGTGTTTTTCTCTCAAACTGTTCAAAAAGTTCTTTTTATTGTTGTTGACAAACAACAATATATACATGTTCAAAACCAAGATCATAAACTGAAAATATGGTTTTAATTATGTAATAAACAATATTATTACGAAATTAAACAACAATTAATCCGAAAATCTTAGCCATAATGATTTTCGTTTCAGTTTTCCACATTTAATACTTGGCTGTTACACATCTGCTCAGGAATTGCTCGACCGAGTCATGTGCCTTGCTTGGCCGAGCAAGGCTGTCCAGAAACTTTTGCGCAGGATCTGCTCGGCCGAGCATGACAGTCTAGAAACCTTTGACAATCTGCTATGCTATGCTCGGGCGAGTCAATCACTCTGCTCGGCCGAGCATATCAGTCAAAGTCAAAGGCATTTTTTATTTACAAAATCAAAATTATTAGCAAAAGGTGGGCCACATACTTTGAGCATTCATATTTAATTCATCCAAAACCCATTTTGGACAAATAAATATTTGATTTCTTGTTCTCATGGAGTAGAACACAAACACATAAACAATTAAGTAATTTGACAAAATTATCCTTGAGGAAATAATCCATTAATTTCCTTCAAAACACACTATTTTTTCAACACCCACATCACTCTCCAATTCCACATACCTATCAATCTTGGACTTTAACATAACTGAATTATGATTGAAACAGAATTGTGCCATAAATAAAGTACTATAAGCAATCACAAAATTACATCAAAAGCCCCTATCCTCACCATTACCTTTCCACGATACTTTCTCCACTTCACCCCTGTTACAAAATAACAAAACCATGCATGTAAAGGAATCATCTCATATATCTTCATACGTCAACTGTGGTGGAGTCATTTGTGAATCAGTCGGAGCTTCAGCATCTTGCAAATCTTCCGTCAAACGCGGGAAAATCTATTTAAAACATGCATTAGATCAATATATACACATATATATAGTTATATATAAATGTGTCATGTTATCGATATTAGGTCCCGCCATTTAGTTAGTTAGTTATCCATCCCATTATAAATCTCTTAATTTTATTTTTTAGTTAATTTAATTGAAATTTAACAAAAATGTTACTAAAATTAATTTATTCATAAAATTTTAAGTATTATTAATACAACAATATATTAAATTTTGTAAAAATTATTTAATATGAAACAACTGAAGTATACTGATATCACGAAAAATAGAGAGAGATTGTGATTGATAAATTCAGGGATAATTTTAGAAATCGGTTAATGAGAGTCGTTGGATTAAAGCATTGATAATTAATCTTACGGTTAGAATTGAAGAAGAAAATAAATTATCAAATGACAGTCCTTGGATCGTAGCGGTTATGGATCGATATCAACCGTTCTTTGTGTAAAGTCAATAGGCGGTTATTAACCGAGGTGAGATAGAAAATGAGATAGAAAATAGTAAGACGATAGTCGTTATGAGTATTACAAATGAGTCTCATTAATAAATAAATATTATATACTTTCCTTCATAGAAAATGAGACTTATCAATAAGACGCTCTAGATGACAAAGTGGGTAAGATTATTTAGAATAGAAGTAGATGGAGTATTGCGTTAAATTAAGGTCAAAATATGCATTTTGGCTAACGTAGGTTAGTCATGAAACTGACTCTGAGTAATATGTCATGTGAAATGATCAAATTATCCCTTAAAAAAAGATGTCCATGATATATGACTTGGAAATATAACATCATATTTATTTTTATTTGCAACATATTATAAAAATAAATACTTCCTCCGTCTTGAAAAATTTAGATCACTTTGACTTTAATAATCAACTCAATCGAATTTTGACCGTAATTTTATGAAAATTTAGATATTTTTATGCAATTATAAAAATTGTTATTGTTTTACCATTAAAAATACTATCAATAACAATTTTTAGAATTTCACGAAAATATCTATATTTTTCTATAAAATTATTCATATTTTTTTTATAAAAATATGTCAAAATTTAATTGAGTTGATTCTACAAAATAAAGTGAGCGATTGGATCTACACACTTTTATTTTTAAAAAGTATATTACAAAAGTAACCAAAATCCATGTCATTTAATTGTAAATTGAGAGAAAGTCAGACAGCCGGTACACACAACCAGACCACTTGCTTGTTTTCTTTCCATTTACATTTGAATTGAAAATCTTGGTACACGCCAATTTCCAAATAATAGTTATGTATATATTACTACTTTATTATATTCCCGTACCGTCTCACATGAATGAAAAAATTTAATCAAATTGATGTAACTTTGATCAATAATTTAAATAAAAAATAGTGATTCTAATAAAAATTTAATTTTTTTTATTATAACTAGTAATAATATTTTCAATAATGATTTTTAAATTAATAGTTAAAATTATTGCAATTCGACTAAAAGTCTCGTGATGGAGGGAGTATGTATTGAAATAGAAACCATCAATCTACAGCCGTAGCATCAAACAAAATGAAAAGAAATCCAAAGATTGAAAATAAAAAAAGTTGAAACTGATGTTGGAGGTGAGAATCAATCCTGGCCACTCTTTGTCTTTTCTGAAACACAATCCTAGCCACTCTTTGCATCTTCCAAGTGAGCTCATCCATTTGCCTGCCTACTTGAATCCTCGAGTTTCTGAAACCCATTTCTACAACACACTAAATTTCATCCTCCTCCCAAAGAAAATTGTATCGAAAACCATAAAACCATGATTACCAATGGTTAATCACAGTAGACAAACTTCCCAAACAATTTAGTATCAAAATAACATTAAATCCAACCAATCACAACATATAGCTCCCGGGTAAACTCCACTGCTTCTAAGTTTCACATTGCTCCCCACCGCCACATCCTAAGCCTCTATCGTCGATGCTTTCTTGTTCCTTACAGTCGGGGATGTCCCGTCCTTGGCCGTTCCAGACATGCTTAATTGTCCAAAAAAACCTCGATTCCAAAACATACAAACATCATTCATTTACATATTCATAGTTTTAACTTGCAAGCGACTGTCGCGTCATATTTGCCAGCCCTTAATAATGAATTACTCTTAAAATCATCAAAATTATAATCCTTAGTTTCATCAAAATTAGGCCATTCAGAATCTACTAAAATTAAAGGGGGGACTCTTTTTAAACAACATTCAACTCAAAGAGCCTTTATCTCGCAACTCTTGTCACCTCCTAAACCAAGGACAATTCAACCTATAAACCATAGTTCCGTACGTCACGACTTCAAAATAATGAAACCTCAAAGGCCTTTTAAAAGGCTCGGTAAATGCAATGGAACGAAAAAAATGGACAACCACCTCCAATTATGATTCATGGGATCCTTTCGTCAATTATCAAAAACGCATTCACATATGTACAGATGACCACATCTTCTGGGGCAATTAACCTATGAACAAAATTCACAACTACGACAAGATTTGTAACTACGACAAGATTTGTTGTTGCAGGAAGAATCAACGACCTTGGATGCATGATATGTCTCTTGAATAAAGGAAGAGAGGATCTTTAAAGACTAAAAAATGTGAATTAAGATCCTGTTAACTGAAGAGAGTCTGAAAAATGGGGCTGAACGTAGTTGTTCAATATCACCATACCATTAGGCAATTTTTTTCATGGATACTGGGTAGTTTCCTAAGACAGTTTTTTGTGGGAATTGGAGAGAAAAGTGAGATTAAATTTAGGCCGTCAGATCAATGTGTAAGGATCAATCACAGTCCTTCTTTGTCTCGACAGTTATCTTCATTCCATATTGTAATATAGACTAGTACTCCCTAACCCGTGCCAATGGCACGGTGACAGTATGCATGATGGTTAGGTGAAGAAAATTAAAAGATAAACATGATAAAAGCACCTCGATATATCAAAATTCATGAAAATAGAATAGCAAACAATCACAAAGTATAATTGGATATTGACTATGAAAATTGTCTATGGCTTAGAACAAGTGAGATGAAACTCACAAGTAAGAAGAAACTCACACGTGTTCTCCTTAGTGTTGGCAACACTCAAGACAACACACACCAATTCGAAAAACACAAACAATTTAAATAAATCTAATTTGCAGCGGAAGAATAAATAACAATACACAAGAATATAATTTTTATCAAGTTATATAAATATATAACTTGATGGGTGCCAGGAGGGCAAGACCTTTCTATATATAATGAATTCAATACAAGGTCGAAGAAGTTTCCTTAATGATAAATAATCATTAACTCAAGGAACAATAAATAAAGAACTCTCTCTGAATACTAACACTCAAAACCTCACGAAAATACAAAAATATATGTGAAACTCTCGAGTGTTGGACAAAGTGTTGCCAACACTGAATGGAGACACTTGAAGAGCAGAATTCTTTCTTGTGCAGATTTGTGTCTTCTGAATTGGATGATCTCAAATGTAGATCGACTGCACTATATATAGGCCTCCAAAACTTGGAGCCTACTCAAAATGATCAGCTAACAGCCTTGAAGTTGTTTCCTCCAAAATAGCTCTTCTCGCCTCATTTGTAGAAGACTTGGTCTTCATGGCTTCTCCTTCTTGTACACCTCTGCTGTAGATACCTTGTACTCTATCTTTTTCTCCCCCTGAATAGCTAACAAATAGCTCATTTACTTGTTCATCAATTTTACATATAAACATGTGTTTATTTGTAACTTTCTTCATCTCTTCGTATATCACGCCTGGGCACTTTCTGTTGACCTGATAAAGCTCACAAATAGCACACTAACAACTGATATATAAACATTAATTTACACGTTATTATTTGTGAAAAATACAGTAACTATTCTGGTGTTGCCAGATCCAAATGGCAAGACTTGTGGCAACACCAGTGGCAACACTGGTCTGCAACACTAGGGACAACATACATGGCAACACATGTTCTAACATTTACAATCTCCCCTTTAGTTACTGATTTCTTCACAAAATCCAACGTGATGATCCTTAAAAACTGTTAGTCATACTTAACCAAAAATTAAAAAATGCCACATCCTCATTAGTGGCAACATCAACCTTCAGCAATGTTAAAATATTTTTCAACCAAATTATCACACTCACAAGAGTGGCAACATCGAACTTCAGGCAAACATAGTCAAATAATTTCGAATATATCTCCCCCTTAATTACGAAATTAATAACTAAACAAAATAATTATTAATAACTTCAAACAACCACTCAAAAGTTTAGCAAAACAACCAACTATGTTTGAAGAAAATTCCAGCCGAAACAAAGAAAAAAAAACAGAATTAAAATTGTTTAAACATCACAAACCAAAATAAAACAAATAAAATTATTTTTGAAACCAACCACCAAATCAAACAACCTTTCGAACCATTCAACCTTCTGCATTTTCAGCTCCTTCTTCACCTCCCTCAGTGCCACTAGGCCCAGCTCCATCACCATCACGATCATGCCTTGGCCTTGATTGATCTCCCCCTATTTTGGAAGATATAAATTCCACCATATTCATCATGTCTGACCGCATGTCTAACCACCCCTGCATCACTGAGTCGATATGCTTCACCTGCCTATTGAAAAAATTTAGTACCATAGCAGCATCTATCATGACAGGTGCAGTGTTGCCTGGAGTGTTGCCAATCTCAGGGGCAACACTTGGAGCGACACTGGTAGCAGGAGCAGCAGTTGGAGCAGCCGTTGTAACCAAAACCCTTGGCAAATCTCTGTGCCTATCTCCTTCAGTAAAGTGTCTACTAATCTTATAGAACACATGCTTTTCAGAGATGTTGTCCGCATTCCATGGTTTAAGGTTTTGAAACATAATGACATTAAAAATGAGGGAAGGAATAATAAAAGAGAAGGTTTTCTTCTTTCTGGCCCATGCAGCTAGGTGAGCAAAAACCAATCTTCCAAAATTAACTCTTTGTTTGTTACCCAATTTGTATAACAACATTGCTTGCTCAAAAGTAACCGTGTTCTCATTTGCGGTAGGTAACCAATTTGTGATGCAAATTTTATGAAGAACACTAAACAGAGATGAAAGATGGGTTGCTTTGAAATCATCACTCCACACATAAATTCTCCTTCCAGTCAGAAAGCTAGCTAGGGTATTAGGTTCGACATCTAAACACTCATCTTCGATACTAGGAAGGCCAAATGATTTGTTGATAACTGAGGGATTAAAATCATAAATTTTACCCCTAACAAAGATCTTTCCATAATGAGGAGTGTTCCTGTCATCTATGTCCTCCCTAAGATGAGCAAAAAAATTCCTAACCACGCTTTCGACATAAACTGAAACCTTAGAAACAGTAGGCAGAAAATTTCTATCCTCTAGAAATTGGTACACCCCAAGACTTTTGAATTGAGTCACATTGATGTTCCTTTCATTCAAAATCCTCTTATCTGTGTCTTGAACCCACTTATCTAAGTTGGATTCACAATAAAATTTGTCGGAAAGAAATGGACGTTCATAATATCCAAACAATTCTGTTAGTACCCGGTCCTAAAAAAGGTATTTTTAATATGTTGGGATGGTTTGGTTAGGGTTGACCGAAAACCCTAATTAAATCTTTTAATTCTTATTCCCTTGCGCCGTCAATTGCTTGCGTGGAAAGTACGCTGAGAAAAGTACCGATCGACCATTTATTGGAAGTGCCGATCGACCCTTCTCAGAAGTGCCGATCGACCCTTCTCAAAAGGTTCGATCTACCCTTCTGAGAAGTGCCGACCGACCCTTTCCTCAGTCCAGCCCATTTCCCCAAGCACTATAAATACGTGCAGACGTTTCACTTTTTTCAACACACAATTTCCCACGGAGAAAATCAAGACTATACTTAATTTTCCTTCCGTACCTCTCCCATACTCTTCGAATCTTGCTAAGATTCGACCTCCGAAGCCTTGCCACAATTGGTAAGCCTTTTATTAATATTCCGTTCTTTATTATTATTATTGTTATGCTTGCATATGTTTTAATTGTGCCTATATGTTAGATTTAGGACTATTTTAATGTATTTAAGTATGCATAGCCGAGGATGATCTAAGGTTTCCCCGAGAAACCCAATGGATCTAGGAACTATTTCTTTCTTTCCTCCTTAAATAATAACCATCCCATGATCAACAATTCCCCAAGGATGAACGTTGATTAGTGCACCTTCCGAGGGCCTAAATCAAAGGTTCTAGGGTGTGATCATCAATTAATTCTTTCTCTCCCCTCCTCCCTATGCATGATCCCGTTTCTTCTATCTATTCCTGTAAACACCGCACACAACCAACACCCCACATGCTAGAAAGACCGATCCATCGGGCAATAGGAGTGATAACGTTTCTTCTTCTGTTGTAACTTGACCCCCGAACCCAATCACATGTTTAGCCTTTTTTCAATGCTTTGGGCTATATCAAAGCGGCGTGGCGACTCTCAAAAGTTAAACTAATATTTTTAATATGGTTTAAAGTAAGTGTCACTTAATGAATATCCCATTTCGATCCGACATTACATAATTATTTATTTTAAACTTCCGAATGCGTGTTACATCGGGACGGGGTATTCACAGTGGCGACTCTGCTGGGGACTGTTTTGAAACTTTTTCAAACTTAGTGGGTCAGACTTTCGTTTTCCTTTGTGGTGTTGTATTTTGCTTTCTTTTTATTTTCTTTATTCTTAACTGTTGCATTGCATGCATGCATCTCCTAAAATAAAATCTTTCTCTTTTTTCTCTTAAAAAGAATTAGACTTTTTTGCCTCACACTACCACTAAAGTCCGTGTCACACTGCACAGACACCCTTAACCCATCGGAGAAGCCAAAGTGCGGGAAGTGTGGTGATCATGTCGCCTCCCTTCCGAGTCTCACTTGGTCATCCACTCATTAGTGCGCTTCGGCTGCACGGTGGGAGCCTGAAACCTAACCCTTGTGTCGCCCACTTTGTTAGGAGTACACTCCCTGTGACCGGTTGGTTTGACTAGCTTTTTCATATAGACAATTAATAAGGTCTTTATGATAAGTCACTACGAATCAGTGATAAGTCAAGATCTATAGAGAGAAAAGAGCACTAAAAAATTGATTTCCTTTTAAAGGACGTGCCATGTAAGGTTGAGTGCTTGTTAAAAGATCTTGTCTTATCATAGGTCTGTAGTACTTCCCATAAATATCATCTTAAATGTCTATATGAGACGGTTAGTCGTTAGGATCCACCACTTTAGGACCTTTAGTTAGTTGCGAAAAAGGGGTATCCCTTCCAACCAAGAGTAGGTTCTATAAAAATAGAGGGCTTTTTTGTAAATAAAATGCTTAATCTAGGACCCTTCAAAGTTCTACCTCTCATCTCTTGAACCATCCATAGTCTGCTCCCTTAGTCTTAAAACCATCCATAGTTTAGATCCCTTATCTCTAGCACCCTTCAGCCAAAAATCCACCTAGGTCAAACCTCTCTCGACCAAACCACCATCTAGGGCCTATCTAAGCCAAACCAAGGCCAATTCTCGTCCAAGTCCAACTAACTCGCCTAGATCACCCTCACTTATATCTGACCAAGGATCGAGTCATCTTCCTCTTCCTTTTTCACCAAACAGACTCTTTTACATTCATCCTCTCTCTTTCTCTAAACTTAACCCTGGTTGTATCATCAATCGGGGCCCCCTCGAACTACGGTGACCTGAGACTTGTACCTTAAATGGTAAGGGTTACGTAGGCAACTTCAGCCTGGTCAAACTCTCAAATTGTGGAGATCAACTATTTTCTCAAGGATGCCTTAAGATTAATTATGAGCCTAATTCAATTCATTGGTTTGACTCTGCC
Source organism: Adenophora triphylla var. japonica (assembly GCA_022495995.1). Taxonomy (NCBI): domain Eukaryota; kingdom Viridiplantae; phylum Streptophyta; class Magnoliopsida; order Asterales; family Campanulaceae; genus Adenophora; species Adenophora triphylla. The sequence goes on along the minus strand of JAFEMH010002529.1, from coordinate 277,935 downwards.
ATATATTCTTACAGAATTCTACATCATGTCTCTGGAGAAAAGCATTGAAGCCCTTAAAGAAGTCTCAAACATGAAGATGGGAGTGCTCAACCTCCTCAAAGACATACATGAAATTGAGCAGCACCATTTGTCTTACATTCACGAATACTTGAGAAGAGTTCCTCCTCCTGTTCAATTCCAGAGTCCCTACCATCCACATGCTTGTGGTCCCACTTATGGTCCTACACATCAAAATTTCTCATTCAGGATGCCTGCTGTGGCCACCAACCAATGAAGGGCACCAATACCCGAGTCACCCCCAAATTCAATCCAAGAGAAGAAGATCAACAAGGAGCATTTTGATGACTTGGGAATGCCTGTAGGTGAGTTCTTCGAAGTTTTGGTGAGAAAGAATTTGATCAAGCCGCTCGAGAATTACAAGCCTGTTAATAAGAGAGCTAACTTGGATACATCCAAGTTTTGCAAATATCACAAGTACGCTGGGCATACCACTGATAGATGTGTGCAACTGAAGCACTTAATTCAAAGATTGATCAACCAAGGGAAAATCCAAGGCCTCATTGATGAAGAAGTCCTCGTACTTCGAGGAAAGATTTAGATTCATTCAGTCTTGTAGGTTCTAGTGTGTCTTTCTTACGTCCACTTTGGGCATGGGTATGTAATGTCCACTTTAGATTAGTTACTTCAATAATAAAAGAGTCTTTATTTCCTTTCTCTCTAGACTTGAGACATAATCTCGCATTACTTTCAAGAAGATTGTTTTATTTATAATTATCACTTGATTGCTAATCTCACTGATAAACTCACAGGCTAATAAACAATGAATGAATGCTTTGATTGGAGTAAACAACTCACTGTCCCTTCCTCACATACACCATCTCTATACACCATCTCTATACACTCTCTCCATACTCCACCATATACTTTTTGTACACTATCTCCAGACCCTCTCCTTGTACGTGCCCTCTGTGCTTTCTCGAGCATACACTTCCCCAAATACACTCTCCCCCACTTGACCTCCTTTCCATATGGTCAAGACAAGCATAAAGACCGTTGTTGCTCATCATCAGAGAATAGATGCTCACGCCACTACCATTCAAAGAAAGTGCAAGGGGCTGTTCTTATCCTTCACAAGTGCTACATGAATATCAACTTGGGGCTCACCAACCCCCCAATCTCGCGTCTCCTCTGATTTTCCATTTTGATCGATAAGCTTTCGTTGAATATGCTCACATATCTTTCTCATGGTCCGAATATATTTTGCCTTACTTAATAAGTCAGTTAAACGAGTTTGCATTTATTTTAAATACCCTTTTGAGAATGCTATCCAGTAGCAATTGAAGCTTAAACCTCTCACCATAGGAAGCCATAACCTTACCCTCACTAAATAATACTCTTTCATTTCAAGATTGACAAGTTTTGAAACCCTAAGGAAGAAGCCCATACTAGGGGCTCCCCTGACTCACAAAGCTCAAGAAAGGCGGAATGCAAAAGAAACTCATACAAGGGGCTCCCTCGAAGGGACCACCTCCAAGCCCAAGAGGGAAAAGGTAGACGCATCCTAAGGCATACGCTAGGGGCTATCGCGAGCAAACAAATCCGAAGGTTTTTCTCGAGAAGAGGGTGTAAAAAAAAAAAAACTTCATCACCCCGAAGTGAACCTCCCAGCCCAAAGGTTGTAAAAATGAGACATCGAGTGAAGGTCCTATCGTGATTAAGTTACCTGCTGAAATCACAACAAACTCGCGAAAAGAAGCAACAAAGATTCCCTCTTGGATGAATCCCGTAAACCAATTCCAAAGTACATCCTCTCACTTTTAGAGGATTCCATCACCACCCTTGACCGCGTCAAAATCAAAGTTAACCTCATTCTTAGTGGTTCTGAAGAAGCAACAACAAGAAAATCCCTTCACCCTAGAGATCCCAAGCACACCCCTCAAACCAACCTCTCAGCAAAAGGCCCAGCCGACCTCTCACTTTAAGAGGCCATGTTAAGCATCACCTAATGATCGATCGCAACCCAAAGCCCAGCTACAACTACTATCGGATGGTATTCTCATTTTGAGTCACTTGTTATCCCATGTGAGCATATTACACACTCTCCCCAAGTTTGGGAACTCGTCCTATTCTTGAAATTCGTTCATTCGACTCCTCAAACACTGTCTGCAAAAGTCTCACTGGGGCTTTGCATCCGTGCCTCTCAGCGGCACTCCGGTAAAAGCAAGGAGACGCGCGCCAGGGACTACTCCCCTCGGCTTGCGAGAACAAAGGAACAGCGAATCTTAGAGAATGAAAAATAGAAGGGGCTATAATCAGTCAAATTCCCACCTTTTCTTCCACTCCAATCTTTTTTCTATTTTTTACTCTTTCTCATGAAGAAGATCAATGCAGCGGCAGCCCGCACGACAATTATCACAGAACAGTCCAGAGCAGCAAGCAACAACGGAACATCCTACTCCTTCTAAAGTCAAGCCCGATTTCATAATCAATCAATTTTCTCTCTCTTATTCCAGCTTCAAATCAAAGCAGTCATTATTTGTTTACTTATATAATTGGAATTTGATAAACCAATCAGTGAGGTCCATTCTCGAGCAACCAAAATATAATTCTGGATAAAACAATTCTTCAAATGTCTCGACAAGTCTTCTTTTTCTATATCATAGGAAAATAGAGCCAAACACTTTGTCTTTACTGCCGGGGGCTTCCATACACTTTTCCACACCTTGTGATGCTTATACTCTCCCAAAAGAGTCAAACCCAAAAGCGAGAGTGTCATACACGAATTCGGGATCCATTCCCACCTTCGAAAAATGTGCCCCTGCACATATACATTTCCAAGTCTTATCCAGCGACTGATTGACTATTGTTCGAAACGAGGGGTCGCCTCCACAAGATGACTCTGTCTGTAATAGGGATACATTGAATCTCTCCAAGCTGGGGCTTTTGTTAAGCTGTTCTCTCAGGCTCTCTTTACCAGATTCCCTTCGGGTTTGCTTTACATCATCGACTGGGGCTTCGCCACGGTCACCTCATCAAACATTGAGGCTCCCCTCAACGGAAATGGGTCGACTATGTGGTTCTTCAGAAAAGGCTAGGGGCTCTAACAAGAATCAGGGCTCCAACGAAGTCATATCTAGCAAGAAGGACATCCCTTGTCTTCAAGATCAGCATGTGGCAAACTCTTTGAGTTAGTTAGAAACATAATTAATCATAAGGCCTCCTTATCAAAATAACATACTTTCAAAATGCCACCCTCCTTGGCACCTTGTTTACAAAATCACTCTTTGGTCTCCACAAATTTTCAAACTCTTCAAGTCTATCAAAGACGCCTCTCTGTGACTCGGTCCTACCCCTTATCTCTGGACATCAAACTTTATCCAATCCCATCTTCTATCATAGACACCTACTCAGCCTTGCCTTGATTAAACCATAACCTTTCTGCTCAAATTGCCTTGTTCAGACTTACCACAAATGTAAACCCTAGCTCTAAGCCTAGGTGACAAGTACCTCTCTAAACCCTAGCTCTAAGCCTAGGTGACAAGTACCTCTCTAAACCCTAGCTCTAAGCCTAGGTAACAAATACCTTTCTAAACCCAAGCCTCAAGCCTAGGTAACAAATACCTTTCTAAAACCTAGCCTCAAGCCTAGGTAACAAATACCTTTCTAAACCCTAGCCTCAAGCCTAGGTAACAAATACCTTTCTAAACCCTAGCCTCAAGCCTAGGTAACAAATACCTTTCTAAACCCTAGCCTCGAGCCTAGGAGACGAAACTCCTCTCTAAACCCTAGCTTCAATCCCAATTCAATTTCTAGGGTGACTTCCTTATACGTCAATTTCTAGGGTGACTTTTCATTGCAGTGTACAAAATAGAAAATGTCCATAAATAGAAAATATTAAATTTCAAAATAAATCTGTGCATAAAACATTTGCATCATACTAACGAGTCAGCATAAAAATAGAGTCTGCATATAGTCTTTCTTTTTTGCAGGAGTTACAAAAAATAATAATAATAAAAGTCCTAATGGCCCCAATGAGAGGTCGATCTGCGACCACGAGTAGATCGGGAGGCTGAGCTACCCTCCCCCGGAGATCGCTGTCTGCGCTGAGCCGGGTTCACATCCACTGACCTCCGAGACTGGCAAGAAAGTGCCTGCACTGCACTCTTTAGCAGACGGCTCAATATATTAGTCTGCCTCACAGCCCGCACATAAGAATCACGGGTAACCTGCAAAATCAGATACGAGGGTCACACCAAGGCTAAAACATAAGGATCGATGCACAAAAGGAGAAGTAAGAGGTATACCCCGTCGGCACTGTCTGGAGGAAGCTGAGCAGCCTCGACCTCGTCAGCCTTCGTAGGCGTCAAATCTACTCTCACCTGCCCGTCACCAGCCGGCACAAAGAAGTGGTCAGGAAACGGGGGCATGTCTACAATCTCAGGATGCCCAACACCCATCAGCCCGGGGACAACTAAGCCTTGACCCCCTATGCCGGCAACCTCACCAGCCCGCCTCACCACCTGTGGGGACCTCAGAAAAAGCTCCACGAAGGCCTGGTAATCCATGTCAGACCGGAACTCAGCAGCAGGAATCCCATGCAGATAATCCTCCCTCCTCGCCAGAAGGTTGGGATACCATATGTTCCTAGGAGGATGTTGAGGCATATAAAGCGGAGCCCACGCATAGTGCTGTCTAGCCACCCGCTCTCCCAAGTACATCGCATCACCAGACAAGCCAACCAATAACCTACGGGAGGCAGTAACATCTCGAACATCACCAACTGTCTCTGAAGCCTCGAGAGTCCAAGGATAATGCAGAAACTCAATCCTCCACGAACCACCTAGAACAGCCCTCAACTCGGACGCCCGGACCGTCTTTTGGGCCCCCTCTACCCTGTTCTCCTTCCTCCAATAGCACAAAACAGGCACGTCCCGGGTCTGATCACGCAAGGTAAACGGGGTAACATTGAACACCTCGTAGACCCACGCCTGCAAAAGATACAGAAAGCAGATATTCGTAAGGATATAAAGGACAAGCAACAAGTAAGAAGGCAATAAAAAAGGACAAAAAGCCGATATACCTCCAGAACAAGATGAAATGCGTCAAAGGAGGAGGTATTGGACCTCGAAATGGTGTCCAAAGCCCAATACAACTCAGCCAAGCCAGCTTCCCCCCACGAGATGTCACGCACCAGATCCAAGTCCGCCAGAGCACCCAACAAAGAAAATTGGCATACCGGGCCCGAGTTGGGAAAAAGAGCCACTGAGAAGCCATACCAAAGCAACCCTCGGACAAGTGCATCAAGCCCATACAGGCCACGTGTATACTGACCAATGGCAGTCCTAACGAGCTTATACAACTTTCCCGCATCAATGCCGAAAGTCCTGATCGAACCCAAACTAGCCCCGAACAGCTGGGTCTGACGTGCCGAGTCAGCATGGAGAGTCTCATCATACGGGAGCGCTATGTCAGTAAACCTTAACCCAGTAAGAGCAGCAAAATCTGTAGGAGTAATCGTGGCCTCACCCCAACTCAAGTGGAAGGTATGTGTCATGTCCCACCAAAACTCCCGACACACCTTCACTACAGCAGTGCACCGTCTGGTCTGGCCCATCCATAAGACCATATCGAAAAAGGGAGCCAGTCCCAAGCTCTCCACCCGCTCACGAGGACTACCCTCACCAGCCGGCAAGGACGCCCACAACTCTCCTACCGCCTTAAGGGAGCTACGCCCTTTCATCTTCTTCCCCTGCAGGTAAACACAGCACAGGTATGTATCATTACTCGCATTTAAATAATAACATTTGTACGTACTTGTATTATTTTGTTGTTAAATAAAAAAAAATCCCGTACCTGTATCCATACACGAGAACGAAGTCCCGTGGAGCCATGACGCTCCTGACCCGCGTAAAAATCAGACTGGTTCCGCAACGGAAAAAACAACCTCGAAGAGCGGTAGTTGCGAGAAGCCCGTCGCCTTCCCGCATCAAGGTCCCCGCCAGCGTCACTCCTGTCGCTCTCCCCGGTGCCATGGTCACCTCCCTCTTCATCACCACTACCATCATTGCCACCACCTTGGCCGCCACCATTACCACCTTGGCCGCCACCATTACCACCTTGGCCGCCACCATCACCTCCATAACTACCGCCAATATTTCCATACCCACTATCAAAACTACCAAAACCACCGAAGCTTCCACTGCCACCAGCACCGCTGCCGTCATAACCGCCGGCATGACCAAAGAGACCACCAATATCGCCGGTGTACGAGCCCAAAGATTGATAATCTGGGCGATTCATCATGGAAACCACATCGTCGACCCAATCTGGAGGATCCATGGCAAATCCTTCACAAATTTGGCACTAAAACAATGAAGTCACTCGAATTTCTTCAGCCAAGCTCTTGGAATTTCGTATCAATGGCGGAAAAAGAAGAAGAATGGAAGAAGAAGAAGACGTTCGCAGATAATAAAGGCCGATCGCCAAAATTCTGACCAATCCAGGAAAGGACCGATCGACCCTTTTTATAAAGGGCAGATCAGACCTTTATTTTGGTTTTCTTCGTGATCAATGAACGGTGAGGATTTCATCTGGGCCTCGCTGATCCTCGTCAAGTGTCCTTGACCAATCAGAAGAAAGGGCCGACCGACCCTTCCTTCTCCCCACCTCGATAACGCCAATTCAGTCAAATCCCTTGACCAGACCTCGAAAAGGTCGACCGACCCTTTTTCATAACATCAAATTCTTCCCAACTTTACCCTTTTTCTATTACTTATAATTTATCTTTTTATTATTTTCCGGGTAACTCCCACATAGTCATACTCTCACAAATCTTTGGGTGACTCCCCGTACAGTCAAATCTTTGGGTGACTCCCCGTACAGTCAAATCTTTGGGTGACTCCCCGTACAGTCAAATCTTTGGGTGACTCCCCGTACAGTCAAATCTTTGGGTGACTCCCCGTCTGATCAAATCTTTGGGTGACTCCCGTCTGATCAAATCTTTGGGTGACTCCCCTAACAGTCAAATCTTTGGGTGACTCCCCGGACAGTCAAATCTTTGGGTGACTCCCCGGACAGTCAAATCTTTGGGTGACTCCCCGGACAGTCAAAACTTTCAGTGACTCCCATATCCTTGAGTGATTCCCACACGATCACATCTTTGGTTTGAGACGCCACACGTCCTCCACTCTCGGATACTAAACGCCCACTTATCTGAACTACGATTCGGCTTGATTCCTCTTAGGATACGTAGGTAGCCCGACTAGGGTTCAGCCGCTCGACCTACCTGGTCACCTTTCATTTGCGACTCAGCTCGAGTTCAGTCATCACATCCGCAAGCTCATCGTTCCACCTCCTGAAATCCCTTTTTTCGGGACGGATCCTATTTCTATCGTCGACCCCACTTGTCTTACAAGAAGCGTCGCCGAGGGGCTACTGTTAGTACCCGGTCCTAAAAAAGGTATTTTAAATATTTTGGGCTGGTTTGGTTAGGGTTGACCGAAAACCCTAATTAAATCTTTTAATTCTTATTCCCTCGCGCCGTCAACTGCTGGCGTGGAAAGTACGCTGAGAAAATAGCCGATCGACCATTTATTGGAAGTGCCGATCGACTCTTCTCAGAAGTGCCGATCGACCCTTCTTAAAAGGTTCGATCGACCCTTCTGAGAACTGCCGACCGACCCTTTCCTCAGTCCAGCCCATTTCCCCAAGCACTATAAATACGTGCAGACGTTTCACTTTTTCGAACACACAATTTCCCACGGAGAAAATCAAGACTATACTTAATTTTCCTTCCGTACCTCTCCCATACTCTTCGAATCTTGCTAAGATTCGACCTCCGAAGCCTTGCCACAATTGGTAAGCCTTTTATTAATATTCCGTTCTTTATTATTATTATTGTTATGCTTGCATATGTTTTAATTGTGCCTATATGTTAGATTTAGGACTATTTTAATGTATTTAAGTATGCATAGCCGAGGATGATCTAAGGTTTCCCCGAGAAACCCAATGGATCTAGGAACTATTTCTTTCTTTCCTCCTTAAATAATAACCATGCCATGATCAACAATTCCCCAAGGATGAACGTTGATTAGTGCACCTTCCGAGGGCCTAAATCAAAGGTTCTAGGGTGTGATCATCAATTAATTCTTTCTCTCCCCTCCTCCCTATGCATGATCCCGTTTCTTCTATCTATTCCTGTAAATATCGCACACAACCAACACCCTACATGCTAGAAAGACCGATCCATCGGGCAATAGGAGTGATAACGTTTCTTCTTCTGTTGTAACTTGACCCCCGAACCCAATCACATATTTAGCCTTTTTTCAATGCTTTGGGCTATATCAAAGCGGCGTGGCGACTCTCAAAAGTTAAACTAATATTTTTAATATGGTTTAAAGTAAGTGTCACTTAATGAATATCCCATTTCGATCCGACATTACATAATTATTTATTTTAAACTTCCGAATGCGTGTTGCATCGGGACGGGGTATTCACAGATTCATAATCTGATTTAGACTCTTGAGAGTGAGTAGGGGTTGATACCTCAGGCCAGGAGATGGGAGAATTAGACGGAGAGCTTGAATGGGGTTTGGAATTGGCTAGTGGTGTTGTCTCAGGTGTTGCCATTGGATTGGCAACACTTGGGGCAACACTCTTTTTAACTTTCTATCTCTTTGCCACCCGGAACTGAGCTTGTGCTAGAGTTTCTTCATCCTCAAGCCATGCTTCCTCATCCCCATCCGAACTAGATGAAGGCTCCTTGGTTTCTTTGAAAATTGGGTCCGAATTTTCCTCGGACAAAATATTGAGAGAGGAGCTTGAGCTATCTTCCACATCGTCTGGATCATCAGTTGTGTTTGAAGGGATTTTAGACCTAAAAAAAGTCTTGATCCTTTTGGATTGTTGACGAACTCCACCCCTAAATGACGACGAAGCATTAACCACCTTTCTTTTCTTTGTTTTCTTTTGGGGTGCAAAGGTGAGCTCTATGGAAGGAGTAGCTTCAGGAAGACTTATGAGAGTTGGAATTGGAAGGGGGGTTGTAGACAATGATGTCTAAACTAGGAGAGGTTGGGGGTGTTGCTGAGAGTGTCGCCGGAGATGTCTCTATTGGAATGGCGACATTTGAAGCAACACTCGAGGGAGCTAGAGGAGAAATTTCCATGGGGGACGAAATTTGGGTGATTTTGATGGGCTCGCCATGGATGATCGACGGGAAGAAGACGAAGAGGAACAGGGGAAAAGGGGGTACCGTTCAGAGAGAGAGAGAGACGAGGTGAGAGATAGAGAGGGTTTTAGAGAGGGGAGTAATTAAATGGATAATAGGGATTTAAGTTTGATTTGACATATTCAAATACACTTAAACCATTATCTCAACAACCCACACACTGTTATCCGGCCAAATTTTTTAAAAATGTAATTTTTTTTTCATTTTTTAATATATAATAACTAAAAATAATTTTAGAAATATCCATAAAATTTTGTTTTCCAAAATTCAAATGATTTTTTTTAAAAAAATAGACATTTCGAAATTACATTTAGTTAAACAAAAATTAAATATTTTTGCTAAAAACCTTTTAAATTTCACAAACTCTAAATATATGAAAATATACTTTTGGAAATTCAAAATTTAATTAACAAAAATAAAAATAAGAAATAAAAAAATATTGTAGCATCTACTAATGTGTTACTAGCAATGTTGCGTAACACACAAGGCAACATTAAAAAAAAAACCCTTGATATTTTTCAACATATATAACTTATCATTCTCTTTGGCAATTTTAAGTAAACTTTACACTTTCTTTATTTACAAGGAAGCATCGTAGTAGCGAGCTCCGTGCCCCGAATTTTTTATTAAAGTGTAAAGCTATACTCCCTCCGTCCCGCTAATATTAGCACAAACACTGTTTGCGCGGGAATTAAGGAATATGATATTTTAATAAAATGTTGTGAGTGTAAAAGAATGAGTGGAGAGAGAATGAGTGGAGGGTGTAATAAATTATAATGGTGTTGTGAGTATTAAAATAATGTAGGAGAGAGAATGAGTGGGGTTGGGTGAATATTTTATTAATATAAAGTTTCCTTTTTGGGAGTGTGCGGATATTAGCGGGACGCCCAAAAAGGAAAGTGTGCTAATATTAGCGGGACGGAGGGAGTATGTAGTAAGTTTTATACCTATCAAGTAGGGTACACTGTGGTAGCGAGCTCCATGTCCCTAATACTTAGTATAAAACAACTGCATTATACTCCCGTTTTGGCAAAGAAGCATCGTCGCAACGAACGTCATGCCCCGAGTTACTTTAGGAGTATTTTAACAAGCTTTGCCTTTTTAAATATCAACTACAACATAAGTGACTTTGTCATTTTAAACACAAAGGGATATTTTATCATAAAACGTTAACCTTAAGTATATACACATACTAGAACAAAAAGGTCAGTAAATGCTCCCCATTGGGTTTAAACTATATCTATATATATATATATATATATATATATATATATATATATATATAATTATTTTTTAAATATAATATACAACAAATACACAGTGTTGCTGTCAGTGTTGGCAACACAGACGACAACACTTGAATCAACAGATTTATAGAAAACACAAATCAAGAGATATTTTCAAACTTGAAAATCTCTCATGGTCCAGGGCTTTAGTCAAAATATCAGCAAGTTGATGTTTAGTATCAATATGCTCTATTTGGATTAAGTCCATTTCTACTAAATCTCTCAAAAAGTGATGGCGGATATCTATATGTTTAGTGCGTGAGTGTTGTACAGAGATTTTGGAAATGTTTATGGTACTCAAATTGTCACAATACATGGTCAAGATATTACTATCAAGACCATAGTCGTCAAGCATGTGTTTCAACCATATCAACTGTGAGCAACAACTCCCGGCTGCTACATACTCAGATTTAGCAGTCGAGAGAGAGACACAGTTTTTCTTGCTACTGTACCACGACACAAGATTATTACCCAAGAAAAAACAACCCCCACTAGTGATCTTTCTATCAGCTCTCTTTCTATCATCTATATCCCCTGCCCAATCAGAGTCACTAAAACCAACCAAGTTGTTATCACTACTACATTTCGGAGCTAATGTAATGCATCTAATGCAACGACAGAGCTAATGTAACGCATCTAATGCAACACCAGAGCTAATGTAACGAGTTTAATGCAACGACAGAGCTAATATAACGGCTAATACATTTCGGAGCTAATGTAACACATCCAATGCAACGACAGAGCTATTGTAACACATCTAATGCAACGCCAGAGCTAATGTAACGAGTCTAATGCAACGACAGAGCTAATGTAACGGCACATTTTGATTAATGCAACAGCTTCTATCTCAGCGTTACATTAGATTTTTTGGCGTTACATTAGATTTTTCTAATGTAACGGCTAAATTACTAATGCAACGCTGAAATAATTCCCTCTTTTTTTTAAGGCGGGCTAAAGAATTTACTTTTCCTCTTCTTTTTTTTCCGGAAAAAATATCAAAGCCAGGGAACCGCTCCATTGAAAAAAAAATTTCAATACTAAAAAATGTCCAAAATATTTATTTATACCCTATACCGTATACCATATATACTATATCATATACCCTATACCATATATACTATACCCTATACCCTATACCCTATAACATATATCCTATACCCTATACCATATACCCTATACACTATACCCTATACCCTATACCCTATACCGTATACAATATATAATATATCCTATACCCTATACCCTATACCATATACCCTATACACTATACCCTATAACCTATATCCTATATCCTATACCCTATACCCTATACACTATACACTATACCATATACCCTATACTATATACCATATATACTATACCCTATACCCTATATACTATACCCTATACCCTATACCATATACCCTATACCCTATACCCTATGCCCTATACCCTATATACTATACCATATACCCTATATCATATACCCTATACCCTATACCATATATCCTATACCTTATATACTATATCCTATACCCTATACTCTATACCCTATACCCTATACCCTATACACTATACCCTATACCCTATACCCTATACCCTATACCCTATACCTTATACCCTATGCCTTATACACCTTACCCTATAACCTATATCCTATACCCTATACCCTATACCCTATACACTATACCCTATAACCTATATCCTATATCCTATACCATATATCCTATACCCTATACCCTATACCTTATACCCTATACCCTATACCCTATACCCTATACCGTATACCATATATAGTATATATAACCTATACCCTATACCCTATACACTATACCCTATAACCTATATCCTATATCCTATACCCTATACCCTATACACTATACCCTATACACTATACCCTATAACATATATCCTATACCCTATACCTTATACCCTATACCCTATACACTATACCCTATACCCTATATCGTATACAATATTTAATATATCCTATACCCTATACCCTATACCATATACCCTATACACTATACCCTATAACCTATATCCTATATCCTATACCCTATACCCTATACCATATACCCTATATCCTATACCCTATACACTATACCCTATACCCTATACCCTATACACTATACCCTATACCCTATACCATATGCCCTATACACTATACCCTATAACCTATATCCTATACTCTATACCCTATACTCTATACCCTATACCCTATACACTATACCATATACCCTATACCCTATACCCTATATCCTATACCCTATAGCCTATAGCCTATACCCTATATACTATATCCTATACCCGGTATAGGATATAGGATATAGGGTATAGGATATAGTATATAGGGTATATGGTATATGGTATAATATATAGGGTATAGGGTATAGTATATAGGGTATAGGGTTTAGGGTTTAGGGTATTTGAGATTTAGCGTTTAGGGTATATGCGAGGTTTAGGGCTTAGGGTATGAGGGTATATGAGGTTTAGGGTATGAGGGTATATGAGGTTTAGGGTATGAGGGTATATTTATAAGTATTATTAATATTTTAAAGTATAATTATTTTTTTAATTTATTTTTGGACTAAGATAAATATTTTAGACTTTTTTTTGGTAAGGAAGTTTTTTAAAAAATTTATATAAAATAAGTTAGAAATTAACTAAATAAATGAGGGACAGACAATATCCTTCACTATGAGTTTTTTTTTTTAATTTTATTTTGTATAGAGATAAATGTTTTAGACTTTTTTTTAGTAAGAAAGTTTTTTTTTTCAAAAAAATTATTTAAAAAAAATTATTTAAAAAAATTGATATTAGACATACTACTTTAATTAAAATTTTGGGTAAATCAAATAAAAGCATGTAAATATTTTAGATAACTTTTTGTAAATTTCAGTAATAAAAAAAGTCTAAAATATTTTTCCTAGTCAATAAAAAATAATAAAAATTACTAATTATTATTAGTACTATTATTAATATTATTACTGTTTATATAATTAATATTAATATTAATTTATTAATCAATTATATAATTAATAATTCATTAATAAATATTATTTATAATAAATATTATTATTATTGATATTAGGCATAATATTATTTTATAGTTTAAATTATTATTATTATTAATTATTATAACCATGAAGAAATACAAGTATTCACATGGATCATTATCCAAGAAACATCTTCATCATTAAATGCATCACATCCAATGGTTCAAATTCATCCCGTAAAAACAAAAACACACTTTCATTTGATTGGCCCTCTAATATTCACATGGATTATCAATAAATCAATCTACACCATTAATCATTTTCAAATCTAATGGTCCTAATTCACTCACTTTCAATAAACAAAACCCTACCCACCTCTCAAACAACTCTCATTCTTCTCTCTCATTCTTCTCCCCATTTCCTCTTCTCTGTCTTACTCTCTCCCCCAAGTCACCGGCCGTCCCCACCCAACCCCTAGATCCGTCGGCTCCCCTCCAACGTCTTCTTCTCTCTCTCCCCAATGCTGTCTTCTTCTCTCTCTCCCCCAACGCCGTCTTCTTCTCTCCCCTTCATCGTCTCCAACGAGGGCCACCCCAACGCCGTCTTTTTCTCTCTCTCCCCAACCGACCGGCGTTGATTTGGAGCTCGAAATCTGGAAATTAACCTAAAATTCTAAATGTTCAGCCGCCATCTTTTGATTTGTTCCCCCTCCCCCATTCTCATCGCCCTCTCCGGTCCATTTCCACCCATGTGTGGCCTAGCCGGAATTAAGGGAGTGTTTAAGCCAAACCTTGAAAACCCACTCCCTCCCAAGCTCGCCGCCCCAATTCAAGCAACGTCTAACCTCGGTCTCTCTTCATCTCAGTCGGCCTTCCTTTCCCTCTCGCTCCATGTGGATCTAATTTTTATTTCAAATCCTAAAGACGTCTACCATTTTTTTGGTTTTCAGTTTTGACTCTGTACCAAACTATGAGGAAGACGATTCCTTCTGGTTTTGTATGACAATTTCTAGGTATTAATTTCGACAAGAACAAAATCACTTTGAATGTTGATTTATTTCGCCCAGATCAGAATTTGTTTTTGCCCAGATCTGGATTTGTGTCTTTGTTTATAATTGCTAATGAATGTGTATATATTTCTTGTTCTTTTTGCAGCCATTGAAGGTGGTGGTTGATGGTGGCAGGTGGTGGTTGTGGTATAAGAAAAATTTAGGGGACTAAAGTGTGACTCTAGGAATATATCAAGGACTGATTTGAGGAAAGTAAAACCTAAGGGACTGATTTAAGGAAAATAAAATCTAATGGACTAATTTGAGAAAAATAAAACCTAATGGACTGATTAAGAAAAATAAAATTTAAGGGACTGATTTGAGAATAATAGAACTTAAGGGACTGATTTAAAAATATTTACAAAAAATTATATATATATATATATATATATATATATATATATATATATATATATATATATATATATAATTTTTTAATAAAAAATATCAAATTAGCGACGGAAATATCCGTAAATAATTTGGTATATCAAAAATAAAAAATATTGAAAAAAGAAAATCAAAAAAATTAATAAAATTGTGAAAATATGTAATAAATTTTAGGTACTCATCTACTTTTTGGCTTTACATTAGGTATTCAACTACTTTTTAAATTGGCGTTGCATTAAGTTCTCATCTACTTTTTGGCGTTGCATTAGGTGTTCATATAGTTTTAAAATTGGCGTTGCATCAGGTATTTACCTAATGCAACGTCGAAGCTCTGTCGTTACATTAGCTTACTATGTCATTGCATTAGACCTAATGCAACGCAAGAGAATGCAACAGCCATTTGGAGTTACATTAGGCCTAATGTAATGGTTTTTGAGCCTTAATGCAACGAAAATTTGCGTTACATTAGCTCAGAAATGTAGTAGTGTATTAGTGTCTTTGGTGAACCAGATTCCTAATTCACTAGTCCCGAACACATACTTAATGATTTTCTTGACAGCATTTAGGTGAGAAATTTTAGGATCAGACTAATATCTAGCACACACACCTACACTGAACATAATATTGAAACGACTGGAAGTAAAATAAAGAAGACTACCTATCATGGATCTATACAGAGTTGGGTCAACATCCTCCCCTGCCTGATCTTTAGCTACCTTAAGCGATGATCCCATAGGTATTTTTGAGCTCTTTGCACTCTCCAATCCAAATATTTTCACCGGACTCTTTGCATACTTGCTCTAAGAGATAAAGATTCCATCATCTAACTGTTTTACCTGCAATCCTAGGAAATAATTAAGTTCACCCATCATGCTCATCTCGAAAGTTGATGTCATAGCCTCCACAAAATTTTGCAAACAATTTTTAGATGTGGATCCATAAACAATGTCATCAACATAGATTTGAGCAGTGACAAGTTCTTTATTTTCTCTTAGAATAAACAATGTCCTATCAGCTTCGCCTCTAACAAATCCATATTCAAGAAGAAAACTTGTTAGACGCCCATACCATGCACGAGGAGCTTGTTTCAAGCCATATAAGGCTTTATCAAGTCGGTATACATGGTCTGGGTGGAATGGGTCTTCAAACCCTTTAGGTTTCTCAACATAATTTTTTTTTTATCTAAGTACTCATTCAAGAAAGCTGCTTTAACATCCATTTGGTATAATGTGATTTTAAGATAGCAGGCTATAGCAAGAAGAAGTCTTATTGACTCAATTCTAGCCACAGGTGCAAAGGTCTCGTCAAAGTCGATTCCTTCCATTTGTGTATAGCCTTGAGCCACAAGACGAGTTTTATTACGAATAATGTTACCCAATTCATCAGATTTGTTTTTGTAAATCCATTTAGTTTCAATTATATTTGTATGTAAAGGACGTGGAACTAAACACCAAACCTCGTTACTGGTAAATTGTTCAAGCTCTTCTTGCATGGCTTGTATCCAAAAATTATCATTTAAAGCCTCAATCACATTCTTAGGTTCAAGAGCAGAAACGAAATAGGAGTGTTTTACCTTGGAGTATGTGGAGGACATACACACATACCTTACCATATCTCTGCAGTCAACTGGCTCCTTAATTCTTGTTCGAACCCCTTCATTAACATCACCAATTACCTGAGTAATGGAATGGTAATTTCTAATTCTTGCTTAGGGATCTCTTCTGCCTTGATGGTACACCAATCCATCTTCTTCTTCTGAGTCACTACTTTCAGCATTTCCAGCCACTGTTTTGTTCTCCTGTGCTACCTCATATGTTGCCATTTCAGGGGAAACACTCGGGGCAACACCTGAATCTGTGGTTGTAATGGTTGAACCAGTTTCTGTTCCATCCCGTTGTTCAACTTCTTCCAGCAACGTCAGAGGTATATCTTCGGCTGATTCTCCTGTGGCACTCAAGTAATCGTTAAATTCAATATTTACCGACTGTAAGTACGCCAATCCAATTCGCAACCTTTCCAGATGCATTCTAATATGATAAAACTGCATTAAAGGGCATTTTGGTAAATTCCCGGTCTATTCCAAGACTTCCGGAAATATTCCATAAGTTTCTCGCGAAGGAAGTACTTTTTTGTACTTTGCTCATGCCAAGGGACCTAAAAGGAATAAATCTATTTTGGACTTTTCAGGTATTATCCCAAGAATGTTTCAGAACCAGATTTGGCGCCAAAAACGGTTGGTGGCACTTCTTGTCACGCGACAACTCGAAGCCTTGGAAAGTGGTTACAGAGTGCCGTTCAACATAAGGTGACTATGATCAGTAGCTATAAATAAGACCCTACCCCTCTCAGTTTTGGATCCCAATTTCGACTCCCTAACGTCACTCTGCACAAATTACTCCAGAACCTCTCTCTCCCCTCTTCCCACACCAAAAACCAACCAATTCCCTCACCCCTCATACCTTTCCTACCCAATTACCTTAGTACTTCCCCAAACACCTTGAAGACCTCAATTCAGCTCTCAGTTCGTGCCTAGATCTCCACTTCAGAAGTTGAATCGAATGCTTTTGCACCTAACTTGGTGTGGAAGTTGGGGACTACAAGGGTAACATCTCTCTCTCTCTCTCTCTCTCTCATCTATTTGTTTCATTGTGCTTCCTTCCTCTCCACTTGATAATCAGGCTCCATCTGCCTCAGATTATCAAGTGGCAACTGCAATCTCTCTGTTTAAATCGTTGTTTACTTAAGTCCAATTGCATGTTCATGATGTGATCTATTTATAATTGCAATTTGGATGTCAAGGGAGTGTGGATCTCCCATATCCACACTCCTTTGGTTGATTCGTATCTGATTCATGTTATTCTGATTGGTTCTGGTATAATTGATTGATTTAATTTGGCATCTGTTGGATCTGTTTCTTAGTTTATAAGGTTCCTGCAGATGGTAAACATGTGTCACGCGACACATTCGGACTTGAGGAGTCCTGTGTCACGCGACGCATCGTGCCCATCTGCAGGGATCAACCTTCAGTTGTAAGTTGATTAGCTAGTTAGTTTATCATTCAATTGGTGTGATTAGGTTGTCTTATGTTCAGATCTAGTTTGTAATTGTGCTTTTGTGTTCATTGTTCTTTCTGTAATTTGAGTGTAAGTCTCTGCAAGGTGATTACTGGTGTCACTGTAAGTACGCCAATCTAATTCGCAACCTTTTAGATGCATTTTAACATAATAAAATTGCATTAAGGGGCATTTTGGTAAATTTCCGGCCTATCCGGAGACTTCCGGAAACATTCCATAAGTTTCCCGCGAAGGAAGTACCTTTTGGTACCTTACTCATGCCAAGGGACCTGTTGGGAATAAACCTTTTTGGACTTTTTAGGTATTTAGGCCTGAATGTTCCAGAAACTGGTTTTGGCGCCAAAAGCGGTTGAGGCCACCTTGTGTCACGCGACAAGTCGAGGCATGGAAAGTGGTTGCGTATAGTCGTGCGACACAAGGTGACTACTAACTGCAGCCTATAAATAAGACCCTCCCCCTCTCAGAAATGGATCCCAACTTCAGCCTACTGTTACTCTGCAGAAATTGCATCGTAACAGAGCCCCACAAACACAATTCTCTCTCTCTCCTACCTTCAATCTACCTAATTCCCTCCAATCCAAACCCATCTCTCAAACCAAGCCATTTGAACCCCTTTGCACCAATTCTCTCAGGACCCCAAGACCAGAAGCAGTGAATTGAAGGGTTCTGTATCTAACTTGATACAGAATTCGTGGAAGCAACAAGGGTAACGAATCTCAAACTCCCTCTTCTCTCTTCCTTCTACTCAATTCTTCATAATTCTATTGTCTACTTCTGTTAGGATTCAGTAATCAGACTCTATCTGTCTAGATTACTGAATCCCAATCGCAATGTTTAACTTGTTTAATCTGTGTAATTGAGCTACTATTCTTGAATACTTGCTTGAATTTGGTGTTTAAACCCCAAGGGGGTGTGGATCTACCCATATCCACACTCCCGGGGTCGATTTGTCGTTATTTCTGTATTTCGTATCTAATCTAGTCAATTAATTAGATCTGTGTTAGCTGTTGTTGATTCTGGTGTTCATTGTGTAAGTTTCTGCAGATGGCCTTCGTATGTCACGCGACACATTGTTCCAAGGTGATCCTGTGTCACGCGACATATGTGATCACCTGTATCATGTGTCATGCGACATATCGTGACCTGTCTGCAGAAACCTTTTCCCCTTGTAATCTATTTTAGATTGTTGTAGCAGGGATGTGGCCTCCCTAAATAATGGGCTCACGAGTTGTAAATCTCGATTCATATTAAATAAAATGCATGTTTACCACACTTGTTCATTGTCAACATTTGCACACACTATTTGATTTGCTTGGATGTTTAATTGAAAGACTCGTCTACGGACGAGGCGTGTTGGGTGAACTCTCGGTTCTTCCCAACACGTAACCTGACCCCCGAACCCGTGTTTTCTCTCTCTAAAAAAAGGTTTTCAATGTTTCCTCTCAAAAACGGCGTGGCGACTCCTTCATTTATTTTCGAAAATCCAAATTTTCGGGCGAGCGCGCATTCAGTCACGCGACACAATTGGACATGAGGAGTCCTGTGTCACGCGACATAAGTGGTCCTTTGCAGAAGACTTGGTTTCAGTTGTATCTGTTCCCTTTGCTATAATGGGATGTGGCCTCCCTGAACAATTGGTCTACAAGTTGTAATAATCTCATTTGTTCAATAAAATTCATGTTTATCGCACTTGCCTATTATCATTGTTTGCACATTTTTGAATCATTTGGATGTCTAAATTAGAAAGACTCGTCTACGGACGAGGCGTGCTGGGTGAACTCTCGGTTCTTCCCAACACGTAACCTGACCCCCGGACCCATTCTCTTTTGAAAGGTTTTTCAAAGTGCACCTCTAAAAGCATGGCGTGGCGACTCCTTTATTTATTTTCATTTCGGGCGAGCGCACATTCAGTGGCGACTCTGCTGGGAACACTTTTTTGAAAACCTATTTTTTTCAAAACTAAGAGGGTCATGCTTTCGTTCACTTAGACATCCAATGTATTCATCTTATGTGCATCCTTGATGATCTTCTGCGGTGCATGCATTTTTATGAGATTTTACGACTTGTATGCCTTTTGTTTGTTTCTTGTGGCTATGTTGTTATGCTTTGTTGGTTGCTTTGTTCCTTGCCAAGGAGAGGCAGGGGCTAATTCCAATTTTGCAGAGATTCTGTTTCAGTGACTGTCCTGGTCGTGCGACAACTTTGTTCTTTGCTGTCCTGTGTCACGCGACAGGAATGGTCACTGAACATGTTTAGTCTTGGTTTGAGGCGATCCCTTGAATCAAAATTGCTCAGTTGATTGTTGTTCCCCCTTTCGTTCCCTGTGAGAGTGTGTGTGTTTTTTCTTTTTCTTTTTAAAATAAGTAAAATAATAAAACACAATTTTCTTTTAATTTTTGTAAATAAAAGAATTAGTCATCCGCACACTACACCACATAGACTTAGAACCCTCGGGTGCGATTGACGACATCGCGGACGGTGATAATATTCGCCTACGCTTGAGCGCCTAATGTCAAACCCATCCCCCTAGCGCGTTATAGGTGGCGCCACACTTAAACCTTACCCGCGGTTGGTTTTGATACAACGTTTTAATCACACCAAAATGAGTTATTTTTGAAATTTACGATAGGTCCCTATACCTTCCCCGAAACCTTGCACCTTGTGGGCATGTTGCCGATGCAACATGGTTTCATGTAGGGACATGTCACCCCGTGGCGTGTCCTTAACGAGAGATCATGCCGCATTGTCACCATGCACCGACGAGAGGTCATGCCAGATTTTTCTTGGAATTTCTCCGAGAATACCCGTTATGCTGCCCAAATTTCCCCAGAAATTTGGACTACTCGCCCGTCCCACATTGTGTTAGGTCTTGTTTAGGTATCATTACCTATTATCAATTTCAAATACAAAGCATTTAGTGTGATTTGAACGTTGCGTCCCTAGGTTTCCCCAAGGTGTAGTTTGCGTAAATAAAGGCTTCTCCTTTACCAACCGTATTTATGATTAAAACACCGATTTATACTTGAAGATAAATAATTTGTTTGTGCGAGTCTGCTCCTCTTTCCCTTTCCCTCCCCCGTATTTCCTCAAAAGTTTCCTTCTTCTTCCCCTATCTTATAAATCCGTATCTACCCTCTTTAGCAAGTGACAAGTTGGGTGCATGCTCTGATATCCGATGTTCATCAAGTTCTTGTCTCCCAAGCAGTTCCAGCAAAGCTATTATCTGTTCTACTATTCGAGATGTCTGGTGCAAAAGATATGCCATATACTCAGTCTGGAATTTCTCTCACTACGGGCCAGTTGGACATGAATGATTTGTCAATGACAGAATTGCGAGCTGCTCTTGAGGCTGCCATGGTCCGTGAGTGCAAGGACCAATTGCTCCCCCAAGTCGCCAAAGCCCGAGAGGAAGAAACGCACGCTAGGTTTGTAGAAGCGATGCGCATTAGGTTTGTAGAAGCGATGCGCATCCGAGGGGTCACAATAATTCGCCACGAAGACGGGTCGTACGAAGAAATCATCAGTACTAGCAGTGTTAATCAGGAGAACGGAAATATGATGAAAGGGGTGAGTGAAGATAAGCAAGATAAGATTCTTTCCCCGACACCTCAAGTGGTCCAAACTCAGATTAAGGATGAACAACCGATCCCTGAGGCTTTCAGTTTTCCTAATCAACTAAATTTGAAGAGTCAGTATCAGCAAGAGTCCCAGGGGTCATGTCATCAGGTGAACAGCTATTCCAACCAGAAAGGACCGCTGTCATTCCACTCTGACCAAGCTCCCTTTCAAGGAAGTGCCTCCCAACTACCAATGAGTTCATATGGCTTCAACTTATCATCCCCGCATGATCAGCGTTCAGGATCGGCCTCGTATGTAACTGTGAATCAGATGTCTTTTATTCCAGCTGTGAACCCTAAGCAAGGGACGACAATACCGGAGTCCCCTCCAAAGACAGTTCAGACGGAAAGGAAGAAAGCGTACTGGGGAAAGGTAGGGATGCCTATGAATCAATTCCTCAAGATTTTGGTGAGCGGAGGATTGGTTCAGCCACTAGTTAATTATACCCCTCTTCATCACAATAGAAACCTAGATCCAAGCAAATATTGTGACTATCACCAATATTCGGGACACACCACTTGCGGATGCAGACAATTGGAACTCATTGATGAAGGGAAGATCGAAATAGGCCCCCATGAAGGAAGCAACATCCGGAACCTCAGTCAGTTTCCACCTCGCAAGCAGCAGATGACCTTGGGATAACAACTGAGGAAGCTTTCAACGGATTGATGCGAAGGGGAATGATAAAGCCGCTTGATAACTACCATCCCCTCAAACCCAATCCTAGTTTGGATCGAAGCAAGTATTGTTACTATCATCAGTACCCCGGTCATGCCACCAACGACTGCGTTCCCCTGAAATTGTTGATTCAAAGGTTGGTTGACGAAGGTAGAATTGAGAAAGCTCCTCCTAAGGTGGTCGATAATTCTTTTCCGCAATTCCAAGGATTCCCCATGTGAAGAAGTCAGTCAGTCAGGCGTCATAGGATCCTAGATTGTTTTATTTTGCTAGTAGATGTTTTTATGATTTGAGTCTATTACATCCATGTTATGAGTCTCTTATTTCAATGATAAAATATTTGTTTCTATCCTTGCTAGACTCGAGACATCACTTGCACACCCACATTACTTTTTATTGAAATGGTTTTATTCTACATAATCACTTGTGCTGCTCACCGACTAATGCTTTGAAATGACTAATGTTTAAATTAATCGGAGTAAGAAAGCCGACTGATATCATTCTCAAACTGGGGCTTACCAACTCCCCACCTCGTTCCCCTTATGCTCACTATCTCGTTGCTCGATGAATCAGCATGGATCTTCCCCAGAGTAAGCTTAAGCAAACAATGAAAACTTGATTTCGTTCGGATTATCCGGTAGGGACTGCGGTTGAAACCTTCACCCTTAGGAAAACCATTACCTCACCCTCACTAAATAATACCCCTTCAGTTCGAGATCAGCATGTTTTGAAACCCATTTAGCCATCGCCAGAAGAAGAAGGACTGTCCTTGAAGCTCCCATGGTTCAAAAGAAGAGTGACCGTTTCCAAGCTCAAGAACGACGAAAAACAATGATTCATCCTGGGGACTAGCTGAAATTCTCTCTCAAAAAGAAAAAAAAAAGAGATTCAAAAAAAAAGAATAAAAAAAAAGGAAAAGAAAGAGAGCCTATGTCCCCAGCGATCCTCTAAAAAGCAAAAGTCAAAGGATCCGATCGTTACTCAAGGGGAGTCTCAGAATGAATAAAGAGACAGCACGGATGTCCCTCACCACTACCTCAACCAACTCCGGCCGTCCTCTCGATTTTAGAGGATATTCCCATTACCATGACCTTTGCCCTTGCTAAAGCCAAGATTGACCTCTCATTCTTAGAGGCAACAAAGATGCAACCCCTGATTTCCCTCACCTTAGAAATTCCAAACACTTCCCTGCAAGCCAACCTCTCATCTTTAGAGGTTCAGTCAGTAAAAGGCCCGGCCGATCTCTCATCCTAAGAGGTCATGATATTCCAAAATCACCCGAAGACCGATCGAAATCCCGAAACCCAGTCGCAGTTCCTACCGAATAGCAGTTCAGGCCATCAAGCAAAGATTGTGCAAATTTCATCCGTTCGTTCGATGTTTCATGTGAGCATATTTTGTTTCTCCTCCGCAAACACTTGCCGTGGACGTCCCACTGGGGCTTCACATCCGTGTCTCCCATCGACACTCCAAGAGGACATGTTTCTAAATTCTCAAAATCCTCAAAATCCTCAAAGGTCCTCAGATCCTCGAATTCCAACGTTCATTCTCTTCATTCGGGATAAGCCCGAACTACGGCGACCTGAGCTCCTCCCAAGGAGGGGAACGTAGGCAACCATAACTGGTCCGGTCGAAATCACAAACAGATATCAAAAAATTCGGTCTCCTCAAGGACCATTCCCATACACTTTCCATCGTCCAAAATTTGATTCTCGATATCAGTAGGTTTCCTCCTCATGATTAATTAAAATATTTGTTCATATCAGTTTTAGTGTTTGAATAACCCGAACATCATCAAAGGGTTTTAAGCAGCTTTGTGATCATTATGAATAAGACAGGTTTTCAAGTGTCTCGGCAAGTCTTCTTCTCTACAATTCTAGGAAGATAGAGCCAAATACTGTATTTCTGTCAAGCAGGGGATTCCATACACTATCCACACCTTGTGTTAATTATATTCTCCCAAAAGAGTCAAACCTAAAGCGAGAATGTCATACACAAGTTCGGGAACCATTCTCACCTTTCGGAAAATGTGCCCCTGCACATGAGCATTCCTAAGTCTTGTCCGCTAAATGATTGACTGAAGCTCGAAGAACGATCTCCTCCTGGGTTACATGATATGTTGACTGCAAGGAAGCTGAGTGTCAGACTGGGGCTTGGTCAAAGAAGAAGATTGATGAGTTCATTTGTACAAAACACCGGGGCTGGCTTTATAATCTCGATCCTAGGGAATGGATTGGTTACTTAAAAGCCTACTCCATGTTGGGGCTACTGAGTTTCATACCCTAGGCAAAGGGAGAGGTTTTAAGATAATGTGGAAGTCTGATTTTGAAGTCCTGTCAGCATGACTTGTTGTGTCACGCGACATAAGGTGCCCCAGCTGTCTTGGGTCATGCGACATCTTGAGTCCAGCACCAGACATCAACAATCTGCAATCTGATCTATACCAGGGCATGCCCCGACTTGTCCCAAGCTGCAAACAACAAAACCATCATCCTACAGATAAGCCTGGGGGAGGGGTTCATTCAGTTCATATACATACAAGCCCTCATACACATGCCATACCCAATCAAATCATTCAAACCACATTTATATCAAGGCCAAAACCATTCGAAAAAAAATCCATTCCCAAAAAAAAAATGGACTCGTGCAAATAACATAAAAGCTAATAGTAATGTACTAAGTCTAGGAAAGTGCAAAGTAAATAAGTTTTTGCAAAATAAAAAGAAGAAGAGTATTTGTCCGTTTCTTTCCAAAAGGGGATACAATAATCAAAAAGCTATATTTTGATCCAAGAGACTACTCTGAGCCATCGTCTTCAGAAACGTAGACACCATCATCATCGGAACTATCATCATCATCATCAGCACCCTCGTTGCCCTCTCCATCTGCATCCTCCTCCTCAGGATCCGAATCAGCAACAAGATCATGGTAAACAATGGGATCATCATGGAAGAGCTCGTGGACAACAGGGATAGCCGTGGTATCGATCTCGTAAGGATCACCAGAAGCATCACTCTCAGAGTTAGGAGGAATAGGTGGACGACGAGGAGCAGTCTTAGTCCTGGGTCTATGTGTATCATCCGCAGCCATATCAGTCCGAGATCTCTTCCTGTCAGGCAAGCTAGGCGTAGAATCATCATCATCAGAGCTCCGAGCCAAGCACCGCTCCCTCCAGTAGCGTGCACTCCTTTCCAATTGCTCAATCATGTCCATGGATCGGTGTAATGACGAGCAAAACTCCAGTAAATGTCAGCCAAGACCTGGTACAACCAAGCAGAGGAAGAATCAGAAACCAGTCATGATAAAAGACAAGGGATTTAAACAATTCAAAACAATAAGGGAAGAAAAGACAGTTACTTACAGATCGGGTGCCCTCCGGAAGCTGAAAATATGGGTAAATCCTGCTAGTATCGAGAGGAGCTCGTCTCAAGTGGTCCCCATCCTGAAAGTCAACAAAATGAGGAGGCAAGGGTGTATCTGCAACATATCCAGTAGAGGGGTCTGCGCCCTGAGCATCACATCTCGGTGCCACCTGCGGAGACCTCAACCTCGTCGTCACGTAAGCTCCATAATCTCCATCCTCCTCAGTATAATTGAATGTAGCCTCCCCCTGGATCAAACCAGCCACATCCTCTAGTTTTTGAGGAAACCATATATCAGCTGGAGGGTCAACCGGGATCCTAGCAATACTACCGGGGCCATGCTGTCTGTAAACCCGCTCCCCAGATACAGTGTATCACCAGACAGGCCTACCAGTAACTTGTGGCACTCAGTCAAATGTAAAGCATGTCCTAGATCAAGTTCAACATACCAGTCCACCCAGGGAAACAGACTCAGACTCCCGGGAACCCCTCACAAGCAAACCATGGTATCAGGATAAGAAGCTGTCACCTGTCCCCTGGTATCCGCCGTCTGGACCTTCTGCCGCGCGTCCTTCACCCAGCGCCTCAGAGTAGGAAACAAAGTGGCCGGATATGCCTCGTGAACTCGCCAAGCATAACAATCGATGACCTCATAGGCCCAAACCTGGAAAAGAAGGATCAAAGCAAGTCAAGATGGCAACAAGAAATGACAGAAAGAAAGAATATTCAAAAGATGGGATCAGATTGAGAAATACCTCAAAAGCTAAATGACAGCAGTTGAAGGACTTAGCCTCCCCCCTACTGACGTCGTCCAGAGCCAAGTACAGCTTAGCGAGTCCTGCCTCCCCCCAGGACAAAGTCCCAACAGCATCCCAATCTCTCAAAAGCTCCAGCAAAGAAAGCAAAGCGGAAGATGTGCCGTTAATAAACAGCATGTCAGAAAAGCCAATCCACACGAAAGCCCTAGCCAGCCTCTTGGCCCTCAATCGGCCCTCCTCAGTATCTGCCAGATCAGTCGGGTAACCCCTACTTTGCACAACAAACTGACCGTGGAGCTCCCCTAGCTCATACCCATTCCCCTTCTTGTCCTTGGGAACAAAGCCAATCAACTCCATGAAGTAGGCCTCAGTGGGAGGCTGAGGGTCATCTTCCAGGGCAGGCTCCTCCAAATACAACGGCTCAGCAGTGAAGGGAAGGCCTGTGATAGCAGCAAAATCATACGGCGTGACCGTCGCCTCTCCCTAAGAAAAGTGGAAGGAATGAGTGGTCTCCCACCAGAACTCCCGGAATGCCTTCACAAGCCCCACGCTCCTCTGAGTATCCCCGATGTCCTTCGCCATCTCAAAGAACCGGCCAAGCCCGGCAGCATATACTAAGCCCTTAGGCGAATGCTCCAACTCCTAGCTGCCGGGTCAGAGATCCCACAGCCGACCTATAACCTCTGGTGAGCCTCGGGTGCGCAACTCCTGCAGGTAAACACAGCACAGATATGAATATTTCAAGTTTTCAAAAGAAGCATGTCAATAAATAGTTGAGGAGTCCTGTGTCACGCGACACATTCGGACTTGAGGAGTCCTGTGTCACGCGACACATCGTGCCCATCTGCAGGGACCAACCTTCAGTTGTAAGTTGATTAGCTAGTTAGTTTATCATTCAATTGGTGTGATTAGGTTGTCTTATGTTCAGATCTAGTTTGTAATTGTGCTTTTGTGTTCATTGTTCTTTCTGTAATTTGAGTGTAAGTCTCTGCAAGGTGATTACTGGTGACACGCGACACAGTTGGACATGAGGAGTCCTGTGTCACGCGACATAAGTGGTCCTTTGCAGAAGACTTGATTTCAGTTGTAATTTGTTCCCTTTGCTGTAATGGGATGTGGCCTCCCTGAACAATTGGTCTACAAGTTGTAATAATCTCATTTTTTCAATAAAATTCATGTTTATCGCACTTGCCTATTATCATTGTTTGCACATTTTTTGAATCATTTGGATGTCTAAATTAGAAAGACTCGTCTACGGATGAGGCATGTTGGGTGAACTCTCGGTTCTTCCCAACACCTAACCTGACCCCCGGACCCATTCTCTTTCGAAAGGTTTTTCAAAGTGCACCTCTAAAAGCATGGCGTGGCGACTCCTTTATTTATTTTCATTTCGGGCGAGCGCACATTCACCGACTCTTGAATCACTTTTAACCTCTAATTATAGACTCGATAAGCATGACTATTTTGAGAGTAGCTAAGAAAGATAGCTTTGTCACTCTTTGAATCTAGTTTTCCTAAGTATTCCCGATCATTTAAAATATAGCACAAATACCCAAAAATGTGGAAATAGTGAACGGTAAGTTTCTTACCATTTAAAATTTCATAGGGTGTCATAGTTGTATTGGGTCTTAATAAAATTCTATTCGTAGTGTGACAGACTGTGTTTAATGCTTTGGCCCAAAAACCTTTAGAAATATTCCTAGAAATTAGCATAACTGTAAGTACCCAAATCTGGCTCATGCCTTCCGGTTAAATTTCCCGACAATTTCGGTAAGTTTCCCGGTAATTCCCCGGACCTTCCTAGTGTTCCGGAAATATTTCGGAACTGTTCCAAATTAATTAAGGGCTGAAGGGGAAGCTTCCTAATTAAGAAACACGTTTTTCTTAATTAGGAAATGTTCTAGAATTTGCCACCTTGCATGATTCTAGAAACATGCTGAGTCACAAGGGATAATGCCGCACGGCTGCATTAGCCAAGGACCTCTAGCCGCACGGCCTCATTAGCTATTTTCAGAAAGCCTATAAATAGAGCCCTCCTCTACCCATTTTACATACACAATATCATCAACCATTACACAATACACTATACTCAAGCAAATGCTGCGAAGTTAGGAAGCAAAAAGGGTGCCAAGAAGCCTCCTCCCTGCTCCTTGAAGATCTAGAAGTTGGTCCTTTCACCTAGCTCCACCCAAAGAAGAAGAGGCCACCATTGGTAACCTCTCACTCCCTAAACTTGCATCCTAATTGCTCTATATGATTTAATTGCTCATTGCATTTCATATCTTGTTATTATCTTTGCTTGGGACTTGGCATTCATAGTTAAAGATCATATCTTTATACTCCCTTTTCCCCCTTTTGCATGCATTAGGCATCCCTTGCCATTAAAGATGTAATCTTTTGAATCAAAGGTGCATCCTTTGCACCTAAAAACCCTATTTTTACATAAAAATGCCACCTTCTGCATCCTTTGCATATAAAAATCCAATCTTTATGATAAAAATGCATCCTTTGCATATGAAATCCTTTTTCAAGCATCCTTTGCATTAAAGATCATATCTTTATCCTAAATTAGCATCCCTTGCTTCTTAAAAATGCAATCTTCATGCATCCCTTGCATATTTGAATCCCAATTTCTTCATAAAAATGCATCCTTTGCATAAAAATCATGTCTTTATGCATCCTTTGCAAATAAAGATCACTTCTTTAAATCAAATAAATCCTTTGCAAATAAAGATCACTTCTTTAAATCAAATGCATCATTTGCAACCCAAAAATGTCATCTTTTCACTAAAAATGTCATTTTTTACATGCATTCCCCCATATTCCCATTAGCAACCTTGGAACGGACCGGTGTAAAAGATCCTATCTTTACATCGTTTCTTCCATAAAAGGTTTCATAATTTCTTTAAAAAGGGACAACCTTGAACCCTATATCTCCGATTATCACTTAAGACGAGTATGAAGCATCTATATGAGCTCGACCGTCTTAAAGTGTAGGATTGATGGGCTAAGGACATTCTTTCCTAAAGAACCTCATTTTGTGACTATAAAAGGGAGTCATTCTCTCGATCATGCACAGTCCCGAGGTTAAAAATGCAATGATCACAAGTCCAAGATGAGGACGGGATCATAATCCCGAATACATAAAATTCCAAGGAATCCCGAGCGACAACCAATAAATGGTTTGTACGTACGGAAGACAACTTGGGACATTCCCCCCCCCCCTTATTTTCAAACACATGCACACAAGAAAGCACGCAAGCAAGCACGATTAATGAAATCTTGGGAGACTTGCTCCGGCAAGGCACCTTGGGTGAACGACGATCCGTTCTTCCCAAGGGGTAACTTAACCTCCGAACCCATAAAACCTTTTTTTCAAAGTTTTGAGGTAATCAAAATGGCGTGGAGACTCCGTTTTTCAAATTAAACCGGATGTCTTCAAACTCGCGTGAATTTCCAATACACAAAATTTGGGGCACACATTCACAGTTTGGCGACTCTGCTGGGGAATCCCAAAGGAGAAAAGCTTTTATTTTCAAAACAAAAATCGATACTAGGTATATAGGTGGAAACCACTTAACCTTCCTGTATCGCTCCCTAACCCGGGGCTTGGGATAACCTGTGGTTTAACAATCCCACGTACCAGTATCCCTTTTCGAAAAAAATTTTGAAAAAATAAAAGAAAGCTTTTCCCTTTGAGCGGGTTAGACTCCCGTCACTGATTTCATTAATCTTGCTTGCTTTCTTTGTCTTGCATTGCATCATTTGCATCTTGGATTTCGTGCATACTTTGAACAGGAAATAACCTGAAAATGCAAAGGAGTGGAACCTGGAAAATTGATCCATGCAGTCGTACGGCTTAATCCTCCCTGGATTCTGACCGGGCGACCTCAGTGCCAATTCCACCAGGAAAAATCAGGGTTAATCTGGCAGTCCTAGCAGCTTGGGGCTACTCGGCTCCATGGCGGCCCGGGGCTCCCAGAAAATTTACGTGCTTACGTGCTGCATTTTCCCCGTCCCGAAAATCATTCCTTTAAAACACATTTCTGAAAATCTCTGTTTTAACTCAAAAAGGAACATTTTTAGGAGACCACACACTACGCGCACCTGATATATCCTGTACACTTTGCATGCACGTCCTTCAAACCCGGGGTGGTTCCAGTTGCAGTCACGGACAGCCTTACGATGCTCCCGGGCGCGCACGAAATCATTCCAACCTCCCCATGGCAGCCAGTGTCGACCAATGCACAGTCCGTGTCACACGTTTCAAAAAACCGTGACTTTTGGTTGGTTTTTGGTCTAGTCCATGTCATATAGCCCAGTTGCATACCCTTGTAAAGGTCAAACCTTAGTTCATAACGGAAGCCAAGATTTTTGCTCAAGCGGAACTCTGCCAAAATTCCGACAAGGAAAAATTGGTAGGATCTTGACTCCGACATTGACTTTGACCTTGACCCGCACGGAATATGTAAGAGTCGAGACCGAGTCTTTGCCAACAAATCAAAAGATCTTTCGCTCAAGCGAAGTATACACAGTAATTCTTTTGGTCAACTTTTCATAATGCAGTAGCTTTGGTGAAGCAAACATTAAAAATTCAAACTTTGCCTATATTTTGAAATTTGAACCCCAATAAGAACTCATACATAAGTAAAAACTGAAGTACAACAATGAAATCGAACACACTTAAATCAATAAAAGTTGACATAATTTCAATCAAACTACAAAATTTTAAAAATGTCCCTCGTGGAAAACTTGGTCTCCTTCATCATCTTCTCAACATAAGATGTATTCCCTCCGTCCCGAAATGAATGCCCAAAAAGTTTAGGAATTTGTTCTTGATTAAGATAAAATTAAAAACTGGAAATTAAATATTGGATATTCATTTTGGGACGAAGGGAGTATGAAATGGTTCAAATTTGTGGGACTTACGGAACAGAACCGGTAATCACAGTCCTCTTGGTTGAGAGTGATTTGTTGATGAGCAGCATTTCCTCTGTCAATTACCAATAATAAACATAAATTACATCAAATCCATATGAGAACTTTGCATCCTCACTTGGTCCATTTGTGTATCCTGCGACATTTGATTTCCCTCCGACAATTGTTGTCACACCTGCACTCATGTCCAAATTTTTTATAAATATATTTTCTCTTTTTCTTTCAAGATTTATACAATCTTACATTCGAAAAAGACGAAAAAGCAATCAGAAAACCTATGATGATAAGAAATAGAAATACAAAAGGTAACCCTACGTTACCTGAAATTAAACTTTTCGAGTTAGCAAATGGAGTGATGCGTTCGAATTAGGGAGAGAGTGAATTTCTTTCTTCGTTTCTCTTTTGGCTGCATTTGGGCAGGTTATATAGAAGTTAGGGAGGATGACGGATATAGTTAAATACAAGGAACCAAAAATACAGGGAACGATGTAAATTACCAAAATACCCATTTATATACTTAATTTTTTTTCATTTCATATTAAAAAACACTCTCCCTCTTCCTTTCCCTCGCTCTCTCTCTCTCTCAGTACGTACACGACACGACAACCAAATACACCGATCGCCATGGCTCGAGTAAAAATTCCGGCCGTCCCTGCCGAAACTTCCGCCGCCGCTACCACCACTGCCATCGCCGCCGCCTCCGCTTCTACCACCGTGCCTGTAAAGAAGGTAATGCTATTTGAACCTAATTTTAACCTAATTTTACATTCCTCAAGATCAATTGATTGCTTCAATTGATTTCCTAGTTTTTGTATGAACTGGGTTTAATTTGATTTTAATGGCAGAGAAGCATCTCGTATGAATTCATGAGTTCTGGGTTTAATTTGATTTTAATGGCAGAGAAGCATCTCGTGTAAACTCACACAGATGCATCTCGTGTGAGTTCACACGAGATTCTTCTCGTGTGAGTTCACACGAGATGCATCTCGTGTGAGTTCACACGAGATGTGCCCAGTGTCCACTCTTTTTCTTTCTTTTTATGCATAAAACAACAAGATTTTTTTAGTAGCTTATCCATTGGCTTAGCTTTTCAAATAGGACCCTTAAAGTGGAATGCTCCAAATAAGACATTAAGTTGAATGAAGGTGCAGCTCATGAGAGATTTTCAAACTATTAACGTGCATGAACACATGTTTTACCTTTTGGGGGGATCTCCACATCTAGAGGTGCAAAAATAGGTCCTTGTCTTCAGTCTTTCCCAGTGTGCTTGATGTCAACCATCTGATGAAGGAGATTCACCCTCTGAAAAAGGTGTCAACTTTAACTGCAGCCATTTCCCAGCTACAAAAAGGACCTGTTTTTGCACCTCTAGATGTGGAGATCCCCCCAAAAGGTAAAACATGTATTCATGCACGTTGATAGTTTGAAAATCTCTCATGAGCTGCACCTACATTCAACTTAATGTCTTATTTGGAGCATTCCACTTTAAGGGTCCTATTTGAAAAGCTAAGCCAATGGACAAGCTACTAAAAAAACTTTCCCTTGTTTCATGCATCTCGTGTAATTTTTCTTTCTTTGTTTATTTTTATGTATATTTTCTTTCTTTGTTTCTTTTTTTTTTTAAAAGGACCAATAGTCATCTCTCTCGACTTGCAGAAAGTATTAAATTCTTATCAATGTTTTTGTTTTTGGTATGGCAGTTGATAAATGAGAAGCCCCAGATCATACAGGAGTATGAATCTGGAAAGGCCATACCTAACCAACAGATCATAACCAAACTGGAGAGATGCATCTCATGTAAACTCACACGAGATGCATCTCGTGTGAGTTCACACGAGATTCTTCTCGTGTGAGTTCACACGAGATGCATCTCGTGTGAGTTCACGCGAGATGTGCCCAGTGTCCACTCTTTTTCTTTACATCGTTCATATTCAATTATAAATGCTAAATAGCTAATTTATTGTCTCTTATTTGTTTTTTTGTAGGCACGTGAACGTATGATCGCGTCCAATAGAAAGAGGAAGGCCGAGAATGCAGCTACGACAGATAAATGTAGCAAAAAGATACATGATAGGACTGTCGTGCGTGAGCAGCCTGAGCAGCGTGAGCAGCCTGAGCAGCATGAGATTGAGGAGGATGTAGGAGATGATGAGGCATCTTCTGATTCTGATGATATTGGTGAGGAGGATGTAGGAGATGATGAGGGATCTTCTGATTCTGATGATAGTGGTAAGGAGGATGAGGAGGCAAAGCAGGAGGGTGGGGATGATGATGATGAGGAGGAGGAGGAGGGGAGGGATGATGATGATGATGAGGAGGAGGAGGAGGAGATACATGATGTTAGACCTTTGAGGCATGGGAGGGGGAGGGGTCAGGATGTGGCTAGAGGGCAGGACGGAGGAGGAGGCAGGGTGCAGGTGAGGAGGAGCCACCATCATGGCAGATTCAGAGTGACCCAGGTGGCGGCCCAGAGAATGTTTCACTTATATACGGGTTTGGTGATCACAGAGCCCGAGAGATTTGGAGGGACGCCACTAGTGAGTCAGTGGTGACTTTCCATACGAGACTGCTGCATCTGCAAAAGTAAGATAATCATTTATGTGAATTTATTAAAATCTTGAAGTTGTTTGGCACACACTCTAAATATTCCATTAATTATCATCCCATACTTTTCTCGATATCGAGTATTGATTATATTTTTTGTTTGGAATAAACAGGTTCAAGCGTGATGATCTGGAGGCTACGGATAGAGCCTGGCTGACCCTCGTTGATGCATCCGGCATCCAGCAGCTGTACGATGCCACTATTCAGAGGCCTAACCATGCGCTGCTGACGGCATTTTTGGAACGGTGGTCTCCTAAGACTAACTCGTTCCACATGCCGTGGGGGGAGATGACCATTACGTTACACGACGTCTTTCATATCCTGGGTATGTTGTTATATATTATCAATTTCAAGACTATATTAACTATCTACATTCATCTCTTGTACTAAAATGTGTTATTTCATCTTCAATTTACAGGTATCAGCTGTATAGGTGCACCTGTTCGGTATCCGAATCCAGTGCCTGACCTATCCGGCATCACTAGACACCTCGTTTTGGGCGGAACTGGGTACTTATTAAAGGATGTCCAGCATCTTTTTTCTTCCCGTATAGAGCGCATGACTGATGCCCAGCGTGCTTCTGCGTATATCCTGCACCTCTTGGGTTCCACGATGTTCGTGGACAAGAGTCAGGATAAGGTGCCTGCAGCCTACCTTTCTCTATGCATGGATCTTGAGAGACTCCCCACTCTCTCCTGGGGATCAGCTACATTGGCAAATTTATACCGAGAGTTGGGAAAGGCGTCCAGATCCGGATGCAAGCAGATGGGTGGTTGTGCAACTCTGCTAGAGGTACATCTTACTCTATTCACTTTCTTTTTACTCTGTCGACTCCTCCCCCCTCTGTAATTACATGTTGCATTTGATTAGTATTTAATACTTTTTTACATACATCTCAGGGCTGGATATACGAGTACTTCCTGGATTTTCGGTGACTTTCTGACCCTTGGCAGCGGCGAGGGCGTAGAGCTTGTAGATGGTCACGTCTTGATCTGGTGGGAGGGGATTAGATCATCTAGTGCAGTATCGCCGCACTCTTGACAGGATGCATGTTGACAGGGTGAGTTATTCATATTAAAACTGTTTCAAATTGTTACACTCCCTCAATTATTATGTAGACTCTGCCTAACAAAGTCTACTCACAGGTTGTTTGGACTCCTTATGGTACCGGAGCGGACGCAATTCTGCCGGTTTCACACTCCAGGGGGGTTATACGCTTTTGTGACATCACTGAGGCGTACATGCCTGATCGTGTTACTAGGCAGTTCGGGTACCAGCAGAGGATCCCCAGACGGCCCCCCGTGGCTCCCACGAGATGCATTTTGTCAAAGGGTCAGAAGGGGTACCATAAGGAGTATGGTGACGGAGATCATGTTTGGGAGTCGTGGGTGGAGTACGATATGGAGGAGTTCAGGCCCGTTCCCCGTTGGGGGCCACCACTAGAGTCTACATCTTCTCCTGTGACTGAAGATTATATGGAGTGGTTTCTGGCTAGGAGTCATGTTCGGATATCTAATCCGATACACGATCCTCCCGTTGACATTCCACCTCCCCCACCTCCCCCAGTTGATGTTCCACCGTAGCCTGGGGTTGCAGAGGTTGCAGATATCATACTTCCATTTCTGACAGATGCGAGGCTCCCCGAGGACGTCATAGCTAGTCTTAGACGGGCACACGAGATTTTAGGTCGTCTCATTTAGGAGGTCGCATTTATGTATTACTGATTATGGAGTTTTGGTATATTTGTAGTACTGATTATGGAGTTATGGATTCATTTTCAGTAGGAAATGGATATGTATTAGTTGTTGTTGTGTCTGATTGTATTGTTGTTGTTTATGGAGTTATGGATTTGTAGTACTGATTATGGAGTTATGGATTTGTTGATGTTGTTTATTTGGTGTTGCTGTTGTGTCTGATTGTATTGTTGTTGCTGTTGTGTCTGATTGTGTTGTTGCTGTTGTTTATTTGGTGTAGTTGCTGTTGCTGATGTGTCTCGTATGGATCCACACGATATGTGTCTCATGTGGCTCTACACGAGACACATTCCTTAAAACCCTAAATAATGGCACATATTTGTAACTCAATTTTCATTTGGATTTTGAGGAAAGTCATAGAGATGAAAAACACTTTAAATGTCATTTAAAATGTAGAAAAAAATAAAAAATAAAATAAATGAGGTAGCCGTATACCATTTTCACAAGATCGGGACACATTCCTTAAAATCCTAAATAATGACACATATTTGTAACTCAATTTCCATTTGGATTTTGAGGAAAGTCATAGAGATGAAAAACACTTTAAATGTCATTTAGAATGTAGAAAAAAATAATAAAAAAAATAAACGAGGTAGCCGTATACCATTTTCACAAGATCAGGACACATTCCTTAAAACCCTAAATAATGACACATAATTGTAACTCAATTTCCATTTGGATTTTGAGGAAAGTCATACTGATGAAAAACACTTTAAATGTCATTTAGAATGTAGAAAAAAATTAAAAAAAAATAAACGAGGTAGCCGTATACCATTTTCACAAGATCGGGACACATTCCTTAAAATCCTAAATAATGGCACATATTTATAACTCAATTTCCATTTGGATTTTGAGGAAAGTCATAGAGATGAAAAACACTTTAAATGTCATTTAGAATGTAGAAAAAAATAAAAAAAATAAACGAGGTAGCCGTATACCATTTTCACAAGATCGGGACACATTCCTTAAAACCCTAAATAATGGCACATATTTGTAACACAATTTCCATTTGGATTTTGAGGAAAGTCATACTGATGAAAAACACTTTAAATGTCATTTAGAATGTAGAAAAAAATTAAAAAAAAATAAACGAGGTAGCCGTATACCATTTTCACAAGATCGGGACACATTTCTTAAAACCCTAAATAATGGCACATATTTGTAACTCAATTTCCATTTGGATTTTGAGGAAAGTCATACCGATGAAAAACACTTTAAATGTCATTTATAATGTAGAAAAAAATTAAAAAAAAATAAACGAGGTAGCCGTATACCATTTTCACAAGATCGGGATACATAAAACCCTAAAAACCCTAAATAATGGCACATATTTGTAACTCAATTTCCATTTGGATTTTGAGGAAAGTCATAGAGATGAAAAACACTTTAAATGTCATTTAGAATGTAGAAAAAAATAAAAAAAAATAAACGAGGTAGCCGTATATCATTTTCACAAGATCGGGACACATTCCTTAAAACCCTAAATAATGACACATATTTGTAACTCAATTTCCATTTGGATTTTGAGGAAAGTCATACTGATGAAAAACAATTTAAATGTCATTTAGAATGTAGAAAAAAATTAAAAAAAATAAACGAGGTAGCCGTATACCATTTTCACAAGATCGGAACACATAAAATCCTAAAAACCCTAAATAATGGCACATATTTGTAACTCAATTTCCATTTGGATTTTGAGGAAAGTCATAGAGATGAAAAACACTTTAAATGTCATTTAGAATGTAGAAAAAAATTAAAAAAAAAATAAACGAGATAGCCATAAACCCTAAACCCTAAACCTTACCTTGAAAAATGGCACAAATTTCTAACTCAATTTTTATTTGGATTTTGAGGAAAGTCATACTGATGAGAACCACTTTAAATATCATTTAGAATCTAGAAAAAAATTAAAAATAAATAAATAGGTAGCCATTTATAATTTATACATCTCGTGTATAAACACACGAAATGTATGCTTGTATCTCGTGTTAACGTACACGAGAGGTTTGAAATCCAGTTAAACCCTTCAAAACGACCTGCGTTGAATTTGACGTTTAAAATTCCTTAAAACACACCCATTCTGAACAGAAACTAGAAACCCCCATTATTATTCAAAAAATCAATCTCTAAGTTCTTAGCATGAATTCCTCACAAAATTTTCCCCAACATTCTCCAAGTTTCAATGATCATAGCATGGATTCTTATGAGTGTATTGACCTTGATATGATAGAATTTGTCCATGATGAAGAAGAAGGAATCTCACCAAATTCTCCTCCACATCAACATTCTCCAAGTTTCAATGATCCAAGCTTCTATGAAGTAAGTTCTTAATGTTTTGTTTTGTATTGTGATCAAAATCAAAATAAAAATTCCATCTTGAATTAAAAATCCCATCTTGAAATAAAAATCCCATCTTGAATTAAAAATCCAATCTTGACCTACACATGAGATTTATTTATACAATCTTCAAATGCACATGAGAATAACAATGCAATATCAGAGCAAATTCCAGTTTTCAAATATGTTTTTGCATTCTGGACGGAGATAATTTCGTGTACAAATACACGACATTGTAGCTTACATCTCGTGTACACTCACACGAGATGTAATGAACTATGTCGTGTATTTATACACGAAATGTATACTCTTGGAGCTTTGGCGGCGAGTGCGTATTTTGCAGGGTCCATTTCCGGATATCAGTGATGAATTCACGACATCAGAATTATTTCCAAATAGGGATGCGCTTCTTGCACATGCACGGGAAATCGCGAGGCGTCGAAATATACACCTTGTTATAGAGCATTCGAAGAATAGAAGTGGAAATAAACTAGCTTATGCGATGATAATATGTCATTTTGGTGGATATCACAGGCCCGGAAGATCTAAGAATATAAAGAAGAGTAGTAGCAAGAAGAGAGAGTGCAGTTTTAAACTACATGCCAAAGAAAGGAGGGATGATGGGTTATGGGGTTATGTTGTAAGGAATGGTATACATAATCATGGCTTTCCTTTGTATCCGAAAGGTTTTCCTCTAGGGAAATTGACACGTGACGAATATGACGTTGTGTGTAACGCAAGTGAATGTTCATTGCGTCCAAATGACATAGTTGCAATGTTAAAGATGTACAATGAGAAGAACGTGACCACTCCGATGTACATCCGCAATGCCATCACAAAATATAGAGAAAAAGAACGACAAGGAAGGACCCCACTACAACAATTCCTTAAATTACTCGAAGATCATGAATATACATACTCCACGAGGGAAGACGCTGAGAGTGGCATGATCGGCGATATATTCTTCTCTCACCCATTAGCAATGAAGATGCTAAACTGTTTTCCATATGTTGTACAAGGTGACTGCATTTACAACACCAACTGCTATGGACTGTACTTCTTGCAATTTGTAGGATTTATTTCCACCGGGTATAATTTCACAATAGCGTATGCGTTCCTCAAGTATCAGAGTGCGGATGATTACAAATGGGCATTGGACAATTTGCACAGCCTGTTTACATCTCCCCAGTTGCCAACAGTTTTTGTCACTGATTGTGAATTGGGTTTTATCAGCGCTCTCCGTACAGTTTTTCCCGACACCGCACACTTCTTGTGTCGGAGGCATATCGAAGTCAATGTTAGAAGGCATGGGTTGAGTCATACAGGTAGCGAGGATTTGGCAGAAGCATTCATAATATTCATTATTTATTTATTTATTTATTTACTTATTTACTTATTTATTGATTTTCTTTATTTATAATATATATAATTGCTTAAATTACAGGTAGCGAGGATTTGGCAGAAGCATTCATGAGGAGTTTCAATTATGCAATCTCAGCCCCTACCTCCGGCGAATGGGACGAACGTTGGCAAGGGCTTTGTGACCGTTTCAGATCTTATCCTGTATTATTGGATTACCTCCGCGATACATGGATTACTCCATACTCTCAGAATATTCTGTCCATGCACACGGATGTGTTACCACACTTTGGGACCCATACCACAAACAGGACTGAGGGTGAGCATAATAGGTTGAAGAAGGCATTGGGGAGTGCTTCTTCTACTTTTGACACAATCTTCAAAAAGGCTCATAAGATCTTTGATATCCAACTAAAAAATATCAAACATGGTATGAATAGATCAAAGACCAGAACTCCAATTGATTTGAGGACCCGTAATCTGTATCACAACATATTGACTAAAGTATCAACGGAAGCCTTGCGCATTATCAGACAAGAGCGGGATCGACTTCAGAAAATCAAGCGGGGTCATAATGGGGGTAATGTCATCACTGAGGCTACCTGCGGGTGTTACTACAGGTGAACACATGAACTTTCATGTAGTCACGAGATTGCATGGATAGAGGACTGTGGGGGACGAATTGAGCTGGCTTCGATTCATGATTTTTGGAAGAAGTTGGACATTGAAGTAGACAACCCTCCATCTGAGCCTTCAATAAATAAAGACAATTTTCAAGCTATGTTGAATAAATTTGAGAAAGCATCTGAACCGGTAAGGAGAAAGTTATTCAAAACGATGGAAGAAGGGCTAAATCACCATACAAGAGATGCTTACGAGCCAGATCATATTTCAAAGACGAATAAACCCCGGACCGGAAGTTCCAGGAGAACCGTCGAGATTGGGAGCATACTAACAACTTTTTCGAGTCCCCGCTACACCATCCTCGACTAGCAAAGGGTATAGATCTTCATTCATTTGTGGCTCACCTTTGTTGATTACGTTCTTGATGCATTTGATTTGCATGTTGATAGTATGAATGCTTCTCACTCTTTTCTTTGCCCTATTTCAGGTCTAGATCTGCATTCATTGCATCAACCCAAGCGAGTTCGGAGTCCACGCACAAACGGAAATCAGCTTCAGAACCCACACCATCTACCCCTGCTAGTACTCCTACGTCTCATCCACCACTAGCTGCTTCCGGTCGTGGGAGAGGACGGGGTCGAGGGCGAGGTCGAGGACGAGGACGGGATTAGGGTCAGGGTCGTGGAGAGGGAAATGGACAGCCCAATCACACTAGTATATACAGCTCTACGTATTTGACGTCTTTTCCACCTTTCATT
The DNA here is from genome assembly GCA_022495995.1 of Adenophora triphylla var. japonica. Classification (NCBI taxonomy): domain Eukaryota; kingdom Viridiplantae; phylum Streptophyta; class Magnoliopsida; order Asterales; family Campanulaceae; genus Adenophora; species Adenophora triphylla. The sequence goes on along the minus strand of JAFEMH010002529.1, from coordinate 237,143 downwards.
ATCCCATTTATTGGAGGCATCACAGATGTGGCATCTGATGGACATTGTGGCTATAGAGCCGTAGCAGCACAGATATACGGAGATGAGGAGATGTGGGCTCGAGTGCGCTCAGACTGTTACAATGAGGTGCATGCACGCCAAGACCTTTATCAAAGAGTTCTAACTTGGATAAATGTAAAGGAACTCTTACGTAGGATTGCTTGCTATGTCCGGCCGACGCCGGATAATACTTATTGGATGGACCTCCCAGATCATGGGCACATCATTGCCACGAGGTATAATGTGGCGTTCATTTCGTACTCGACTAGCGGCGGCAGCTTATGCCTTCCAGTGACTGTACCAGCAGGAGTAGGACCACCGATAAACACAGTTGTGGTGGGACAAGTGACAAACCATTTTATATTGGTATGACACTTAACTGTCTCATCTATATTTGTAATATTTAAGTGTCTTACTCAAATTCGTTGTATTTAACTGTTATTACTTTTGCAGCTGCACATATCAGGCAATGATTACCCAATATATACCACCACCACCGAACACTTGGAGGGAACACTGTGATCCAAGCGCAAGTCAACTGATCCTCCGATACCGAGATAGGATAGCAGCATTTAATGAACTCTATGATCAGGATAACCATGCAAGAAGAGAAAGATTACGTAGGGGATAGTATATGTGTAATGTTGTTTGAATTATAAAGTTTGTATGAATGTTTGAATTATATGCTTATCCTTGTTAACACTTTTATTTCGTATACAATTTGTCTATTGGTCCCTCCCACTGTTTTGTGGAGATGTGCTATCATATGAGAAACAAATTTTAGTTCTAGTTGCTTTTGCTGTTGCTGTTGTGAATCTCTCCCACTGTTGCTTTTGCTGTTCAGACACCATTTCGTGTGAATCTACACGAGATGTCTCGTGTGAATCTACACGACATTTATTTCGTGTGTATGTACACGAGACATCTCGTGTAGATTCACACGAGATTAGTGAGTACATCTCGTGTAGATCCACACGAGACGGGCAAGAACAGGTTTGGAATTTTTCGTTCCCTGTATTTAATATTTACCGAGGATGACAGAAGAACAGAGATTGCGATTGTGAGAGGGTCGTGTATGCGGTTAGTGAATGAGTTTAGGGGTATTTGTTTTTTCTTAAACTCAATCATAACCCTTCTTTGTCTTTTCATGAGATCTATTGTAATATAGATAATCCTAAATAGAAATGGTTATACTAAAACTTTGAACTCCTTTTATAGTTTATACAAATCTTCAAACCCTAATCTGGAAAATCCCACCTTCCTCATTTCATTATTTGTCCCTCCATCTCACTTCAAACTGTCGCTGGCCTAACCACATGTCTTTCCCCAACCGCTCCAGCCAAATCGTTGTCCTCTCCAGATCTCGCCGTCGTCGTCGCCGTCGCCACCATCGACCACGACCCTCTCTTCCACCTTTGTCTTCTTCCTAACCCACCATCTTCCTCTTTCTAAAACCACCGCCGTTTCTTCTCTCTCCATCTCTGGTGCTCTCTCCCCTTCCCTGGCGGCTGCTATGGACTCTTTCTCATCTCCCTCATTCCTCGATTTCCTTTCCCCTTTCGGTGTCCCCAAATTGCTTCGACTGTTGCCTTAAGCCGACCCAATTGCAACGTGGGTTTTTTTGTAATCCGATTTTGAATCAATTTTTTTTTTTTTAAAATCTGATGTTGATGTTGATGGTGATATTTTGTTGTTTGATTTAGTCATTATTTTAAGGCTACTTTAAGTAAATATAATCCGCATGTTACAAAATACTCCCTCCGTCTCAGTCCACTGTAAACAAAAAAAAATGGCACACCAATTAAGGAATATTATTAAGATAATGAAAATGTGTGGTAGAAAATGAAGAGAGAGAATGAGTGGAGTAAATAGTAGGTTGGTTGAATAAATTGTGTGGTGGAGAATGAGTGGAGTTAATGAGTGGGTGGGGTAGGAAGAATATAAAATATTAAAGGACATTCCATTTATGACAGTTTACACTGAGTTGGAATGAACCAAAAGGAAAATAAGTTTACACTGAACTGGGACAGAGGGAGTATAAGATTCAGAGGGATCTGTCAATGAACAACCGAGGGAGATTGGGTTCATTTTGTATTCTATTGGAAGCCATTCGAACTTCAGATGATGCTTTTTATTACAATAAAATCAAAGTATGTTTTATGAGATCAGCTTGTGTTTATTAATTGGTGGTGTAAAACTTAAATAATTATTATGATAAAGATGAATGAAGAATTTTTATACAAAATTATTATAATATTTATTGGAGAAAATTTAATGATAATCATTTTAAATATTTATCTCTACAATTTAAAATCATATATTATTTTAATTAAAACTGAACATATATTAAATTAAAATGATAATTTTTTCTCTATATAATTAGAAATTTATCAAATGAAAATAATATTTTTAAACATTTTAATTTAAATATTTAAAGAAAAATAATAAAAAGTGATGCCGCAGGAAATGTGCTTATCAATCTTCCTCCACGTGGCAGGACTGATCACCTAGCTCCTTGACCTGAAATCAGAACCCACGACTAGCCGGATGTGTCTCCGACTTAGACCCTCGGGCGTGAGAGTAAGTGTTTGAAGATTGGAGAGCAAAATACGTATTGAATAATGGAATTCAGATAACAAAATTGCAGTTACCTTATAACCGTGGTAATGTTGAAGTATTTATGGTTGATGAGAGCGGTTATTTTTGGTGGGCTACATGAGCTCCGTGATTCTTGGGACAGTTATATATCATGGGAACGTGTCCTGATATGGCTCCTGATTTGTAGGGAACTGGTTATGGAAAGAGTTACGCCCACGTCTTGTTTGATTAGTTCGACACTGGTTAGGTCGAGGTTGCCTATTGAGATAGGTCGACCTGACCGACGGGTAGAGCTGGATCGTACCCGAATGAGAGCATGGATCGTATAGTCGGACCAAGCTAGGTCGGGATCTTAGAGATCGGACAATGAGCTTGGGTCGACTGATCCTGTTGCTGGGCCTTGGGCCTTATGGTTATTGGGCCATACTCATGAAGAATGTGAATGCCACGGCTGTCTGTGTTTGAGCTTTACTTATTTGGCCCAACTCCAGCTCGACACATTTGGTATGTTCAGTGGCCCCCAACTTTCGAGTTGACTTCGTCGACTAGGAAGTTAAGGAAATTTTGATGAGGATAGATGTAACTCGTAGGTCGCTACTCGCTCTTGAAGTTTAGTCGACCAATGGTGATGTGGCACAATCCTGGACGTTGGCGACGAACGGTCAGATCAGAAGGAGCGCCGTTTTTCTGTAATCATTACAATTAGACGTTTGGTAATCCGTCTTGGGAACTGTTTTCCCAATTAAATAGGAAATTAATTTTCGAATTTTCCTTTTTCCCTTCCAATTTTGGAAAATACAAATAGAATCCTTCTCCATTTGAATTTTTACCGTCTTCAAGCTCTCATACCTCCTTGGCGATAACTGCGGAGCAGCAAAAGAATTTAATCTGGGCTTTCGTCTTCGGCAACAACTTTCCTTTTTACAACCAACTGAGGTATTTCTTTCGTATATTTGCTTTAGGGCTTTAATTTCTGCTCTGTTTTTGTTTCCGCCATGGCTAGGACCTTCAGTAGTGAGCCTGGAGCCTGGTATGGGTATTGCACTTTTAACCGTAGGGTGTATAAGCACGTAGGTGATGAGTGGAAAGAGATGTCCCTGAATGAATGTACCTCCATCTTGACAAGGTGGGGGTTGAGTTTTGGTGAAATTGGATTGCCCATTGGAGGGGATGTAGTTAATATAGCAATTGATGACTCGAACATTGTCCCCTTTCATCTCTTCCATGAATTGCTCGATCACATAGCCTTGTTCTATGTTAGAGACGTCAATAAACCCTCCTTCCTTAGAAATAGAATAGGTTTTCCAGGGGAGTCTAGGTCGCCCTTAGGTAGGTCGACTGAATGTGATCCTGGGACTGACTCCCCTGCTTCCTCTTTTTATTGTACATATATGGCGACTCAGGGAGGAGCTACGGCTTAAACTTCTTCAAGTCCCCGCATAGTGGATGCATTTGGATCTTCTGTTGTATCGGGGAAGAATGAGAGGAGATATGTACCTCAAAGGCCCCTTCGAGGGAAGAAGAATATGGAGTCCCGTTATGCCATGGTCTACAACTTTTGTGGGGTGGATAGGACAGATTATAGGGTGACTATCCTTAGCCAAAAAGATTTCATGTCCAAATACCGTAGTACATTTACTAAGGATGCCACTAGGGTCGCTTTCTTTTATGGGCAATTTGAGGCAGGCTTGAGGTTGCCACTAGATCCCTTTATTAACGAATTCCTTGAGTGTATGGATGCTCTTCCTCTACAGCTTGGGGCCAACACTTGCAGGGTGTTGGTGTGTTTTGCCATGGTGTGTAGGTTTTTGGGTTATGAGCCATGTATGAAAATTTTTAAGGAATTCTTTTGTGCTAAGCTCGACAAAGCCGATTGGGGAATTAGTACTCCTTCCAAACCCAATTCTCCTAATCTTTTTGCTAACCTCCCCAATAAGCATAGTGGCTGGAACTCGTATGTTGTTGTGGCGGAGAGCAGGTTGGGATGGGAGTTTCCTTTGCCTGATGAGGATTCTGATGTCATAAGCGAGGAAAATTATTGGGAGCCTCCGTGGCATCAAACTCTGTACAAGAAATTGTGTTCGTTGGTCAAGAATGGGCCTATCAGCTGGGAGTCTTTGGGGACGACCAAATACAATTACATCCAAGCTGGGATGATGCCTGGAGAAGGGGAAGTACAACCTTTGGTTCATGTATTGAGAGGCCAGGTATTTCCTGATTGGGTCACCCATGCCCTGGCTAGGCTAGAGGAGAATTGCCAATTTTGTCAGAAAACTGCCAACTATTGTAAAGACAATGGGGAGCACATTGGTGGTAAGAATTTACTCGCTTTTGTTAACTCGTAAACTGTTAGCTCGCATGTATAGCTTTGCCATGTAGAATTACCTTGAACTGTATATACAACTCTTAGCTCGTTAGTCGTTACCTCTTAGGTAGACTTTGTAGCTCGTATCCACAATTATTTTGAATTGCATGTCTTAGCTCGTCAATTGTTTTGCTCGTATGTAGAACTAGTTAGCTCGTACATAGAACTGTCTTGAATTGTTGAGCTAATCTTTAGTCGCTTTGATGTTGTGCAGTCTTAACTCCTGAACAAGAGGCAAACATGGTGCGTATTGTTGGAGTTTCTGACAAGAAGAAAGCCAAGAGGGCTCACGGAGCTGTCAATGCTAGGGCAAGCAGGGAGAGAGAGGCTGCTGCAAGGAATAATTTGCTTTCCAAAGAGAATGTTGGGATGATTCCGATGGAAGAGGTTGAGTTGGAGGACCCTCTGCAGAGTGGTACTCAGTCCATGGAAGTTAATGAAGGGGGTGACGAGTCCAACAGGTCAGCTAGAGCAAGTCTAAGCTCCGACCCGATTCAGGATGCCAACGTGGAGACCTCTGGAGCTGGGATGGCAGGGTCTAGCCCTTTGAATGTTGTCAATGTTGATGATGATGACATGGATGTGGAGGATGATGATCGTCCTCTGAATACAAAAAAGAGGTCGCGATCTGAGAAGGGGAAGTTTGTTTCTTCGAGCCAACTTCCTCCACCAACTTCTTCTCCTCCTAACCAAGAGTCTCTTGAGGATCAGATGAGAAGGTTGAGTGACGTGCCCCCTCTCATTGGGGTCAATAGCTTGAGTCGACGCTATCCAGATATGAGCTTGGGCCAGGTTGTTGTTAGGAGGGCTATCGACGTCGACCTTCTTGCTCATTTCGCTGATAAGGGGATTACCCCTGATACCCCTGAGGAATTCTCCGCTCGCTCTGGGATGGTGCACAGTGAGGTAAACTTTTATTTTTCCTTTCAGCCTTGTCGCTTGTTCCTTTAGCTTGTCAATTTGATTTCCAAGCTAATTCTTCCCCGATTTCCTTTAATGCAGAATCTCACCATGGTCGAACAAGTTAAATGCTCTTGGAGGGCCTCCATTGAGAGGAAGAGGCAGGCTCTGAAGGATTATTCCAAGAAGTCCCAAGAGTTAGCCAAGCTAAGAGAAAAATACAACGACCTCGACAACTCTTTCAATGCACAGGAGTTGGTGAAGAAGAAGGCTCTGGCGGACAAGGACAAGGCTTTGGAGGATCTCAAGGCTGCCGAGACCAAGCTTGGGGAGATGAAGGCGGAGAGAGATGCAGAGCGGCTGGAGCATGAGAAGGTCAAGACGGAGCTCGCAACTGTCTCTCAATTGCTCAAGGATAAAGATAACTTTTTGATCGAGTTGAATGAGGAACACCGGCTTACACAGATGAAATGGCAAGAAGACCTTAAGGCTGCTGCTACCAAGGCTGTGGACAAATTCAAGGAGGGGGATAACTATTATAATTCTGTTGTTGCTAAGGCTAAGGATTTCTTGGATACGGGCAAACGCCATATGGCACGCCGAGCTTTAGTAGATCCAGACTCTGATGTCTCATTGGAACAATTGGCTCGCTGGGCCTATCCACCTCAGTATGATATGGTGGCTTGTGGTGGACACTCAACTGTGCCTTATTCTGACAACGATCTAGCCTTCATTGCCCAAGAGGACAAAGAAGATGGCTGTGAGCTATGGGTGGTCCCCCCAATTGCCGAGAGAAACTTTGATGTAGCTTTGCAGGAGCTCGAGGATGCTGACGCCATGGAGGAGGAAGAACCTATACAGAGAGTCTACTCGGAGTCGGGTAAACCCTTGAGCCCTCTGCAATATGAACCAGTCAATGAAGAGCAAACTGCCAATGACGACCTCAATGCCTCCGACCAAGCTGTTTGATTTTAAATGAACTTTGTGTAAAGGGACAAGCCCCAAAACAACTCTTTCTTTCATGTTTGTAACTATTTAAAGGCCTTGGCCCAGTTTTTGGGAGGCTTAATACTTTATAACTTTCCATTTACTTTTAAGTCTTGGCCCACTTTGGGAGACTTAATTATGTTTAATCGTAGCTGACGTTCCTTCATTGTATGTCGTATTCTTTTTATATCAGCACATAGGTGTCGAGCTAGATGTGATAGGGCGAACGAGTCACCCCAAGCCTTGGGTCGACCTGATCTTTGACGACTCAGTCGACCTCAGACTTGTGTAGCTTTTGCAAACAAGATTGACTAAGAGTCAAATCTGTTCAAACAAAGCTGACCAAGGGTCAAGCTCATTAGAACGAAGTCGACCTAAGGTCGGACTTGTTAATAGGGCTCAGCTGATTAAGGATCGAGCTGATAAAGCTGACTAAGAGTCGAGCTTGTTGAACGGAGTCGACTATGAGTCGGACTCGTTAAAGGGACTAAGCTGATTAAGTATCGAGCTTGTTAAAAACGAAGCTGACTAAGAGTCGAGCTTGCTTGAACGAAATCGACTATGAGTCAGACTTGTTAAGGGAACGAAGCTGATTAAGAATCGAGCTTGTTAAATTGAAGCTGACTAAGAGTCGAGCTTGTAATGAAGTTAGGGCATAGTGTTTGGTCGGACAGAACTGCGATTTTCATTGAAGTAGAAATATGCTTACATCAACTAGAACTATGATAAATTCAAACTTTGCAACTGTACATACTCTGAACTGAACTAGCAATTCGAACTAGAAGTAGTATTTGATGAGACGGGTGGCGTGCCTAGGATGCTTTAGCTCTTCACCTCCTGGGTGAGCAATCATGTAGGTCCCTTCCTTGACGACTCGAGTAACAATGTAAGGGCCTTCCCAGTTAGGAGATAGCTTATTCTGTTGGGTTCTCCTTCCTGTTGCTTCAATCTTTCTCAACACATGATCTCCCACTTGGAATGATCTTGTATTTACCCTCTTGTCGTGGTAACTTTTAGTTCGCTGCTTGTAGTTGACCATCCGAAGGTAAGCCGTATCTCGCTTCTCGTCGACTAAATCCAAGTTGATCAATCTGTTGATATCATTCTGCTCTTGATCAAAGAATGTCACTCTGGCTGTAGGGAATCTCAACTCGGCTGGTGCCATGGCTTCTGATCCATATGTGAGAGCGAATGGGGTTTCCCCCGTAGGCCCCCGAGTGGTTGTGCAAACTGCCCAAAGAGCAAGGGGGAGTTCGTCCAACCAATTGTTACGTCGACCAACCAAGCCTGTTTTTAGTGCAGATAGAACAAGCTTATTTGCTACTTCAGCTTGCCCATTTCCTTGTGGATAGGCGACGGAAGATTGCCAATGCTTGATCCCTACTCGATTCATTTCTGCTTCAAAGGCTCGGGAGAATTGCAGGCCGTTTTCTGACACTATAGCTCTAGGGAACCCGAATCTGCACCAGATAAAGTCGTGAATGAAGTTGATGGCATTTTCCTCTGTTTTTCGAGCTAGTGGCTTAGCCTCAACCCACTTGGTGAAGTAATCGATGGCAACGATCACATACTTGCAATTTTCCCGGGCGGGTGGGAAGGGTCCAATTAAGTCGACGCCCCACATGTCAAATGGCCAAGCAGCGATCACAGGAGTCTGCTCCGTTGTAGGTGTGTGAGGTAGGTTGGCAAACCTTTGGCATTGATCACATTGCTGAACAAAGTCATGAGCGTCAGCTCTCATGTGTGGCCAGTAGTATCCCAAAGTGATCAACTTGTCGGCTAGAGTCCTGGCCCCCGGGTGTCCACCACAAATTCCACTGTGAACCTCATGCATTAACTGTGTGATTTCTTGAGGATGAATGCACTTCAACAAAGGTCTGGTGTATGATCTTCTGAACAGTATGCCTCCTTGGATTACATACCTCGGAGCTTTCTTTTTAATAGCTCGAGCTTTCTTCTCGTCCTCAGGGAGCTCGCCACTTTCTAGATACGCCTTCATTTCTTCAATCCAGCACTTCTCGTAAACCCAATTTCTTGAGGGGTCTTCTATGCATTGAATTTTGACCCTTTCATAAGCTGGACTCTCAAGGTAAGAGATGGGCTCTTCATGTGGCTCGTCCGAAGTGGCTAGTTTTGAGAGCAGGTCGGCTAGCTCGTTGTCTTCTCGAACAATCCTCTAAATTTCCCAAAACTCCAAATCCTTTGTCAATTCTTTCACTAGGTCGTGATACTTGACTAGAGTAGAGTTCAGCACCTCGTACTCTCCTCAGACCTGGTTGACTATCAACTGTGAGTCACAATATGCCATGATTTTAGTCGCTCCAAAGCACTTGGCGTACTCAATGGCTGCTACTAAGGCCTCGTACTCTGCTTGATTGTTGGAGGCATCAAACTTGAACCTTAATGACTCCTCATACACTGTCCCAGACTCAGGTCGATTAGAACAATCCCAGCTCCACTGACATTTTTCGTGGCTGACCCATCCGAGTAGACCTTCCAGCAATCGTCGGGTAGAGAAGTGGCGAGCTGGGACTCTTGATCTTTTCCTTTAGCTTTATCTTTTTGAGCTCGCACCTCGCTGTCTTCCTTGGTGAACGTAAGCTCGACCAAGAAGTCTGCTAGAGCTTGAGCCTTCAATGCCTTTCGAGGTCGATACTCGATGTCGAATTCCGTGAGGGCAATTGACCAATTGAGTAAGCGACCTAAACTTTCTGGCTTATGAAGAATTTTCCTTAAGGGGGCATTCGTGAGCACCACGATGGGGTGAGCCAGGAAGTAAGCTCGTAGCTTCCTTGAAGCCACAACTAAGGCATATGCTACCTTCTCAGCATTGTAATATCTGCCTTCCACATCTGATAGGGCCTTGCTAACATAGTAAACTGGCTTTTGAAGCCCTTTTTCCTCTCGAATCAAAACCGCTGCCACTGCTTTGTCTCCCACAAACAGGTACACGAACAAAGTTTCTCCAGCGGTCAGGCTACTCAGAAGAGGTGGAGTAGCGAGATAATCTTTGAGTTGTTGGAACGACGAATGACATTCAGCCGTCCACTCAAAATTTTTTGTCCCTCTCAAAGCCTTGAAGAAGGGGAGAGACCTTTCCGCTGACTTAGATATGAAACGACCCAGGGTTGCAACTCTGCCATTAAGTCGCTGCATCTCCTTGACACTAGTGGGCTCCTGCATGTCGACTAGAGCCTTGATCTTCTTCGGGTTAGCTTCTATACCTCGTTGGGACACCATAAATCCAAGGAACTTGCCGGCTGCTACTCCAAATACACACTTGCTAGGGTTGAGCTTCATGTCGTTTGCTCTCAAGTTGGCGAACGTTTCCTTTAGGTCGACCACGTGACGTCCGGTCTTTGTTTTGATGACCATATCGTCGACGTAGGCCTCCATATTTCGGCCAATTTGTGAGGCAAAGACCTTGTTGACCATGCGTTGATAGGTCGCCCCTGCATTCTTCAATCCAAATAGCATCATAGTGTAGCAATAGATACCACCCGCTGCTTGGAAGGCTGTCTTCACTATGTCATCCTCGTGCATCTTGATCTGGTGGTAACCTGAGTAGGCATCAAGAAAACTGAGGGTGGAGTGGCCAGCAATGGAATTGACGAGCTTGTCAATTCTAGGGAGAGGATAGCTATCCTTTGGGCAGGCAAGGTTGAGATTGGTGAAGTCGACGCACATTCTCCACTTGCCATTCGACTTCTTTACCATGACTACGTTGGCTAACCAGGTTGTATGCGTAGCCTCCTTGATTATACCTGCACTCAACAATTTTTGTACCTCAAGTTTAATGGCTTCCTCCTTGTCTCGAGCAAAGCTTCTTAGTCTCTAAGGCTTGGGCTTTATGGTCGGGTTGACCTCCAGTCTGTGAACATCGACCTCCTCTTTGATTCCCCTCGTGTCTTCTACTTGCCATGCGAAGACATCATTACTCTCTTTGAGTAATTCGATGATTTCTAGCCTTTCTTCAACTGACAGTTGTTTCCCAATCTGAATCTTTTGCTCGGGATAGGAAGCATTTGTGACCACTGATTCTAGCTCGTCTACAGCCTCTAGCTCTGGGCCATCCCTGAATTGTAGGGTCTCAATGATGATCTCCTTCACTTTCTGCCTTTCTTCGGCCCCTAAATGTGGAGCTTCCTCAGCTATCTTGTCATCTAGCTTATCAGCGATCTCATCGGTGGTGGCCCCCGAGTTATTGTCGACCTGAAGGCATAGGTTGCCTATGATGACTTGGTCGACCATGACTACATCTGGATCGACCGCTGTGGTTTCGGAGTGACGTGTCGACTCAACCATGACCTCGTCGTTTGAGCGATAGGTCGACTCCTCCACATTGGTGATCGTAGATAGTCATGTAGTTTTGGTGACTGACTGGGACAGCTTTAAGTAACCTTCCGCTGTTTCAATTTCCAGCTCCCTCTTCTTTCTTTCTCGAAGGACATGATCCAGATATGCTATAGCTGTGCCTTGTACACAGCCGACTCCAGCTGGTGTGGGGAATTTAACTCGCTGGTGAGGGATCGAGGCCACCATTCCAAGTGCGACCTGACCAGGAATTCCAAGGATAGCAGCATAGTCACTGTTCACATCTATTACAATAAATTTTACCTTTGATACGACTCTGTAAGGTTTCTGGCCTAGGTCGACGTCTAGCTTGATCTGTCCCTTAGCGTCGACTCGATGATTGGTGAAGCCCTCCAACCTGCCATCATATCTTTCAAGCTGCTCGTTGGAAAGACCCACCTCCTGGAATGTTTTGTAGAACAAAATATCTTTGCAGGCCCCCGTGTCGACTAAGAGTCTGCTCGTCGTACATCCGTCGATAAGACCTGGGATGACGATAACTTGCTCTCTAGCCGCCATATTAGTTGCCAACTCGTGGGGGTAGAAGCTGATCACCTCATCTCTGACATCTCTCCCTGGAGGCACATGTGGGGCTTTATTGAGTTGGAAGATTTTATGTTTGATGGCTGTGTTGCTAGCTTGCTCTGTGATGACCCCCAAGTTCAATCTAGGTTGCCTTGGTCCCTGATGTCCACCTGCTGGTTGCTCGCCTCCACCGTTTTGAGGCCTTTTCACATATGCGTCGAGCCTTCCCTGGTCGACCATTCTCTGGATGATGCGCTTCAAGCCTAAGCAATCCTCTGTGAGATGACCCGTATCTTTATGGTAATCACAGTATTTGCTATTGTCCCTTCTACACTTGTTGCCTGGGTTCATTAGGGCAGGTGGGGCCAACTCGACCGCATTCATTATTTCTGTTCGACTCACCGTTAGGGGAGTGAAAACTTCGGGCACCTTCTCCGTCGCCCTGGTCCTGTTCTTTCCATTCTTATTGTTTCTCCCATTTTTGGTTGTGTCCTTCTTATCATCAGCGACCTTGACCTTGGGGCCTTTCCCATTCTTCTTTTCCTTCCTCTCCTCGGCTAGTGCCACATTATAAACTTTCTCGAACAGCTCCTGTCGAGTAGTGACTGTACGAACCGTTAGCTCGTAATCCATGTCTGCCGAGGAAATGCCATTTCGGAAGCAATTGATCACCTCCCTGTCAGTGAGATCCTCCTCAATCTTGTCAACCATTTCCTTAAACTTAGTGAAGTAGCTCATGGAGCTTTCAATTTTTCCTTGCACCAAGTTGTTTAGATCGGTGACAGTCACTTTCCGAGCTCCAGCAGTCGAGAAGCGATCAAGGAATTTTGTCCTCAAACACATCCAGGTGGAGATGCTACCAGCTGCCAAGCCATTGAACCATGTTAGGGCTGCCCCCATGAGCGTGCTTATGAGGGCTTTGCACATATTGTCGTCCTAATTGGCGACAAAGAACATTGTGGCTTCCAGGTGCTGCACATGGCTTTTAGCATTGGTTGCCCCTGAGTACTTTTCTAGGAGGGGCAATCTGAAACCAGCAGGAGGTCGACTATCAATCAAATCCTTGGATAAGGGTCGAAGAGCAAAGTCAATTCGTTCGACCTTTCCAGTATCATTTTTTTTTTCAGCCTCCCATTGTTCAAACTTCCTTTTCCATAGCAGCCACTCCCTAGCATCGGGTCTGTCTTCTCCAGCAGGGAGAACAACATTTGACCTTTGACCCTCACTTCTGGGGGGAGTTGCCTGCCTGCTTCTCCTATCCTTGTGAGAAGGTGACCTTACTGACCTGACTGGCGACCTGCGCCCCTCATCTCTTGTTGGCGACCTGCGCCTTTCGTTTCTAGGTGGCGACCTGCGCCTATCATCTCTGGGTGGCGACCTGCGCCTTCACTCTCTTATAGGCGACCTGCGCCCACTCCTTCCCCTGTGGGATTGAGACCTCTCTGTCCTGGCTGGTGATCTACGCCTACTTCGATTCGCCTCTAGCTGCGTCCTCAGGTCCGACTGTGCCTCCTGCTCCCTGTTCCTAGTGAGACTAGCCCTTAGGTCGTCACTTGGAACATGAATAGGTGATTGAGGTCGTACCACCATCCTTTGATCAAAGTTTTGTCCCACTGTTTCGTTTGGTCTAGTACTCCTAGCACGCTCCCTATTTGAAACTTGGGATGGAGCCACCCTCTCAGACCTTCTGTCAGCCTGCTCAGCCTCCTCCATTGCTAATAGCTCGGCCAATATCTGAGCTCGTTCCATAAGCATTTCTTTCCTTCTTAGTGGGTTGGATGAGGGACCTGCCCTATTTCCAGCATTCATCTGTCCAGTTGGCCGTTTGGGAGGAGGTGGAATTCCTTGCCCCTCCATGGGTCGCTTCTCTCTCCTTGCGTCTGGCAATCCTCTGCCATCAGCTACACTGTTAGAGCGCGTTGCCCTAGCATGATGACAAAGAGGAGGAGGAGGGGGCAAATCAGCATTTGCATTGGTATTAGCATTGGTGTTGGTGTTGACATTCACTTCATTGAATTCGTCAGAAGCCTCTGTAACATGCCCGTCGGGGGTTACTATGATTGTGGGTTGAGGAAAAACTTCGAGGTCAAGCTATGCACGAGCTTCCCGGCAATGGAACGAAACTGATGTCGCAGGAAATGTGCTTATCAATCTTCCTCCACGTGGCAGGGTGATCACCTAGCTCCTTGACTGAAATCGAGAACCACGACTAGCCGGATGTGTCTCCGGCTTAGACCCTCGGGCGTGAGAGTAAGTGTTTGAAGATTGGAGAGCAAAATACGTATTGAATAATGGAATTCAGATAACAAAATTGCAGTTACCTTATAACCGTGGTAATGTTGAAGTATTTATGGTTGATGAGAGCGGTTATTTTTGGTGGGCTACATGAGCTCCGTGATTCTTGGGACAGTTATATATCATGGGAACGTGTCCTGATATGGCTCCTGATTTGTAGGGAACTGGTTATGGAAAGAGTTACGCCCACGTCTTGTTTGATTAGTTCGACACTGGTTAGGTCGAGGTTGCCTATTGAGATAGGTCGACCTGACCGACGGGTAGAGCTGGATCGTACCCGAATGAGAGCATGGATCGTGTAGTCGGACCAAGCTAGGTCGGGATCTTAGAGATCGGACAATGAGCTTGGGTCGACTGATCCTGTTGCTGGGCCTTGGGCCTTATGGTTATTGGGCCAGACTCATGAAGAATGTGAATGCCACGGCTGTCTGTATTTGGACTTTACTTATTTGGCCCAGCTCGATACATTTGATATGTTCAAAAAGTTATTGTCAATGAATGAATGATTTGACATTATACACTTTCACCCCTTTATATTTTCACATCATCAACATCTATCAACTTTTTTGTTCAACTCAATATTTTTAGAGTGCGTCTGCTGAGAAACGCGTTTCTCCATAACTATGGAGAAACGTGTTTTTCATAGCCAGAAGCTTTACATTTGATAACCAGAAAAAAAAAACCCAAGGCCAAGACCAAAAGCTTGGATATCCGAAGCTTTGCATTTGATAGCGAAGCTTTGCGGTTGATATCCGAAGCTTTGTATTTGATAGCGAGAAGGATGTGAAATGTATATCGAGAAAAAAAAACCCAAGGCCAAGATCAAAAGCTGGATATCCGAAGCTTTGCATTTGATAGCGAAGCTTTGCGGTTGATATCCGAAGCTTTGTATTTGATAGCGAAGGATGTGAAATGTATATCCGAAGCTGTTAGGTGCATATCCGTAAAAGCTGTTAGGTGCATATCCGAAATGTGTTAGGGCATATCCAGAAATTGCTATTGAAGGTTTACGGATATCAGAAACCTTCAAATGTATATCCAGAAACATTTTGAAGGTTTCTGGATATTCATTTGAAGGTTTCTGGATATCACTTTCATAGGTTTCTGGCTATCTAGCTCATTGTCGCGCGACATGTCGGGACCCGTTTCTCCATAACTTATGGAGAAATTCTCCCTAGATTTTGTGATATTTTTATTATTCAGCATGTCAAATAGGCATGTTTAACGCAGAAATGGACGAAGGAATAACGAAAGGACAACATCAGCTAAAAAACACAAAGTTAAAGGGGATACCAAAAAAAAAACGTTTCAAACTAAAAGGAAAATGTGTTTGTTTCAACCTAAGAGGAAAATGTGTTTATAGATTCGAGACGAAAAAGGTGATTATATCCGTGGACAAATATGGAATGTAGGCTGTAGCAAAGAAATAAGTCTTCCTGCTGTGGCAGTACCTTGTCCTTCTTTCTAAGACATACTCCTCCCCCGTTTTATTATTTTTAGTTTGACTTTACATACGAGAAATAAAAAAAAGTAAATACTGTGTGAGTATGAAAGAGAAAGTTGGTAAAGTGTTTTTATTGTGAGAATGATAAGTGGGTCAAATTGCCCATTTTAGATAATAAACCAACTAAGAAACTTAAAATGAGACATATTAAAAAGGTAAGTAAAAATCTTAAACCAAACCGGACAGAAGGAGTAATATATACTATAAACATGGAATAGAGGTGAATTTTTAATAATAATTTGATAATCACTACATAGTACAATTTCATTCATTGATGATTCTTATGGATCAAACGTAGTTATGACTTCAAACAAGGGTATGATAAAAAAAAAAAAGTGAGAACAAAAGGGCATGAATCATAACCATATACCGACTATCCAAAACAAGGGTATGATAAGAATGAGCGAATAAGAAGAGAGGAGCCTTTCTCCGGCGAAGTCAATGTCTGTACCCAACGTAGCAATCATCTCCGTGGTGGACATGCCATTCACGAACAATGTCGATAATATTTGCACCGGGAAATCACAACCTGCAAATGTGGGCTTCTCATTTGTGATCTTACCCAACCCGTTGTAATCACAATCAGCATTTCCGAGTACTTCCTGATTTCTCATCTGGAATAAATTGTTGAACGCATACGACACCTTGTCATAATCTTCAAGAAAACTGCACGACGATCCATTGGCCAATGCCGTACAGTCTCCTATGTCACAAGACATATTGTATTGTTGTTTCACCTCATCCCGTTTGGATTCAGCGGCTTCTTTGTCCAATATGCACCACCTTCGTGGTAAATACGACACCCCCCTTGCTGATTCTGGCTTGACATCACGCCCTTGGAGCGTAAAATCTATGTTAAACTTAGAATTTCCATCAGCGTCATAGATTCCATAATGTCTTTCATACGGACCCCTTTTGGTGCTCCTCTGATTCTCATCTGAAAGAACGTAGAGATACACATCCAAATCAGCCTCCGGTACAAGGGGAGTTCCTTGTTTTGATGCCATTTTCTTGAGTAACCCATCGTAGAATCGTTTAGCATTTTCAACATTGGCTCCCAGACCTCCATCAGTTGGCCATCCGACTTGGGTGACCATTATTTTCAAGTGGCCATACCCATTTTTTCGCAATGCCCAAACAAGTGTATCATACTTTACATCAAACACGTTGGTGTAGACTAGCTTACCATCGATGACTGTATGATTACTCCACTTATCAAACAAACCAAACTCTAAAGGAAGTTTCTCATCGGTGACGATATTATAAGGATATATGTTTATCATGAATGGGGCATCCTGCTTGTCGAGGACCTTTAGAATATTAATAATATCTATCTTCAAATCTTTGTTAAAATCGCCTTCGGAAGGTTTTGATCCACTTTCAAGAATATCTACTGCCATTGGAACCCCGAGCTTGAGTTTTTCTTTTAGATTGACATCTTCGTCTAGGATTTTGTCTATTTGATTCAAAACGGAAACTACTCGTTTAGGATAGTCTGCTCCATCGTTTCTCCAATCTTTATCTATATTTGAGAATGGCTCGACCCCCACACAAATATACCTAAATTTATTAACCAACAACAATATATAGCAACATAAATTTCAAAACGAAAAGGAAAGAATCAAAGTTGTTACAGTTATGATGAAATGCAGAAAGAAAGAAAGAAAGATTTACACATATATATACCTTATATTCAACTTGGTATCGTTTTCCTCCTCCTCATTCTTCAAATACTTTTTAATGTACTTACCCATCCAATCCTTCATCTTTCTGTCCTTGTCCACGCCTGTTAGTTCTACCAGCTCAATGTTGGGTATAGCAACGATGAGCTCCATATCGGTGCCTAAAAAAGCCTTCATCACACCCTCGTTCACACTAAATAATTTGACCTTTGAAATCCCATTTGCTAAGCACATATCCACCACCATTGATGGCAACAATTTTTGTGATGCCTGCCTCCCAAAATTAATTCCTACGCTACCACCCTCCCCAATGTTGGCCATGATGAGAAGCATCAAACAAGTTGTAACCAAAAAAGAGGCCATTGTCAATTTCTTGATATTAGACTTATTCTTTTTCTTTAATAAATGAGACCTCTCATCAAACCTTGTTTTTAATTAATATGTACGTATATACATAGTAGTACCATGAACGTCTTTGTCTCTTCTTCTCGACTAGCTATCATACAACAATGTATGCAACCATTGCTCGAAGAATTGAGGTATGTAAACTTTCTTTCGACGCGCATGTACTAGTTGTTTTGAATCTAAGAAAAAAATTATTGTTTCTTTTTATTTTGGAAGTTTGAGCGTGAAAAGTGGATGTAAATGTGTTCATTAGAGATTTTGGTGGAGAAAAATGGGCATTGACATAAGATTTCATTGGCTTGTATCCAACCAAGTGTAGCGTATCATTCTCGTTTAGTCTCGTTTTTGCATTTGCTCCAAGGAAATGACAATGGGGTAGAGTCCTGCCCAAATAGCCTCTCTCTCTCTCTATATGAGTATATATATATATATACTTCCTCCGTCCCACCCGAAGCGTCACTTTTTACCCAAAAGGGTGTCCCGTTTAAAGCGTCACCCTTTCCAAAAAAGAAAATATTTTATTAATATTCTATTACCCATCCACTATTTCCTCCACTAATTCTCTCTCCTCTACACTCACAACACTTTTTAAATTCACTATTTCCTCCACTAATTCTCTCTCCTATTTTCAAATTACACTCACAACATTTTTTCTTCCCACACTTTTTCTTAATTTGCGTGCCACCCCTAAAATGGCGACGCTTCTACCGGGACGGAGGGAGTATATATATATATATATGTATATATATATATGTATATGTATATATGTATATATATATATATATATGTATATATATATATATATGTATGTATATATATATATATGTATATATATATATATATATATATATATGTATATATATATATAAATATATATATATATATATATATATATACTCCCTCCGTCCCCAGAACAAGTGACACGATTCTTGTTCCGCACGGGAATTAAGAAAAGTGAAAAGGTTGATGTGTTGTGAGTGTAGATAGTTGAGTAGGAGAGAGAATGAGTGGAGAGAATAGTAAATTATAATGGTGTTGTGAGTATTAAAATAATGTAGGAGAGCGAATGAGTGGAGGATATAGTAAAGATTCTTTGCCATTTTAGGAAGTGTGACTTATTAGTGGGACGCCCAAAATAGCAAAGTGTGTCACTTGTTGTGGGACGGAGGAGTATGTATATATGTATATATGTATATATATATTTATATATATATGTATACATATATATATAAATATATATGTATATATATACATATATACATATATGTATATATGTATATATGTATATATATATTTATATATATATGTATATATATATGTATATATGTATATATATACATATATACATATATGTATATATGTATATATATATATATACATATATATACATATATATGTATATATGTATATATATACATATATACATATATATATATATATGTACATATATACATATATACATATATATATATATATATACATACATATATATATATATATATATGTATATATATATATATGTGTGTGTATATATATATATATACTCCCTCCGTTCCAGTGGAGTGTGGATTTTTGATCAACTTTGACCAATAATTTAAAAAAATAATAATGATCCTAATAAAAATTCAAAAAATATTATTGTTAATATTATTAAGCGTGATACAATAACAAAATTTTAAATTTTTAGTAGGATCATTATTATTTATTTAAATTATTGGTCAAAGTTGGTCAAAGTTGACCAAAAATCCACACTCGGCTGGGAAGGAGGGAGTATATATATAGTATATATATATATGTATATATATATATATATATGTATATATATATATATATATATGTATATATATATGTATATATATATACTCCCTCCGTCCCGCTAGTAACCGCACTGTTACTGTTTGCGCGGAGATTAAGGAAAAAAATAATGATATAAATGTTGTGAGTGTAAAAATAAAATAGGAGAGAGAATGAGTGGAGGGAATAGTAAATTGTAATAGTGTTGCGTGTATTAAAATAATGTAGGAGAGAGAATGAGCGGAGAGAATAGTAAAGATTCTTTGCCATTTTAGGAAGTGTGCGGTTTGTAATGGGACGCCCAAAATAAAAAATGTGCGGGACAGAGGGAGTATATATATATATACACTAGTAAAAGCTCGTGTCCGAGGACACGTTTTTTTTTCTTTTCTTTTTAATTAAATTTTTTTAAAGGGCAAAATGGGAAAGGGACAACTTAGTGAGGGCAAAATGAGAAATTTGACAGATAGAATTGTTCATTGTACTGTTCATTGGGGGAGGTGTACAACTACCATTTATACTATATATATATATATATATATATATATATATATATATATATATATATATATATATATATATATATATATATACTCCCAACGTCCCATTCGATTTAGGACAAGTTTTCATTTTGGGCGTTCCATTCGACTTATTACAACCCAAAATGACAAGTTTATTGTTGGGTTTACTGTCATCTAAGTTGGGGACGCCTAAATTAGGGGATAAAACAGCAAAATTCGGAATTTCTAACACAGCTGGGGAGCGACCGCGCGGCGCTGATCACTTGACCCCACTAAGTTACTGGACAAAGCGAGTGATTGCGCCCTTATTGGGGCGATCGCGCCTACCATGGGGCGATCGCGCCCTCGGTCTGGAAAGCCATGTTCAGCGGCAGATTTGGCTTAGGGTTGAACCTTGCAGGGTTAGAAGTAGGAAATATAAATAGAACCTACCCCCAACCATATTTGTAGTTGCTTTTGCTCATCTATTTCTCTAGATCTATGGTTTGCACATATAGGAATTATTTGTCAAGAATTCATGCATTATATTAGATATTGTAATCAATTGATTTATAGAAGATAATAATATTCTCTCCCTCTGCCCGTGGACGTAGCCAAGTTGGTGAACCACGTATATTCTTGTGGTGTGTGATTGTTGCTTATTTTCTACATAGACTCTGTTCTAACAAACTTGTATCAGAGCCAGTTAGGTTGATGAAGGTGTAGGTTTATTCTGCTGCAAAAGAAGATGGGATCATGAATTGAATCAATGGTCGACAAGTTTAATGAGAAGAATAGTTTTTCTATTTGGAAAATCAAGATAAAAGTCTTGTTGAGAGACAAGGGCTTGTGGGCTTCATTGACTGCTGATATCGGGGATCGTCAGGATCCAAAGGGCAAAGCAGAATCCGTTTCCACCGGTGCTGTCACGTCTGCAACAGTAGAAGGTTCAGAGAAAGCAAAGAATATAGCAAAGAAGAAAGAGGCAGATCTTATTGCGCTAGATGAGAGGACCCAGTCTAAGATCATCATGTGTCTAGATAATGATGATCTAGAGGATATTCCAGATACCGATTTTGAAAGTGATTTGTGCCTTGCGTTGTAAGACATGTATTTGACACGATCATTGACCAACAAGCTATATCTGAAGCAGAGGCTATATTCTCTCCGAATGCTGGAAGGTACACCCATTAGGGATCACTTAGATAGATTTACATCTTTATTACTTGAACTGTGTAATATAAATGTTAAGGTAGCTGATAAGGATACTGCATTAATGCTTCTTATTTCTTTGCCTTTATCATATGAGCACTACGTTGACTCTAGTATCGATGGTAAGGAGATGGTGACTATAAAGGAGGTAAAATCCTCGCTCAATAATAGAGAGTTACGTCATAAGGCAAGCGGTAATAGTAGTACATATAATATGACAACAGGGGTTCTAGCAGTAAATAGAAGAAGAAAAAGTCTTCTGGCAAGAGGGGCCTAAAACCTGATGATATATGTAATTACTTCAAAAGGAAGGGAAATTGGATGACATATTATATTAGGAAGAAGCGAGGCAAGCTTCCAAAAATTGCAATGAAGCTAATGTTGCTGCAGTTGATACGAGCAGCTCTGATGGGGATTATGCTCTAGTAATAGAAAAATCTGCAAAACAGTCAGATGCGTGGATTCTTGATTCTGGGGCTTCTTAATATATCAGTCAGAGGAGAAAGTGATTTACAATCTATGAGTAGATAGTTGGTGGTAATATTCATATGGCCAACATTGTTACTTGCAGGGTGGTTGGTATTGATTCTATCAAGCTGCGGACTCATTATGGTAAGTTTTGCACTTTAAACGATGTGAGGCATGTTCCACAGATGACGAAGAACCAGATATCTCTTAGTCAGCTCGACAACAAAGGGTAAATTTTCAAAGGTAAACGTGGAGAAGTTTATGTCTGCAAAGGTTCTAAAGTGATTTCGAGAGACCTCAAGCGGGGCTCCTTATATTTCCTCTAATGAAGGACGCTTTCTGGGTCAGTATTGGTTGCATCATCTGAAGTGGTTAAGGAGGATATGACAAAGTTGTGGCATATTAGGCTTGGGCACATGAGCATTAGTAGGGATGTAGATATTGGCTAACTATGGTATTCTGTGTGGCCATAAGGTCAATGACCTTAAGTTCTGTGAGCATTATGTACTTGGGAAGATGCAGCGAAGCAAGTTTTCTAAGGGGGTTCACAGAACGAAGGGCAGTCTGGATTACATTCACTCGGATTTTCGGAGACCTTCACGTTAGGAATCATTGAGGGGTCACGGGTATTTCTTTTCCATGATTGATGACTACTCGGGAAAGACTTGGGTAATTATTATGAAGCACAAGAGTGAGGCTCTCACCAATTTCAGACAGTGGAAGACATTAGCGGAAAATCAGATAGGGAAGAGGATCAAGTGACTCCGGATAGATAATGGGTTGGAGTTCTGTAGTGCTGATTTTGATGAGTTATATAAGCAAGTAGAGATTTCTAGACATCTCACTATCAGGGGTACACCACAACAAAATGGTGTATGATGCAGACCAACGAGCTTTCCAGGCAGCTAAGGGTCCAGGCGGGCGCCCCATGAGCAATCAGGCGAGCGCCTCAACTGGGAATAACAAAGGCCAACTCTCTGGACTTGAGGCGGATGCCTCAGCTATCACTATGCAGCCGCCTCAAGGTATTTTGGCCAGACCATGAACACACAGTGCTTGAGGCGGGCGCTTCATCCTTGGCGGGGCAGGCGCCTCACGACGACACTGTTTTCCTTAATTACGTTTTGGTTATTTCCTTAGCAGTTTTTGCTGATGTTTTTGCACCTTTAAGCGGGGTTATTTTGGTCCTTCTTTCTTATGTCGTTTTAGGGTTTGATGGGAGTATTAATACTATTTTTTTGAGAGATTAAACTCAGTTTTAATGATTGAAATTTTATAGAAAAAGCTGAAGCTTTTCTTCCGAATCTTGGTTGTTATTCCGTTCGGCTAATTCTCATTGGCTTTTGGCTATCATTTGATATCAGTTTCCTGGTTATCAATGGCCGAACGCGGACGTGGTGCTCGTGATGGTCGTCGTGGGCGTGGTAGAGGCCGTCGTGCAGACCCCCTGGCGGATGAAATCCATCGCGATAGAGGCCTATGCGATATTGAGAATGACGAATTGCGAAACCAGATTCAGCAGCTCCAACAGCAGATTGCTAGTATGAGGGCTCCCACTGATGTGGGATCTGATTCAGACGATTCGTCTGATGAAGGAGGCATTGCAGACGGGCGTAATCCCTTCGCTCGTGGTCATGAACGTGGACACAGGTTTGGGGCTGATCCTTCGAAGGATATCGGCATGAAGATCGACATTCCGGAGTTTGAAGGTAAGGCACACCCTGATGTGTTCATTGATTGGCTAAATACTGTTGAACGTATGTTTGATTTGAAACCTATGGACGATAGTCATAAGGTTAAGGTTGTTGCAATCAAATTGAAAAAGCATGCTTCTATTTGGTAGGAACATGTTAAGAAGCAACGCGCGAGAGAGGGGAAATAAAAAATTCAGTCTTGGGATAAGATGAAAAAGTTGCTACGAAGGAAATTCCTTCCTGAACACTATCGACAGGAGGCCTTTCTTGATTATCATAATCTGAAGCAGGGGGATATGACCGTCGAGGAGTTCATCAACGAGTTTGATCGTTTGTAGATGCGATGTGATGTTTCCGAAGAGGATGAACAGACTGTTGCTCGCTTACTTGGGGGACTACGTGTTGACGTGTCGGAGGTGGTTCAATTGCAGCAGTATTGGAATTATGCGGATGTGTGCCGACTTGCTCTGAAGGTTGAGAAACAGTTAAAGAGGAAGAAGGTGGTGAATCATTGGCCCAACAAAGAGTTTCCTAACACTAGGGGCGTTGGTAGTTCTAGCACACCCAAAGGGGTTCCACGAACTACTCCTAAGGCGCTGGTTACAGCCAATTCGGGTACTACATCAGCCAATACTAGAGGGAGGCAGCCTGCAAGGTGCTTCAAGTGTCAAGGTATTGGTCATCTTCAAGCTGAGTGTCCCAACAGGAACGTTGTTGCCTTACTTGAGGAAGAGTTGCGATTACATGATGAAGAAGACGAGGTGTCCGATGTCGAGTCCGAGGTGGTTTATGCAGATAAGGGTCCGACCTTGGTGGTTAGACGTGTGTTGAACACAACAGCAGTAGATGATGATCAGTGGCTTCGCCATAATATCTTTAATACAAAGTGCACTGCCAAGGGTAAGGTTTGCAAGGTTATTATTGATGGTGGTAGTTGTGAGAATGTTGTTTCCACTACAATGGTGGACAAACTGAGTTTGCTTATGGTTGTACATCCACAGCCATACAAGTTGTCTTGGTTGATCAAGGGCAATGAGCTCAAGGTGGATAAGCGGTGCCTCGTGCGGTTTTCTATTGGCAAGCATTATAGAGATGAAGTGTGGTGTGATGTTGTACCAATGGATGCATGCCATATTTTGTTGGGAAGACCGTGGTTGTTTGACAGGTGGGTTAAACATGATGGGTTCAAGAATACGTACACATTCCGCATGAATGATGTCTCTATTACTTTATGTCCGACGGACCCGAGACAGGAGCAGACTAGTCGTGCAGAGTTTGATTCAGCTACAACAATGGAGCAAGGGTTCTATGTTCTTCTCATGCTTGAGGAGAACGAGTCCGGGATGTCCACGCCTGTAGAGGTACAGTCATTGCTTGATGCTTACGGAGACGTTACTCCTGAAGAGATCCCTCCGGGACTTCCCCCCATACGGGATATTCAGCATTGTATTGATCTTGTTTCGGGTGCTTCTATTTCGAACAAGGATGCGTATCGATTGAGACCCAAGGAACATGAAGAGTTGGAGAGACAAGTGAGGGAGTTACTTGACAAGGGTGTCATTCGAGAAAGTATGAGCCCATGTGCGGTTCCGGCATTGATGGTGCCCAAGGCTGAAGGAACATTGCGTATGTGTATGGATAGTCGGGCGATCAATAAAATCACCATCAAGTACAGGTTTCCCATTCCTCGGATTGATGATTTGCTTGACCAGTTACATGGTTGTAACGATTGTGTGCCATTTTTCGAAAGATTGGTATTTTCTCTTCTTTGAAAATCAATCAAAAAACACGGAGTCGCCACGCCATTTTTGTTTTAAGGGTCAAAACTTTGAAAAATGCCCGAGATTAGAGATTTGGGTTCGGAGGTCACGTTACATGCCGGGAAGAACGTTAGTGTTCACCCGGAATGCCTCGTAAAAACGAGTCTTCCAAGCTTAAAAAACCATTTGTATGTGTGTGTGTGTGTGTGTGTGTGTTCCTTTGGCCAAAATAAGTTCAAACTGAGAAAAATAGAAATTGATAACTCTTTATAAGACATTAAACAAGTCCCATGATTTTTGATATGATTTTTGGGTTGAGTTTTGATACTCAAAAGATTTTTTGAAGTTGAAAACCAATTCTGCCAGAATGAAAAAGGCAGTGGACACTTGATTTTAAAACGGATTTAAGAGCTTTAAAACTTCAAAATCTGGGGAAAGTCCGAGAATTAAAGTTGTTCAAAACACCTTAAATAAGGTTTCTGTAAAATAACTTTTCCATTCGGAGATGATTTGGTGGACCAAAACTTTCTGGAAATCTCAGATATGAAATCTGGATTTCCAGAGACTGATGAACTGACCTTTAAAAGATAATTTGAAAAAGGGAGTTTTACTCACGAAAGAAATAAAGTAAAAATATGTCTGGAAATCTCTGGATGTTGGATACAAAAAGTATTTTTTAGTCAACCCCAAATTCCAAGTTCTTCTGTGTCCAAAAAATTAGACCATGGACAGAGGTCTTAGAGAAAGGCTACTGGACAGCAACTTTCTCTTGAAGAAAAACATGATTTTAAAGGGGGTTTGGCATCCATGCTTGTACCCATCTCCTTAGGCTTTGATTAGTAGTCACTAGACATTTTAGTGGTGATCTACTATATCAAGCCATCCTTAGGGTACATTAGGACTTAAGCATTTCATTTGCTTGGGAAGGGGAGATTTAGCTTTGAAATCAAGATTTTATGTATGAAAATGTTTTTTAGGATTTTGAAAATATGTTTGTAAGAAGTGAAAACAATTTTGAAAGAAATGTTGATCCTTGTAGAGGATCATCCATGGAGATGAACTTCCATGGTGATCCTCTTGGATCTAGGGCAAGAAATGAACAAGTTACATCTTCAAAGTATGAGATGCATGCATGGATGAGAGATTTAGGGTAGGGAGAAGGAGGTTATACCTATCTTCTTTTTTGTTTTGTGTTTGAAGCTTTGAGTTTTGAGAGTGATTTAGTGTGGTTTGGGAAAATAATCAAGAGAAAAAGGTGACAATTCAAGGGAATTCTCACTGTTTTCTCTAGTATTTTCGCCAGAGGTGGTGCTGTGAGTTGTTGTTCTTTTTTATTTCTGAGACTGAAGGGCTCAATTTATAGCCCTCTGAAAATTGCAGAGTCATCCGCGCGGATCAGTATAGCAGCGTGCACTGTTCATTAATTACAGCTGCAGGCTTTGGACACAAGGAATATTTTCAAAATATTCAAACTGGTTGCTGTTTTTCAGCTTGCCAATTCGGGATTTTTACAATTTCTTTTCTTTTTAAGATTCTTTTCTTGGTTTAACCTTAAATAGCAATGCCTACTTTACCCTTGCTTTGTTAGGAATTGTTAGAAATGTTAGGAATGTTAAGACTTTCGTTAATTTTCTAACGAAAGTACTAACAACTCAAATTGGGGCACTTACAATGGTGTAGTGGTGTTTTCCAAGATTGATTTGCGGAGCGGGTATCACCATATTCGTGTCCGACCGGGGTGTTGTGGCTATTTTTCAGCATGGTGACATCTTCAGTTGATCCTGCATGTCAATATGTTATTCCACTGTAAGTATCGTTTTAATATTTACTTATTTGATATTTCCTAATATCTTTATTATTATTTTCCAGTAAATAAGAGAGAATAATACGGGATATTTTTCTAGCACGTTCAACACAACTTCAACGGCAAGAATGACTTAGTCTCACGGACGTTGAAGAGGATAAAGATCATTTCCGAGATTGTAGGAACAAACTATTACCCCGTCATACTTACTTATATTTAAGGGGAGATGGAGACGGAAACAAATACACTATCTCATATGCACACACTCTACGCACTAGCTACTTGTAATCCTCTCCATCCTCTTCCAAAGTTGTAACTCAATTATCATAGTGAAACTTTTAAGGTTGGAGACCTAACTCCCGGGGTTTTTTCCAAAGAGGTTGTCACCTCCAAGGTTTTCCTCGTTAATAATTCGTGGTGTCATTCGTTCTTTTCATGTCTTTGTTCCATTTATTCGAATTCCACAGTCCCCTCCTTAGTATTTAAATCCACACACTTGTCAAAGTTAAGATTCTGTACTATTGTTTTTTCTACCAAAACAATTTGGCGCCCACCGAGGGGCCTCGTGGTTTATCGGTTATTTGGATCATTTCCTAATCAAATTCATTATGTCTGCACCCCCCAATGTGTCCGCCGCCGGCAAAGCTCCCGCCATCACTCCAACATCAGTAGGTAGAACCAGTTTGTTGCCACACCTCCTCAAACCGGACCTCAGCAAACTCAACCTACAAAGACTCCGCAAAAGGGAGCAACCTCATCTAATGTAGATGATGACATCCGGACTATCCTAACCAAGTTGAATCAGAGGTTGGATCAGCAAGACATCAATTCGAAGGTGCTGGCCAATTCCATGATTAAGATGCAGAAAGATCAACAGTTCATCGCATCTCGGCTTGACAACATATCACCATTGCGTGTGAGGAACCTCAACTTCGACAACACCGAAGGATCTACGCTTCAGAGTGAATTTATACCAATGGGTAGTCCACCTCAAACTCAGCAGCCGACATCCTTAATGATGTCAACATCTTTGCCCGGGGACACCCCAATGATGCCACCTTCCGCAGATTCACCCGATTCATCCCATTCATCGACAACAACCACTATCCACAGCGACTACGGACAACTCGGTTTACTAAATAATCTTTTCAATAATAATAATTTCAATCGTATTCCTATGGCTGACCCTTTTGCAGGAAATCCACTAGCAAAACAGTTGCAGGATCTCAGAGAGCTGATAATGAACGTGCCGGGCATAACTCCTCCAATCCAACCAGTGACTCGGAACTACTACAATCAATCCCGATTTGTCCCAGCAATTGCAAATGTTGACATCCCGAAGCGTTTGATGTACCATCTATGAAGCTGTATGACGGTATCACAGACCCAGAAGAGCATGTTGCTCACTATCAAGAAAAGATGGACATAATCCATATTCCGCTTCAATTCCGGGAGGCTTGCTTATGCAGAGGATTTGGATCGACCTTGGTTGGACCAGCTCTCAAATGGCTGATTAGGCAGCCTCTAGGTTCAATTGGTTCATACGCCCAGCTTATCAACATGTTCTATAACCAATTCTCATGCGATCGACAATTTGAGAAGTTGACAAGTGACCTCTACAATGTGACTCAGCGGCCTAATGAAACTCGAAGGATTATGTCCACCGGTTCAATAAGGAAGTGCTAGAAATTCCCAATCTTGACATGTCGACACCACGAAGCATTCAAAATGGGATGAAGAAAGATTCACGGTATTATCAAGATTTGGTGATGACTCCTTGTAAGCGGTTGGAAGAAGTGGGGAAGCGTGAGCAAAAGGTGAGATTCATAAGACTGGAGGAAGATGAACTGCGAAGATCGAAGACCTCATCCAAGTTGTCGACATATGATAACCATGACAGAAAGACTGAATCGTCCCATCGCAGGAACAACCGTTCCAATCCTTATCCGAGAATTGATACTAGCAAAATTAATTCAATAGATGGTGAGGATGAAGATAGTGATAATGTGCCTAACATTTCCGATTATTGTTTTTCTGTTGACATTTCAGGTATACTCTGTGCAATGGGCAACCTAGGGGACAAAGCCATATGGCCAAAGAAGACGGATAAGTCCACGGGATGGCATGACAAATCAAAATGGTGCGCTTACCATGAAGACTTTGGGCATGTTACTGAAGATTGCATCGCACTAAGAAAAGAGATAAGTTACCTGCTCTCGAAGGGACATCTTAAGGAGTTACTGGGACCCAGAAAGAAGAAGGCCGAAAGTGCGGAAGCTCCTCATGAAGCCGAAAGACCGGTTTCTCCCAAAGATCAACAAAGGTGATCAATTTCATTAGTGGAGGTTCAGTAAATATGTGGCACATCCTATTCTCGCCGCAAAACGACATGCTAAGGAGTCAAAAGCAGGAGAAGCCGTAAAGACGGCCAGATGTCGACACCCTGCCAGGATCCAATCACCTTTGATGAGAGTGATCGAGATAACTTGCTGGAACCTCATCACGATGGCCTAGTTATTTCCTTGCAGATTGCCAATTGTACAATCCGGCGCATCCTGGTTGATGGGGGTAGCTCTGTCAATCTTATTATGTTGGGTACCCTTAAGGAAATGAACATCCCAGAATCGGAGATCATCAAGAAATCCGCAGTGTTGGTAGGCTAAGTGGTGAAGTCAAAGAAACGGTGGGGGAGATAAAGCTTCCAATATACTCAAAGGGCCTCAACACCATGGAACGGTCCTGCGTAATTGATTGTGCAACATCCTACAACGTCATCCTTGGAAGACCGTGGATTCATGGAATGAAGGCTGTACCCTCCACTTACCATCAGTGTGTGAAGTTTCCAACACCTTGGGGTGTCGCTAAGATATACAGTGATCAACAGATGGCCAAGGAATGTTATAAAACTTCAATGAAGGCGTCGACATCTCCAAAACAAGCATAGCAATTATAGAGGAATGTACGTGAAGTCCTGGAAGCTAGGGAGGATGATGTGAAAGAAATATTGCTAGACCCTTCCAACCCGGACATCAAGGTACTTATTGGCACTGACATCCCATCGGACATAGAAGAGAAGCTTGTGGACCTATTAAGAAGCAGAATAAAAAGTTTTGCTTGGAGACATGATGACATGACAGTATCAAAGAAAGATGTCATCACTCTCAAACTTAACATAGATCCTAGTTTTAAACCAAAGTGCACGAAAGCGTAGGAAGTTTGCAGAAACAAGAAACCAGATCATCAAGGAAGAAGTAGAGCGCTTACTCAAAGCCAACATGATACGAGAGGTAGATTATCCAAGATGGTTAGCAAACGTGGTTGTGGTTGAGAAGAAGAATGGGAAATGGCGGGTCTGTGTTGACTTCACCGACTTGAATAAAGCTTGTCCAAAAGATCCTTTCCCTTTGCCACACATTGATTCGTTAGTTGATGCCACCTCCGGACATGAGCTCCTCACATTCATGGACGATCCTCGGGATTTCAACAAATCCAGATGGAACCATCTGACCAAGAGACACCGCCTTCATAACACCCACAGGTATCTATTGTTATATTGCTATGCCTTTTGGACTAAAAAATGCAGGTGCAACATATCAAAGGCCCGTCAACAAAATGTTCAAAGATCAGATTGGGGACACAATGGAAGTATATATTGACGACATGGTAGTAAAATCCAAGAAAGCCGAAGATCACATAGGCAACCTATCTCAGGCCTTCGACATCTTGGATTGTTTCAATATGAAACTTAATCCAGCTAAATGCAACTTTGGAATGAAGGCAGGGAAGTTTTTGGGTTATATGGTTACTAAAAGAGGCATTGAAGCCGCCCTGCAACGTATACGTGCTATTATCAACCTGTTGTCACCTCAATCTGTCAAGGACGTCCAAAGATTGACGGGAAAGATTGCTGCACTCACCAGGTTCATTTCAAAATCCTCGGATCGATGCAAACCTTTCTATGATATCTTGAGGAAGAATAAGAAGTTCCAGTGGGAGGACCAACATGAAGAAGCCTTTCAGGAGCTCAAAACATACATGTCGACACCTCCATTACTGGCCAAACCTCGGGAGGAGGAACATCTTTACATCTACCTAGCAAGATCGTAAGGCGCCGTAAGCGCAGTCTTGGTGACGAACGAGATGGTAATCGGCAAACCATCTACTATATAAGTAAGACACTCTTAGACGCGGAGACCGATATTCCCATTTACGAAGTTAATTTTAGCTTTGATAATCGCTTTCTATTAAATTAAGGCACTATTTTGAAACACATACTATAATTGTACGTACTAACTATCCTATTAAGAATGTTATGAGAAAACCGAGAGATGTCAGTCGAATGGTGAAATGGTCCGTACAAATTAAGCACGTATGACATTAAATATGAGCCCGGAACCGCAATAAAATCTCAAGCCCTAGCCGATTTTGTGGCCGATTTTAGTCCAACCATGCAACAAGAGGTGGAATTGGAAGTACAACAACTTCAAGATGATGACATCCACGAAAATCTGGACTCTCACACGGATGGTGCTTCTAACATGAGAGGTACGTGTCTTGGTGTTGTACTAAAATCGCCACAAGGGGACATAATACCACAATCCATCGGTTGCAGTTTCAAGGCCACTAATAATGAAGCGTAATATGAGGCATTAATCGTTGTGTTTAACAAAGAACAGGACCTAGATGTCAAGCATATCCGGGTGTTTATGGATTCTTTGCTAATTGTTAACCATTACAACGGATCCTACATAGCAAAAAATGCAAAGATGACAACATATTTGGAAATCGTAAAAATTCTTTCGTCCAAATTCAAATCATTTTCCTTGGAACAAATTCCACGAGAAGAAAATTCTCAAGCGTATGCTCACGGCAAACTTGGGCTCACCTTCAAAAGCATTTCACGACAAGTATCCCAATTGTGCATATTGACATCCCAGCAATTGATCATCTTGAGCTGTTCGCTCTAGATATTGACGTACCTCCCTCTCCAGCAGCAATCTCTTGGACAACTCCTATTATCAAGTATCTCTTAGATGATACGATCCCAGCCGAGGAGAAAAATGCTAGAGCCTTCAGGGTAAGAGTATCTAAGTATTTACTTATTGATAACCTTCATTTAGAAAATCACGCTGCAGTCACTACTTAAGATGTCTAGAGGCAGAACGAGCTCATCAGGTTCTAAAGGAGCTGCATGAAGGACAATGTGGAAATCATACTGGGGGCAGAAGTCTGCATACCAAGGCTCTTAGAATGGGCTATTTTTGGCCCACAATGAGAAGAGACACTGCTGACTACGCAAAGAAATGCGACTCCTGTCAACGACATGGGGACATCCTGCACCAACCAGCTGAACTACTACATCCTATCCCTGCCGCCTACGGCCGTTTATGGTTTGGGGAATGGACATCGTAGGAAAATTACTCAGGGCACCAGGTGGAAGAGTATTTCTACTAGCTATGACAGACTACTTTTCTAAATGGGTAGAAGCTGAGGCATACGTACAAGTTCGCGACAAAGAAGTTATATCTTTTATCAAAAGAAATATATTCAACCGATTTGGAATACCATCAGAGATAATTTGTGACAACGGCTCTCAATTCATTAGCAAGAGAACCCAAGATTTCTTGACATCTTGGGGAGTCAAGATGGTGACATCTTCGCCTGTTCACCCTCAAGCTAATGGACAAAGTGTAATCTAGCAACAAAATAATCATAAGCAACTTAAAAAAGAGACTCGAACTGTAAGAAAGGACGATGGGTAGAAGAGTTACCAATGGTTCTACGGGCCGACAGACGACATCTAAGAATGCTACCGGTCAAACCCCTATTCACTTGTATTTGGAATGTAATCGGTTATTCCAGCAGAAGTACTTGTACCTACGGCCAGATACAGTTTGTTGACATCTGAACATAATAAAGACATCTTGATACATGACTTAGATACCGTAGATGAACTGAGGGACATGGCCAAAGTTCGGATGGTAGCATATCAGCAAAGGGTAGCCCGATCGTACAACAAAAACGTCAGGATTAGAAGGTTTCAAGTAGGAGACTTAGTCCTACGAAAGGCATTTCAAAATACCAAAAAACTCAATGCAGGCAAGCTCTCCCCAAAATGGGAGGGACCCTACCTAATAGATGCGCAGGCCGGGAAAGGCGCATATCGCCTGGCAACCTTGGATGGCCAAATGATACCACGAAGTTGGAACGCCATTCAATTTAAAAGGTATTACATCTAAACAAAAACTCCCCTTAAACTCATCTCTTCCCAGGTATGAATAATCCTTTGTTTATTTGTAACCTTTCATTTTCCTATGTACTTTTCTTTACTTCACTGCAAATCAAGATGTCACTAACGCACCTAGTGGAGAGGCGTCAACATTAGTTGGCGTCCGTTTTAACATGTTTCTGTCTTATGAGGTGTTGACATGCATACATGGGGACATGTTAAAAGTACGCAAAGAACAACGAATTCTCCTCCGTCAGAGACTGGCCATCTCTTCTCAAGTAAAGGTACACAATCCCTTCTAAGGTTTAAAGAGTTAATTACATCTTTCTTAAGATGTTAGGTTACCACACCTTCGCCTGGAGCGCAAGTTATCTCTTTAACTAAGGTGTGGGGTGGGCCTATATGGGTAAACTCATATAGCTTACCCATTACCACTCAGTTAGATGATTGATCTTACGTATAATTCTTATGGTTATGACATATACATGTCATCTTAAGTACCTACCGTTTTGACATACTATCATGTCACCTTATGAGCATAACAAATGATCATCCAAGAAAAAATTTCATCCAAAAGGAAACAAGCCTTGACATGCTTGAAAACTACTAAACCATAACTAAACTAAAGTTACCATAAAAACATCCAAACTACCAAAGTTAAAGTGCAAAAGTGTTGGACCAACCCAACACGTAAAAGAAATTGTCTTTGGTCCTTATGGACCTATTACACAACCAAACAAAAATTAAAAATTGTCTTTAGGGATTCCACCCCAATAATACCATCAAAAGACCAGAACAAATTTATTTTACCTTTTTTCAGGTGGCATCCGCCGCAGGTGTTGCTTTAGGAGTAACTTCTCCAAACTTCTGATCTTTCTTATTAAGCACCCTACTTTTCTCACATCCTAAAAGTCATCCCATGTCGCTGTCATGAGCATCGTCAACCTGTTCAAGATCCTTGGAGGCCTCATTCGCTTTTTCATCATGGATCCGCTGCAAAGCTATTTTTTCATCATTCAGGTCCCAATTCACATGCTCTCCTGCCCGATATTCCTCGATCATTTGGATTCTAGTTTCAAAAATTGCTTTCGCAGTCTCATGCATCAAGTCATCCCGAAATGCTTCCATCTCCCTTTCATGACTGATGTCAACACTCGCAAGCCTGGACCGCCATTTTAATATCTCTTCATTCTTGTCCCTGATTTCCAATCCCTTTTCCCTTATTATCCTTGCAGCTTCTTTCAAATCCTTCTCATATTCAACCCTACTCATATCAAAGGTATCACATTTTTCCCTCCATATCCTGATTTCTTTGGACATTAACTTAGCCATCGAGACAATCTGTCATCAACAAACAAAAATAGACATTTTACTAAAATAAAAGAGGATCAATGTACCAACGACCCAAATCAACTCCTACCTGATTCTCCAACACTTCTTCATTCCAAATTTGTTTCTCCACGCCAGAGATTTGGTCCATCCTTTTTCTTTTCGAAGTAAGCTTATCCATCTCAGGTATGGTCTCTTCCGCTTTCATCTTGCCTTTGTATTTAGCCACAATATCACTCGTCGTAAAGCCGGATCGAGTCACTGCATGTAAGGATATATGTTAGCACGAATTTAATAGAGTCACCTATTCAATGACACGTTGATTCTGACTCACTTTGGGGAACGTCGTAACTATGTATTTGAGGAAGAGGGATAAAAACTGCACTCTTTAGGTGCATGTATTTGATTTTAGACAATTTCATGATGTTAGACAATTTCATGGTTTGGCTTCCTTTTATCGCCGTTTCATTCGTGATTTCAGCAGTATTATTGCCCCTCTGATTGACTGCATCAAGGGGAGTGTGTTTGTGTGGATTAAGGCAGCGGAGGATGCTTTTCAGCTTTTGAAAAAGGCGGTGACACATGCACCTGTTCTCATTTTGCCAAATTTTGAGGAGGTTTTTGAGGTTCATTGTGATGCATCCAATGTTGGTATCGGTGGAGTGTTGAGTCAGAATAAGAAGCCTATTGCGTTCTTTAGTGAGAAGCTGAATGATGCTAAGAAGAAGTACTCGACATATGATAAGGAATTCTATGCTATTGTTCACACCTTGGAGCATTGGCAACATTATCTCTTGTCTCGAGAATTTGTGTTGTATTTTGATCATGAGGCACTCAAATACATTCAAGGGCAGCATAAGCTTAATTTGCGACATGCCAAGTGGGTAGAGTTCATTCAGATTTTTACATTTGTCATTACACATAAGGCGGGAGTTCAGAACCGTGTGGCTGATGCTTTGAGCCGTCGACATTCCTTACTGGCTACATTGCAGGTTGAGGTTTGCGGGTTTGACACTTTTCGTGATTTGTATCGTGATGACCCATATTTTGGGGATGTGTGGGATAAGTGTACCCAAGGTAATTTTCTGCAATTTTTGATCCATGATGGCTACTTGTTTAAGGGTAACAAGCTTTGTTTCCCTTATTGTTCATTGAGGGACCTCATCATCTCTGAGAGTCATGAAGGGGGACTTGCAGGACACTTTGGCACTTGTAGGCGAACAATTTTTTTGGCCAAAGTTGGGGCATGATGTTGCTCGGTTTGTGGAGAGATGTCGTGTGTGTCATGTAGCCAAGACTCGCAAGACCAATGCAGGCCTTTATACTCCTTTCTTGGGTTCCCTCTTGCTCCGTGGGAGGACATTAGCTTGGATTTTGTGTTGGGATTGCCTCGTACACAGCGACAGAAGGATTCTATTATGGTGGTGGTGGATCATTTCTCAAAGATGTCCCATTTTGTCCCTTGCAATAAAACATTCGATGCGACACAGGTAGCAGACTTGTACTTTAAGGAGATTGTGAGGTTACATGGTATTCCCAACTCCCTTACCTCTGATAGGGATGTCAAGTTTGTTAGTCACTTTTGGCGCACGTTGTGGAGAAAGATGGGTTCCCGTTTACACTTCAGTAGCTCTTATCATCCACAGACAGATGGGCAAACAGAGGTTACTAATCGTAGTTTGGGTAACTTATTGCGCAGCTTGGTCGGTGACCATCCACGTCAATGGGATTTGACGCTTGCACAGGCTGAATTTGCATACAACAACTCTCAGTACCGCACTACGGGTAAAAGCCCCTTTCAAATTGTGTATGGGCACAACCCTATCAGCCCTTTGGATCTCATTCCTCTTTCGTTACTAGTCAATTCAGTTCAGATGCAGAGGCGTGTGCGACTTAGATTAAGGAGCTTCATGAGCAGGTTCGCAAGCGCATTATTTGGCAAAACAGTATGTATAAGCAGCGGGTGGAAAAACATCGCAAGCGGGTTGTGTTTCAGGCAGGTGACTTGGTGTGGGTTCATTTGCATAAGGAGCGGTTCCCGGCTGGACGTTTTGGCAAGCTACAACCAAGGGCGGATGGTCCATTTCGGGTAGTGGAGCGGATTAATGACAATGCATACAAGATTGACTTGCCAGGGGAGTACAACGTCTCAGCCACGTTCAATGTTTCAGACCTATCCGCATACCATGGCGACAGTGACGATGATGCCAACTCGAGGACGAGTTTCTTTCAAGAGGGGGAGGATGATGCAGACCAACGAGCTTTCCAGGCAGCTGAGGGTCCAGGCGGGCGCCCCATGAGCAATCAGGCGAGCGCCTCAACTGGGAATAACAAAGGCCAACTCTCTGGACTTGAGGTGGATGCCTCAGCTATCACCATGCGGCCGCCTCAAGGTATTTGGGCCAGACCATTAACACATGGTGCTTGAGGCGGGCGCTTCATCCTTGGCGGGGCGGGCGCCTCACGACGACACTGTTTTCCTTAATTACATTTTGGTTATTTTCTTAGCAGTTTTTGCTGATGTTTTTGCACCTTTAAGCGGGGTTATTTTGGTCCTTCTTTCTTATGTCATTTTAGGGTTTGATGAGAGTATTAATACTTTGTTTTTGAGAGATTAAATTCAGTTTTGATGATTGAAATTTTATAGAAAAAGCTAAAGCTTTTCTTCTGAATCTTGGTTGTTATTCCGTTTGGCTAATTCTCATTGGCTTTTAGCTATCAGTGTAGTAGAGTGCATTAATCAGACATTGTTGGCTAGGGCAAGGTGTATGCTCTCCAATGCAGGGTTGTCTAGATGATTCTAGGCAGAAGCGGTTAGTATAGCATGTTACTTGGTAAATTGCTGACCACATACATGTATCAGTCTCAAAGTTCCCAATGAGGTATGGTCAGGTAAACTTGTTGATTACTCTAATTTAAGAGCTTTTGGTTGTACTACTTATTATCATGTGGATGATGGGAAGTTGGAGCTAAGGGCTAGGAAAGGAGTATTCATGGGTTATAGGGATGGTGTCAAGGGATACCGAATTTGGTCTTCATCAGAGGGTAGGATAATAATAAGCAGGAATGTTGTTTTTGATGAAAAATTTGTGCTTAACCCTATTATAAGATCTGTGGTTGTATCAGATGTTTGTATTATTGATAAACAGGTAGAGCTACAAGATATTTTAGAGTTGAGCAGTCCACAGTCAGATGTTCATCAGGATCTACCGTCAGAAACAGATGCACCAGAAGGTTTATCACCAATTTCCGAGGAACTTGGGTTAGCTCAAGAGAGGTCTAGACGCGCTAATTTTGGGAAACCTCCAGTGAGTTATGGTTTTGAACACATGGTATCTTATGCGCTTCAGGTTTCCGAGAAAGTGGAGTCCGATACTTCGGAGCCAACTAATTTCAAGAAAGCAGTTACATTTTCAGAGTCCGCTCAGTGGCATGAAACTATGGGGGATGAGATGGAGTCACTTCACAAGAATTTGACACGTGAGCTAACCAAGAGGCCAGAGGACAGAAAGATTGTAACTTGCAAGTGGGTCTTCAAGAAGAAGGAAGGTATGTCACCATTAGAGGGGGTCAAGTATAAAGATCGTGTAGTTGCAAGGGGTTTCACACAACGGGAGGGCGTTGACTACAATATGATCTTCTCACCAGTGGTTAAACACACTTCTATCAGAGTGCTATTAGTAATGGTGGCACATTAGGATTTGGAGCTCGAGCAACTAGATGTGAAAACATATTTTCTA
Source organism: Adenophora triphylla var. japonica (assembly GCA_022495995.1). NCBI lineage: Eukaryota > Viridiplantae > Streptophyta > Magnoliopsida > Asterales > Campanulaceae > Adenophora > Adenophora triphylla. The sequence continues at coordinate 198,960 of JAFEMH010002529.1, read as the reverse complement.
CATGGAGAGTTGGAAGAGGAGATTTATATATATGACACAACCAGATGGGTTTCAAGTTTTGGGAAAATAAGACTACGTGTCTAAGTTGAAAAAGTCGTTGTATGGGCTCAAGCAATTGCCTAGGCAGTGGTACAAACGGTTTGACAACTATATGAAAGAGATTGGCTACACGAGGAGCGCATATGATTGTTGTGTGTATCACAATAAGTTATTGGATAGTTCAATCATCTATCTGGTTCTTTATGTCGATGATATGTTGATAGCAGCTGTCAAGAAGCCGGATATTCAGAAGTTGAGGGGTGTACTATCTGCAGAGTTCGAGATGAAGTATTTAGGCACGGCAAAGAAAATTATGGGTATAGATATCTACAGGGATAGAAGTCAACGAAAATTGTTCTTATCCTACATCGAAATTTTTTTAGGGAAGTTTGGCATGTCTACAACAAAGCCTTTAGACTCTCCAAGTGCAGCGATTGCACGTATGTCTATTGCCTTTGCACCTAAGTCGGATGCGGAGAAAGAGTACATGACTCGAGTACCCTATGCTAGTGAAATTGGTAGTTTGATGTATGCTATGGTTTGCACTAGAACGGATCTTGCTCATGCTGTTAGTGTTCTTAGTAGGTTTATGTGGAATCCTGGTAAGGAACATTGGCAAGCAATGAAGAGGATCTTCAGGTACCTTAGGGGTACATCAGATGTTGGGCTCATTTATGGAGGTGGTACAGAATCTGCAGTTGAGGGTTATTGTGATTCAGACTACTCTTTGGATGTTGACACAAGGAGATCTATGACCGGGTATGTGTTCACACTTGGTGGGTCAGTTGTCACTTGGAAGGCTACTCTACAATCTACGGTGACATTTTTTACTATGTGAAATTACCCGGATCCGGATTGCGCGCGGGCCTTAGCATCTCGCATTTTTCGGGAGGTGTCTCGCTATGTTTTGCTTGTAGAGTCGCCACGCCGTTTTGATTTAGCCCAAAATATTGAGAAAAGGCATCAGTTTAAAAACTGTTGTTGTGTGATGAGATTTTTGAGTTCGGAGGTTAGGTTTCTCCTCGAGAAGAGAATATTAGAATATTAGAGCTCACCCGAGTCGCCTCGTAAAAATGAGTCTTTCGGTACCCCTTCTTTCTTTAAATGTTGTGTGTGTGTGTGTGTGTGCTTTTAAAAATGCATGCTGTATCGAATGTCTATATTGTACGCTACGTATTGAAATGTATTGAAATAGTGTGGGAAGGAAGCCTTACCAATATTGGTTCATGTCTGTCTTCCGCTGGGAAATAGTGTTTGAGGATGGAATAGTGTTCCGGGATAGATCAGGATTGCTTCGGGATGTGCCGGTTGTCTGCGGACAGAGCTTCGGCATGCCTCGAGATTGTCAGGTATGCACTTGAGCAGAGTTTTGGCATGCATTGGGATCAGAGGGATTGTTGACTGGATTCGGGCAGAGGTTCGTCGTGCGTTGGGATTGTCGGTTGCATTCGGGAAGAGCTCTGGCGTGCGTCGGGATCGTCGGTTTGGCTCGGAAAGGGCCGAGATGCCTCGGGATAGACCTGGCAAGGCTTCGGAGTACCACGAGGGGCCTCAGAATACCTTAAGAGTGCCTCGGGACAGCGCGGGAGCATCTCGGGAGCGCTCGGTAGTGCTTGGTAGAGCTTCAGAGAACCGCGAGTGAGCTCGGAAGGCCCCGGAGGGAACCGAAAGGGACCGGGAGTGCCCCGAAGGGTCTTAGAGGGGCTGCCTGAAGGCTAGGGGAGAGAGGAGAAGAGGGAGGTGTGAAAAATATGAGGGGGGATCTCTCTATTTGTAGTTGGGGAAAATGTGCAAGGAGGTCCGTACGGACCTCCCATGAAAACTAAAATTTTAGTTTTCCCAGATTTGAGGAAATAATGTGGACTTTAAGAGGATTTCATAATAATTATATCTGGGAGCAAAGAGGTCCGTACGGACTCCCCTTGCTTTTCCAAAATTTCCGAAATCCCCAAAAAGTCCTTTTGAGCCTTTTATCCCAGAAAAGCCCCCCTTGGTTTGGTTGGTGGTTTTTTGGGTTTTTGAGGGCTATGGGTGTTCGAGACTACATTTGTGAGTATGTGGTATTTCCCGTGCGTTCGGAAGAGAGTGATCCAGATTGGGATACTTACAGAAGCCCCTCGACGACGTCACTTACGGAGGAAGTGGGGTCGTCGAAAAGATCCTGATCTGAATCGCGTGCTGAGAGAGGAGGTGACCGTGTAGGTAGGTTCATGAGGACGTGGCAGTTTCCTATTGCGTGACCATTTGGGTCGGTTGGTGGACCCTGTGATAGGATTCCTACGTATCCCTAGCGAGAATCAAGCCTGATCGTAGTTCGGAGTGGTGATGTGGACTTGTCGGTGTCCTGTGGGTGACCGTTTAGGTCGGTTGGCTGGACCCTGTGATAGGATTCCTATGTATCCCTAGCTGGAATCAAGCCTGATCGTAGTTCAGATTGGGAATGTGGACGTGCCAGTGTCCTATGGGTGTATGCGGGCGTGGTGGTGCCCTGAGTTGATGTGACCGCTAAGGTCGACTGTGAGGACGTGGTGGTGTCTTGAAATGAAAATTTTACGGTTTTCCGAATAGGGTAATTTAAAGCCTTCCAGTCTGGAGATAATGGTTTGGGAGGTTTATACGATCTTCCGGACCGAGTGGTTTAAAGCCTTTCGGGCTGCGAATAGTGATTTGGCTGATTTATGCAGTCTCCCGGACCGAGTGGTTTAAAGCCTTCCGGGCTGCGGATGATGATGAGGACGTGTTATGCCCTCTAACTGAGGTTGTGTCGTGCGTGAGGATGTGACTTGTCCTCTGACTGAGGTTGTGTCATGCGTGAGGATGTGTTGTGTCCTCTGACTGTGGTTGTGTCGTGCGTGAGGATTTGTTGTGTCCTCTGACTGTGGTTGTGTCGTGCGTGAGGATATGTTGTGTCCTCTGACTGTGGTTGTGTCATGCGTGAGGATGTGTTGTGTCCTCTGACTGTGGTTGTGTTGTGCGTGAGGATATGTTGTGTCCTCTGACTGAGGTTTTGGCTCAGGAGTATGAACCTGGCGAGGCCTTTTGTGAGGCGTGCTTGCTTTGTGCTTGATTTTCAGAGGCATGATTGCCTTGTGTTTTGATTTTGAGAGGCGTGATCGCCTCGTGTTTTGTCCGCTAGGGAAAGGTTGGACTTACGATGACTGTCGGCGTTTATGTGCTGGGGATTCGTGGTCTCCTATGGGCTTTCAAGAGTTCCCGTTTGAGTTTTGTCTGCCGAGGAGGGGATTTCGGGCTTACTTTGATGGCCGGTGTTTGTTTCGTGTTTTAGGTTTTGGAGGCATTTTGTGCCTTGGGATTTGTGTTTGGAGGCGTTTGCGCCTTTTGTGTTTGTTTTACCGTTTAGTGGGCGAGGTTCGGGCTTACGAATGACGGCCGGGGTTTATTTTGCCGTTTAGTGGGCAAAATCCGGACTTACGATGACGGTCGGGGTTTGTTTTGTTGGGTTAAGGACCAAACTGCATTGAATCTGCTGAAAAAGGCCTTTGTACAGCCAGAGGCAAAGATTATAAGGGTAAAAGAGTAATCTTGCCATATTATGCAAAGAGGTCCGTACGGATCATCTTTGTTTACAAAGAGGTCCGTACGGATGAGCATGTGAATTTAATCCTCCCAGATTTTAATCAGCTTCCAGCAACGAAGCCAACCTCCATTTTTCCATCTGCAGTCGTGAGAAACAGAGAGAGAGGGAGAGAAAAGATTGTTCTTGGCCAAAATTTCCTAAGGGATCCTTGCGAGTTTGCTTGAATTGCTCATCATGGCGGAAAGAGTGAGAAGAGGTAGTCGCCAAAGGGGCCAAGAGGCCATCGAGCGGAGATCGGACCTTCAAAGGAATTGCACTTCCTTTGTGCCTTCGTCGAGGAATCCGGATGTGTTGTATCCGGATCCGGAGGTGCATAACTTGCGGGATAGGACCGCCGGGGAGGTAAGGAATCAATTTTGTTTTGATTCTTACCAGTATTGTTGTATGCTAGAACTAGGTTTTAGTTTTCGCATATTTGGGGCTTTTGTTGTTTCCATGCTCTTTTTGTGAAATTTGTGATGAATTGTTGAAATTGAGCATGTAAGGATTGTGGGTATGTTATTTTTGGCCAAAATGTGGTGATTAGCTCTTATTTGTGAAAATAAAGTTCCTCTCTTTGAAATGCATGCTTTGGTGATTTGCACCTTATGCTATTTCCTTATGTACATTGTGGAAAAATTGCCGTGTAGGGACGGACTTTGTGTAAAAAGTGTGACGTGTGCCGTGTTTCGTGACGGGTTTTGTCTGAAAGTGTGTGCCGTGTAGGGACGGACTTTTTGAAAATGTGTCATGTAGTGTGTGCCGTGTTTTTGTGACGGACTCCGTGGGAAGTTTATGTGCAATGTGCACCGTGTTTTGTGACGGGTTTTTCAAAATGTGTCGTGTAGGGACTAATCCCTCTTTTGAGAAAATTTGTATAGTATGTGCCGTGTTTTGTGACGGACTATGTGGGGAAAATTATGTGCAATGTGTGCCGTGTTTTTGTGACGGCTTTTATTTTGCCATGTTGGGACAGACTTTTATGCTTTGGCGTGTTGGGACGGACTTTTATGCTTTGGCGTGTTGGGATGGACTTTTATACTTTGCCGTGTTGGGACGGACTTTTATGCTTTCGTTTCTTTTTTGGTATATTTGCATTAAGTACTGTGATTGACGTACCTTTGCTGTGTTTACCTGCAGGATGAGGGGCCTTTGTCTGGAAAGGCGAAGAAGATGAAGTCTCGGGGGTCGCTCAAGGCCGTAGTTGAGCTGTGGCAGCATTTTTCGGATATCTCTAGGGAGGGTAGACCGAGTCCTAAGAGGCTGGTCTTTGATTCTGGTTTGGGCGCGTTCGTTGAGAATCTTGTCGGGATTGCGGAGACAAGGAAGAACAAAAGTATCTTCTTGGCTTTGTTTGAGTATTGGTGGGACACCATGCACACCTTCCATCTGAGCTGGGGAGAGGTGACGGTGACTCCCACCGACTTTGCGGCGATTACTGGGCTTTCCTTCAAAGGAGGGCCAATGAGATGGCGTGACAGGATGTCCGATGGGATGCTGGCGAAGCTGCTGGGCTTTGCGCCTTTTCCTTGTAGGGGCCTGGGTATGCTGTATGGCGATGTAGAGGCGCAGATTACGGCCAATGTTGGGTCCTATTGCTGGGGCACTGGATTGGTGACGGCTGAGCAGCTGGCGCGCTCTTTCTTGTGGTTTGCTCTTTCCGAGACTTTGTTCTTGAATCACTCTTCCTCTGCTCCTTTCCCTCTACTGGAGAGTTTGGTGGACTTGGGGAGAGCTGGTGAGATTGCTTGGGGCGAGGCAGGCTTGGCCGAGCTCTATTTTTCCTTGGACAGGTTTAGCCGAGGCATGGCCAGTTCCATGGGATGCTTCGATTTTGCATTGGAGGTATGAGTTTATTGCTGTTTGTGGTTTAGAAATTTGTCATTTCTCTGTCTTCTTTTGCCCTGAGCTTTATCTGCTTTTGTTTCAAGTGTGGTTTTATGAGATCTTCCAGTGTTTCCCGTGGGATCGGGATGCTGAGGCCATGGGGGCCTATCCTGCTATGTTGAGCTGGGCCCGTCCTTTGAGGAGGAGGAGGACGATCAGGGGGAAGCTCACTGTTACCTATCGGGATGTGCAGGAGTTCCTGGAGAGAGATAGCCCAACGGGGTTTGAGTTGTACCCCTGGGTTCGGTATGGCGGCGACGAGCTCGAGGGCGGTCCCGTGGTGACGCAGCAGAGGAAGATGCTGCAGGGCCTGACTTATGACGTCATGTATCAGGGGGAGAGGGTCTTCTGGAAGCATGGCCCAGGTGTGCCCCCTATGGCTCCGAGGGATCCGCCCTTTGGGATGATGCATCCTCGTGACATGGATGTGCTGGAGTACGATAGGTACCTGGGCGGCGTGAGTGTTAATGACTTTATTTTGTATGGCGAGGAGTACGGGGCCTTCGTCAGGAGGAAGCTGAGGACGCCACAGGTGTTGGCAAGGGAGAGGCAGAATGGCCCACCGCGTCCCCCAGATGTTCCGGTGCCTGGGCCGAACTTCACATATGTCCGCGGGGACTCGTCGAGGCAGAGGGTGTCGGTACTCGTCCCTGAGCAGGTTCCTGCTGCCTATCGGGTTGACCCGGATGCCCCGATGAGTGTGCTTACTCTTTTCCATCTTGGCATCTTTTCTGTATTTTTCTCTTTTTTGTCGAGTATGATTGTATCTCTTTTGCTGAGCGTTTCTTTGGCTGTTTGCTCGTGCAGGTCTAGGAGCGATCGTTTGACACGCTGACCCGCCGATATGTGGGGATACGGTCCTTTGCGAAGAAGCTTGCGGGGAAGCTGTCTTGCAGGTCTTCGCGGCAGGCGGCAGCGTTCGAGCTAATGCCTTCGAGGCATTCTGTGGATGCTCCTTCGTCGAGGGCTGAGCCGGGGCCACAGCAGGAGAGACCCGTTCGGGGGCGGCATAGTCTAGATGCAGGGACGTCTTCGGGGGCCCAGAGGCTACCGATTCTTCACTAGTTCTTGCCCTCGCAGGAGGCACAGGGAGAGGGTTCGTCGGCGCATCCCTTCTTTGATCCTTTCACCGGGTTTGATCCTTCGGAGTACTTCGAGTACTCACCCTCAGGAGGGGGTCCAGTATTCTGATAACGAGGGTGTGGCTGGCGAGTTTGCCGAGATGCCTGACTTCTCGTTTGCTGAGGTTGATGATGATGAGTCAGAGTAGGGCTCATTTGCTTTCCCTCTTTCCATTTTTTTGTTTAGCAACAGACATTTTGGTACCTGTAATAAAACATTTTGTATATGCACAACAAAGTATTTTATTTGAGATGTAACGTCGTATTTTGTGATTCCCGGGGATTGTCCTAGGAATTGTTGCTAGTTTATTATTTGTGCACGCCACGTGAGCTGGGAATGCGTTTGTGGTTAGCGTATTGTTGCAGAAAATGGTTTTGGCCAGGATTTGGGCAGTTTGGAGCAAGGTCCTGCCGAGAACAGTGGCTGTTTTGCTGTTTGCTAGAAATGTGTGACCAGGTTGCAAAGAGGTCCGTACGGACAGACCTAGCATGCAAAGAGGTCCGTACGGATCATCATTGCTTTTGGGGAAGAAATAAGCGTTTTCAGGATGTCTGAACTTTCCTCACTTCCCATTTGCAGTCATTTCGCTTAGGGACAAGCAAGGATTAAGTGTGTGGGAATTGATAAATTACTATTTATAGTCTAATATTTACTTTAGTTTTAAATAATTTTAGTTTAACTTAGCTCATACTCCCTCCGTCCCACCCAGCTTAAGAAAAAATGAAATGACATGGGAATTAAGGAATATTATTATAGTATTAGGAGAGAGAATGAGTGGAAGAAGTGTTGTGAGTGTGAAAAATTAAATATGAGAGAGAATGAGTGGGATGAATAGTTAGGAGAGAGAATGTTGTGAGTGTAGAAGTAAAGTAGGAGAGAGAATGAGTGGGGTAGAAAGAGTATAAAAATAATAAAAACTTTCCATTTTTGGAATTCTTAAGATCGACGGGACGCCCAAAATGGAAAGTTTTTTTAAGATAGGGACGGAGGGAGTATTTATAGATGTTTTGCGGATTTTATACTTGTTGCTATGTTGTTATGATTTTACAGGATTTAGGTACATTGCTGGAGTAAAAACGGCATGGAATAAAGCTTAGAAGGATCAAAATGGGACAATGGAAAGCACTTGGAAAAAGAAAATTTGAAAAATCATACCTAACCAGCAGTTGCTCGGCTGAGCATCCCCATAGACTCTGCCGAGCAGATCAAAGCCAAATGTACATGTCTTCTAGAAAAATGTGCTCGGCCGAGCAGCACCTATTGTCAGCCAAAAAGTGTCTTTTCAAAATGTGGAGTTTTTTTTTTGGATAAATAGGTGCAACTTTTGACTCAAACACCTATAAATACGACATGTAATCAGTAGTTTAAACATCCATATTTACTTGTAAACATACTCCAGTGCTATTACAATATAACATCATCATTATTTCCAAGCTTTGAGAGAATCATTAAGGTGTTCTTGAGTGAAAATTTTGAGTTGAAGCAATAATACATTGAAGATATTTTATCAGCCCTTGTTCTTTCTACAAGTATTACGAATAAGTATCTTTATTCCTATAATAACCCTAATTTTTAAATCATTTATTTAGTAATTATTATTTTCTAAATTTATTATTTAGGTTATTTGATTAAATATTGGACTATTTATTTTCCTAGATGGATTAGGTAAGTGGGCTTAGGTTACCTAAATTGGATTTCCTTGATGGACTTGGACTTGAATTGGTTGGGCTTAGGATTAGGAAACCTAAGTATAATGATATTTCATTAAATCCTAAGAGTCTCTTGGTTTTTAAAACTGATAAAGCCTTTTGGGGTTATTTTAAAGCGGCAGAAGAGTTAGAAATAGAGAGGGAGCCGGTTAGAGAGAGAAACACCTAGAGAGAGAGAACGGTTGAGGGAAGTAGCGGCCAAGAGGAATCGTCGTGAAGAAGGAGAGAGAGACTGAGACTCGAAGGAAGAAGGAACTGCATTGTTGGGGATCAAGACTCAAATATAAGGTAAGAACAACCCTTTATTGTCTTGATTTTTGATATTAGAACCCTAGAAATCTAAAGTAAGATTAAGGAGAGAAATCAAATTATTATGTTAAGAATCATGAAATTCGTTATTGTTTTGGGATTTTGATATTGAAACCCTAGAAAACCCTTCATTGTTGATTAAGAGTAGGGTTGGATATGTGAGTATGGTTGTTAATTCATTGCAAGGGTTATGGGAGTGATTAGGGTTAGAGTTTGTGGGTGTGTTATATCTGGAGAGTGTGTGTTTTGTGTTTTGTGTGTGTGTGTGTGTTTGATTCTGTTGTATGGGTGAGCATGTTGCTGCCATGTGTGTGTGTGTGTGTGTGTGTGTGTGTGTGTGTGTGTGTGGGTGGCAACAGCCGTGTGTGTGTGGGTTTAGGGTGTGTTTGTGTGTGTGTGTGTTGGAAAAAGGTGTAAATAGTGTGTGATTGTGAAATAGAGGGTATTAATAGGAATTGATTATAGAAACCTAGGCGTAGTTTAGTAAACTTAAAGGGATGAAAGAGTAACCTTTAAGGGAGTTAAAAAAGAGGATAACCCTTAGGTTAACAAGGCTTTTGAAAATAGTTTGTGGGTTAAGTTAATAGAAATTGTTGTTACCCTAAGAGAACCTTTTGCATGATTGTAGATTCGTGCGAGGATCGTTGCAAGGAAAGTGCAAGTACCGAGGTAAGGGATTATGCATCGTTTAAGTTAATTGATTTTTGCTCTGTTTTATTATTTAGGCTTCCGCATGTTTCTTGGCGATGTACGTTCCTTTGATTCGTAAAAGCTGACCTCCCGTCAGTATTTGTTTTGACTCCCTCGGTTACCGTTATTTGCTAATCTTTTGCTATTCGTTTGCTAAATCGTTCTTTTGGTTTCGTGATTACGGAAATTTTATTGTCCTTGTGAAAGTTCGTATTTTGTATAAAATGAGTTTTGATATGATATGATTTTTGTTCCATCAATGATCACTAAGTTAGACAACCTCCTTCGGCGGGGTATATTTGATATTTGGCCTTCGGGCAAAACTTAGTTCACCGCTTTAAATTAGTGTTGGGATGTTCCAGATACACTGTTTAGGACTCTGCGGAGTCATTTTTGTTCCCTTATGGGATTTTGTTTGATAAGGTCGGTGAACCACTTTTGTGATCATGATGTCTGTGAATGATTTGATTATCTACAGCTGGTATGGGACGGTTGTAGATAACTAGATCACTCGAGTCAACTTTGTTCAGCTTATCAGTCCTTTGAAATTCCTAAAAATCTGTGAGTGGTTTAGTTAGTTAAAAATGGTATGGGATGATTTTAAATAAGTAAACCATTCGAGTCAGTTTGATTCGATTTTGTCATCATTTGAACCTCCAAAATATTGTCAACTCAGTTAGTGTAACTGTTGAGATGTTTTTGAAAGATATGTGGTTTTGAGATTTGGTAAATAATGAGTTCGAATTTGTACTTTGTTATGTCTTCGATTGTGATTTGGACTTTGTATCGTTTGATAATCCTTCAGGTCAACTCCTCTTTAGTAGCCGGAGGGGCTGTATATGAACTTACTGGGCATTGTTCGCTCACCCTTTCATACTATTTTAATATTAAATAAGCAGAATGTGATTCGGTTCGGAGCGCACTTCATAAGAAGTTCAAGGAATTGTTTTAGTTAATTTATTTTAGACTCTTTAGTTGGTTATTTCAGTTATTTGGGAGTTTGTAAGACTTTAAAGATTTTGTTGGGTTCTAGTTACTTTTGTTCGAATTGGATGTAATGAATATTTATGTTTTGGGCTTTATTATTATTGTTTTGAATTATGGAAATTTCGGGTCGTTACAGTTGGTATCAGAGTTTTGAATTTAGATCTTTGGGAGTTTAGAATGTATAAGGATAAGTTGATTTGAGCCTTAGGTTTGACCTCAGTATCATTCTTGGAGTGTTTAGTGTAGATTGATATGATAAGATTAGTTGCTTCATCGGAGTATGAAAGTTTAGAGGAATAAACTTCTTTTAAGGGGGTACGAATGTAATAACCCTAATTTTTAATTCATTTATTTAGTAATTATTATTTTCTAAATTGAATATTTAGGTTATTTGATTAAATATTGGACTATTTCTTTTCCTAGATGGATTAGGTAAGTGGGCTTAGGTTACCTAAATTGGGTTTCCTTGATGGACTTGGACTTGAATTAATTGAGCATAGGATTAGGAAACCTAAGTATAATGATATTTCATTAAATCCTAAAAGTCTCTTGGTTTTTAAAACTAATAAAGCCTTTTGGGTTATTTTAAAGCGGCAGAAGAGTTAGAAATAGAGAGGGAGCCGGTTATAGAGAGAAAGGCCTAGAGAGAGAGAGAACGGCTGAGGGAATGAGCGGCCAAGGAGGAATCGCCGTGAAGAAGGAGAGAGAGACCGAGACTCGAAGGAAGGAACTCCATTGTTGGGGAACAAGACTCAAATCTAAGGTAAGAACAACCCTTTATTGTCTTGATTTTTGATATTAGAACCCTAGAAATCTAAAGTAAGATTAAGGAGAGAAATCAAATTATTATGTTAAGAATCATGAAATTCGTTATTGTTTTGGGATTTTGATATTGAAACCCTAGAAAACCCTTCATTGTTGATTAAGAGTAGGGTTGGATATGTAATTATGGTTGTTAATTCATTGCAAGGGTTATGGGAGTGATTAGGGTTAGAGTTTGTGGGTGTGTTATGCCGTGAGAGTGTGTGTTTTATGTGTTGTGTGTGTGTGTTTGATTCTGCTATGTGGGTGAGCATGTTGCTGCCATGTGTGTGTGTGTGTGTGGGTGGCAGCAGCCGTGTGTGTGTGGGTTTAAGGTGTGTTTGTGTGTGTGTGTGTGTGTGTGTGTTGGAAAAAGGTGTAAATAGTGTGTGTGATTGTGAAATAGACAGTGTTAATGGTAATTGATTATAGAAACCTAGGAGTAGTTTAGTAAACCTAAAGGGGTGAAAGAGTAACCTTTAAAAGAGTTAAAAAAAAAGAGGATAACCCTTAGGTTAACAAGGCTTTTGAAAATAGTTTGTGGGTTAAGTTAATAGAAATTGTTGTTACCCTAAGAGAACCTTTTGCATGATTGTAGATTCGTGCGAGGATCATTGCAAGGAAAGTGCAAGTACCGAGGTAAGGGATTATGCATCGTTTAAGTTAATTGATTTTCGCTCCGTTTTATTATTTAGGCTTTCGCATATTTCTTGGCGATGTATGTTCCTTTGATACGTAAAAGCTGACCTCGCGTCAGTATTTGTTTTGACTCCCTCGGTTACCGTTATTTGCTATTCGTTTGCTAAATCGTTCTTTTGGTTTCGTGATTACGGAAACTTTATTGTCCTTGTGAAAGTTCATATTTTGTATAAAATGAGTTTTGATATGATATGATTTTTGTTCCATCAATGATCACTAAGTTAGACAACCTGCTTCGGCAGGGTATATTTGATATTTGGCCTTCGGGCAAAACTTAGTTCACCGCTTCAAATTAGTGGTGGGGTGTTCCGAATACACTATTTAGGACTCTGCGGAGTCATTTTTGTTCCCTTGTGGGATTTTGTTTGATAAGGTCAGTGGACCACTTTTGTGATCATGATGTCTGTGAATTATTTGATTATCTACAGCTGGTATGGGACGGTTGTAGATAACTAGATCACTCGAGTCAACTTTGTTCAGCTTATCAGTCCTTTGAAATTCCTAAAAATCTGTGAGTGGTTTAGTTAGTTAAAACTAGTACGGGACGGTTTTAAATAAGTAAACCATTAGAGTCAGTTTGATTCGATTTTGTCATCATTTGAACCTCCAAATTTTGTCAACTCAGTTAGTACAACCGTTGAGATATTTTTGAAAGATATGTGGTTTTGAGATTTGGTAAATAATGAGTTCGAATTTGTACTTTGTTATGTCTTCGATTGTGATTTGGACTTTGTATCGTTTGATATTCCTTCAGGTCAACTCCTCCTTAGTAACCGGAGGGGCTGTATATGAACTTATTGGGCATTGTTCGCACACCCTTTCATACTCTTTTCTTTCGGGTATTAAATAAGTAGAATGTGATTCGGTTCGGAGCGCACTCCATAAGAAGTTCAAGGAATTGTTTTAGTTAATTTATTTTAGACTCTTTAGTCGGTTATTTCAGTTATTTGGGAGTTTCTAAGACTTTAAAGATTTTGTTGGGTTCTAGTTACTTTTGTTCGAATTGGATGTAATGAATATTTATGTTTTGGGCTTTATTATTATTGTTTTGAATTATGGAAATTTTTGATCGTTACAATTCCCGATTTTATTTTATTTCTTATTCGCATATCATCCTTGTGGTTTTCACTATGGCTCGTGAGTAATCCCCCTAGTTTTTGGGGTTGGAAAATCAACCTTATGTGTTCATCATTATAATCATGCTTTTTCCTTCATCTTTTTCCTAAATCAATTTTCTTCATATCACTCTTAATGCAAATAATTTGGAGACGTCATTACTTATATGATTCTAGTTAATCAAGAGATGGACTTAGCCGTAAATATTGATTAACAGAACCATATGAAGTAAACTAGACACTATTAATCACGAGAGTATATTAAATGACTAAGGATGATTCTTAATTGCAAAATACGTGGATTTTAATATGAACTTAATGGATTTTGGTTAATGACCGGAACCATTAAGAGAAGGGTCGTGTTAATCTTAAAATACATGTGTTATCTTGCTTGATCGTGAGAAGGTAGTATGAATAGCGTATCATCCTTGATTTTTTTATGAACCCTTTATCTAACGCATGATTATTTGTTGATGATTGCATGTTGTTTGAATCCAATCACGAGAATAACTTCATTTTATAAAGTTCAATTCAATTTAGAGTAGTTTGTATTTCATTTCTAGAAAAACAACACAACAATTATCCCTCCCCAAACCATTTTCTACTCCATTATTTTACATAAAAGCAAATATTTTTATATAGAAATTTTGTCCTCGTGGGATCGACCCGCATTTTCCTTCACCTTTACTACATCACACCGTACACTTGCGGATTAAACTAATTAAGTTGATAGGTTTTGGCTTAACATCCGGCCCTATTGTTGTTGCCCTTGATCCAATTGGCCAACTCTCCATTGTCAATCTTTTGATAGATGATTCTCTTCAGTTGAAAGCAATCTTCTGTGTTATGGCCATGATCATTATGATAGTCACAAAACTTGTTCATGGACCTTTCATTTGGCCTTCATAACATTGGAGGAGGGGGAGGGATTACCACAACTTTAAGGATAGCAGCCCGCGGTGTGGTCAGTGGAGTGTAAACAGTATCATCTCCTATTCTTTTGAATATTTCAGTATTGCGGCTTCTGTTTTTCCCCTGACCGTAACCCTGGTTGGATCCTTGGCCGGTTTCCTTCACATGCTCGATCCTTTCTTTGGCTGGTCTGCGAGCAGCTAGGATTTCTGCAGGCTCTTCTGCTGAGGCAATAGCCGTGGCCCTTACACACATCTCCTCCACATCCTTGGGCTTGTCCGAAGCAAAGTTCATTTTTAGGAAGCTTGAGGTCAAACCTTCCTCATAGAATAGCTAAATGTCAATCTCGAACAGATCTACGATCTTCTCAGACATTTTCCGAAAATGAGTTATGTATGACTTGGTGGTTTCTCCAGGACCTTGCTTGAATCTTACCAGATCTGTTCTCGGTCTCATGGGCTCCCCGACCCCTACGGCAAAAGAGTTAAGGCATTCCGCCGTTTTTAAAAATTGTGGATGGACTTTGGTTTGTGAGCCATCATCCAGGATAGTGCCTTGCTCATGAAAGTGGAACCTAGGGCCTTACACATTACTGCCTCGTTCTCAGTAAGTAGGGCCATTTGTTCCTCAAATCTTCCCATGTGAAACTTGGCATTTGTTAAGCCATTATAAGGTTTTAGTGCTGGGGGCTTTCCTCTCTAAATGGGGGAGTTTGAGATCCGTTCTGAGAAGGCATCCATAGTACGTGTGCATTTCGCACTGCCTTTTTTATGAGTTTCTCACATCTGGTGCATAAACTTCAAAAATACTGGATTCATCTCATCCGTCTTTGTATTTTTGGAGGGAGAAACCACTGCCTTTCCCTTGGCATTTGCCTTGGGTCTTGTTTTAGATTTCTCGGGGAGAGGAGTTGATTCAGCCTCCTCGACTTCATCCTCCTCTTCTTCCTTATCGTGACCGAGGTCAACGATAGGTATTTCTGACCTCTTGATCCCTCTAGCCTGACTGGCTATGGACTTGGTCCGGAGTCTTCTATCCAACCGAATGGAGCCTTCTTGCATGGGAAACCACCATTAGCTTCCAACTCAACTAGCTCGAGTTGGGCATCATTTATAGCCATAGCCTCAGCCACAAGCCTAGCCCTCTCAGCCTAATCTTGGTTCCTTTTTTGTAGTCACTCTGGAGTCAGAGGAGAGGTGGGGTGTTTTGGACTGCTAGTTTAGGGAGCTTTATCATTTCAAGTTGCCTCTAACTTCTCCCTAAGATCTATTTGAGTGGGAGTGAGAGGACTTTGACTAGTGGTTCAGCCCCCTAACCTATTGAAGGCAGAGATAATAGGTCTATGAGTGTTTAGAAAAGTGTTTTGAAAGACACAAGATTACAAGAGAAAACAAAAGCGTTTCCCGACATCAAAACCACTGATGAAGCCACATGATTTGGGGTCTCACTAAGGAATAACTGGCTTTAAGTAATCTTGTACCTAGATTACAACACAAACAATGAGAAACGTTAGAGACCAAGTCGGAATTGATTCTGACTCAGACACTCGGATATGAGAGTAAGATATCCAAGGAATATAAACTGAGAATAAGACTTGAAATGTCTTAGCGTGTGTATGCTAGGGTTTATATAATGTGATTTACCTTGCCCTAGAGGATAAGGGAGAATATTTATAGTGTAGAGAGATAACTGTTGGGTAAGATCTCAATAGTGTAGCATGATTTTCTTGACCTATCACATATGGCGAACCCTGATTTATAAGTACAATAAAGGCGATATTACCTTAGAGGATGTCATTGAAAGGACGAAAAACAGAGGGGCAGATGATAGTTCGTGACCTATCACACGTGGCGAACCCTGATTTATAAGTACAATAAAGGTGATATTACTTTAGACGATGTCGTTGAAAGGACGAAAAACAGAGGGGCAGATGATAGTTGATTCGACGCCACGACGCGTATGATGATCGACTGATCCTCTATTTAATGGGATAGGGATAGATTTCTTAACCGGTGTTAGAGCTCGTACGAAATCGCGATCCTCTTAGAAAATCGAGAGTCTGGATGAGACCGCAATATAACGCGAACTGAATTCAACTCGATCTTGGTATTGTCACGTTACTTAGTTCGATTTTAGTTCCATTTGAACCAAAGCGATCTTGAGCCCGTTAAAGGGTTACTTAGTTCAATTTTAGTTCAATTTGAACCAAAGCGATCTTGAGCCCGATAAAGGATCCGGACTCATCACTCTTCAATAAATTATTCTCCGATCCTAGTGTTTTTTTCTCTTCAAATAAAGTATCCTCCGTTCCTTGTAAATACGATCCCTACACCCAGACTACAATATTCAACAATCTAGGAACAATACAAAATGAAAAAAAATATAGAAAAGACACCTTGTTATTGAGTCTTACAATCACAGATAAAAATCTGAATATGGAGAAAATTACAAGAACAAGAACACATTTAACAAGAAACAGAAAACAACCTCAAGAACACTACCCAAGCCAAACACAAAGGCAGCCCCCCAAAGTCTTTTATTCACACAAATTACAACCGTTACAAACACAAAAGCAACACACGCACACATGTAATCTAATAGTCCTCAGGAGCCAAGGGCTGATGGTGGGTGTGAATTGGTGCTTCATGATGATGAGATTGTATGATTCCAAACTCATATATCAAGCCCGCGAGTCCCGCACCGAGAAACGGACCCAACCAGTAGATCCAATGGTTGTTCCACCTCCAACCCACCAACGCTGGCCCAAACGCCCTTGCTGGGTTCATTGACGCCCCTTCAAACGGTCCTCCCACCAGTACATTGGCCCCCACTATGAATGCAATTGCTAGCGGTGCGATGGTCCCAAGGCTACCTCTTTTTGGATCAATTACGGTTGCATAGAACGTGTAGACCAACGCGAACGTTAGCACCAACTCCATTAGTAACGCGTTCAAGTTGCCCACTCCGGATGCCACCGCAAAGCCCATTGGTCTCTATAAAGCAACAAATTAGTCAATAAAATCAAGAAATATAATCCTTGATAATTTTGTTAAAGTTTTATCCGGAGCATATCAAATTAATGCTCTAAAACCAAATAACTTGAACAGAGTAATAAGCATGTGTATGTAATTTCACAAGGTCCACTAGATCACGGAAAGGGTAGCACATCATCGGTCGGCTATCTTGCTGCTACGACCACGATGTAACGAGTGGTCACGATGCCACCACATTTTCTTCCTTCAGTAGAGTGATCAAGATTATTGGGCAATATGTTAAGCACCCAAATGATCCTAGATCACCCCATTGTCCAACTTATTCAACCCCAAAAAGTGGTAGCATATTTGCTCTCATTTAACTGTTGGAAAAATGTTGTGAAGGCACAAAACTTCTCAATTTTTTCAACAAAATTATTGTTTCATGCTGTTTATAGATTGTTTCAATAACTTGAAACATAATCATCAATCTGATTCAGCAAATCAACCATGGACTGTAACAACTTTTTTAACACATTTCCATTTATAACCAATTTTTTCTTCTTTTCCTAAAGTTTCCTTCCCACCCATTCCTCCGCTTAAATTGAGTCCTAGCTTCTTCTTCTTCGTTTTTTTTCTTGCATATCTTTTCTTTGACTATACATATTGGCGATTTATGTTGGTGCATTCCAAATCATTTTAAAACTCAAGACTTTGTTTTGATTTGTTTTGATGTTGTTGTTTTATCCCATTCGAAATTAAGCAAATCTAAAAGTGGAATCATTTATATTTTTCACTTAACGGGATCACTTGTCGTACTCACTAACACAACAAGTGCCCGCCTAACTATTCCCTACCCAACTACCTCACTTTTCATACCCATATCATTTTAATATTATACAATTTTTTTCTTCGAAAAAACTTCATTTTTATACATCATAAAAAACTTCATTTTTATACATCATATCGTGGCCGTGGCATGTGTTTCATTTTTATAGGTAAACTTTATTTTTTCTATTTTTACTATCGTACTTTACATAGTAGTGTCATTATATAACAAATATGGGTTAAAAATGACAATAATGTTTGTATTTTCATTTTTACCATCGTACTTCAAAAAATAGTACTCCCTCCGTCCCAGACCAAGAGTCCTACTTTCCCTTTTGGTCCGTCCCAGACCAAGAGTCCCTTTCCTTAAATGGAAAGTTTTTCATATATTTATACCCTTATCATCTTCATATATTTACAAAAAAACCATTACTATTCCTCCCACTCATTCTCTCTCCTATTAAATATTTTTAACTTTTACATTCTCTCTCCTATTCCCTACCACACATTTAACTTTTACCTTCTCTCTCCTATTCCCTACCACACATTTAACTTTTACATTCTCTTTCCTAAAATTTTCTACCCACTTTAAAAAAATTTCTTAAGAAACGTGAAATTCCCCCGCGAGGACCCTTGGTCTGGGACGGAGGGAGTATCATTTTATAACAAATTTGTGTTAAAAATGACAATAATATTTGTAATGGTGAAAATGAAATAAATTTGGGTCTAAATAATAAATTTGAATATAAAATAACACCATTGTTTGTAGTATGATGGAAAAAAAAATTAAAAAAAAATAAAAATCGATAGCAACAGTGAAACAAAGTACCCCAAAGAATGAAGGTATGAAGGACAAAAGTTTTCCCTTTTTCTTAATCCCGTATCTTATCATTCAATCTACTCTGAAATGGGACATTATTAGTGAATTTCTTGTACCATAGTCAAATTATGGTAAAAATAATTCATAGTATATGGAAGGGCACACTTAGTTTCATTTAGTCGTCATTCAATTCAACAGTCTAATAAAGACAACATACAAGTCTTCTTGGGCTTTTGGTTTTGTGTCATTCAAATCTCAATTTAACAAATCAATAAAACAAACGGCACCGCAAAACGCATGCATGCATAGTAAAAAAAATTACCATCCCATGGGTAGTCAGCCGGAGCAAGAGTGAAGCCACAACCGCCCCAAGCAGCTGCGCCACCCAATAATACAACGCCCGAACCAACGACACTCTCCCGCCAACAAGCGCCCCAAAAGTAACAGCCGGATTGACATGTCCACCAGACACGTTCATACTAGAAGCCACAGCAGCAAAGAGGGAGAACGCATGAGCAAGCGCAATAAGAGTAAGCCCAGAAGCTCCAAGAGCCTTGTCCTTATACATCCTATCAAGAGCAAGAACTGAACCCTCGCCGGCAAACACAAAGATGAAGGTGGACAGAAACTCGCTCAGGGTGGCTCGCATGGAGTCCAGGTGCGACGCCTCATCGGCCCTCCCGATCAACGCGTATCTGCGCGGTTGCATGGCTTCAAACTCAGGTTTCTGCAGATCGTCAGAACTGCTCTGACAACTTTTTGTTTAGTTGGAATGGGAAGATGGTAAAAACGGCAGGAGAGAAAGAGATAGGGATAGATGAGTGAATTTGGAGAGAAATATAGAGGAGGGAGTGATAAATGAGGAAGGACACTTGGGGGATGGGAAGCAGGATTAGTGACACGTACGTTTGTGTGTTGGCTCTTTTATTACTTCATCATCCATCATCTATCCTATTCTGTCTGTCTTCATCTCTCACTTGGTCTATTCTTGCTCTTGCTTGGAAAACACCAAATGCAAGTGGGTTTTATTTATATGTATGTATATCACCACTTTCTGTTGCGGCCACTCTGATTTTATCTGTAACATGGCTTGGAATTGAACTTGATTTTCTAATTAATCCAACAATTATTGATTTTTTTTCAAAATATAGCTTTTTAAAAATTTATATATCAAAATAATATTTTAAAAAACTTAAGTACTAAAATGACACTTTCCACATTAATTTCGGAATTGGTAATTTCGGAATAATATAATCCGGAATTACCAATTCCGGAATCCAATTTTTATTTTTTTTTCAAAATAAAATTAACAAAATAATATTTTCTGTAAAATACGAGCGATCGCGCCAGATGTATCCGGAGTTACCAATTCCGGATTTTCTTTTTTTTTTTTTTACAAAACTGATTTTAGCAAATTAATATTTTCTGAAAAAAATAGAGAGTGATCGCGCGTTTTATGAGGGCGATCGCGCCTAATGTAATCCAGTATTGGTAATTCCGGATGCCTTTTTTTATTTTTATTTTAATACTGAATTAAGTAAATTATTTTTTTTGAAAAATTCAAATCCGGAAATGCTAATTCCGGATTTGCTTTACAAAACACTTCTCCCCCAGCAACTCTGTAAACAACCCACGCAAAAACCAACGTTCGAAGAAGAAAAAAAGAAGGAAGAAGAAGAGGAGAGTAGGTGGATTTTTTTCAAAAAAATCTGAAAATTCAAGAAGTTGATTAAGAAGTTCAAGGAGAAGAGAAGGGAGGTGGTGGATTTTTATAAAAAAAAAAGCTGAAAAATTCAAAGAAGTAAGTATAAGAAGATTCAAAAAAAGAAGATACATTTTAATCTCTCTTAATTTTTGTTTGAAATTTAAAATTAGTATTTATTTGATTTTTTTGTAAATGTAGTGATATTGTTAAATTAGGTTTTTGATATTTTTTTTTCAATTTTTTGAAATAAATATGGCTGGAGTTTCACTTGTTTTCATGTGTTATTGAGGAGGAGATGAGGAACACCCGTTTGAAGGTGAACATTTTGAAAGGGGACCAAAATGTGCACTTAGGGCTAAAACTCGGTGGAGTTACAAGAAGTTGATTAAAAAGTTAGCTAAGAAAATTTGGTTAGATCGAGCTATTGTTCAGTTGCAAGTTACATGTAGATATCCTCATCTTGTTGCTTCCGGGATTGCAAATTACATTCCATTTGTAATCGACAATGATATGTGTATGGAAGTCATGTTTGATGTTTCTTGGTGGGTTGAGTAGCTTACAATTGTATGTTAAGATGAATTTAGATGATAATGTGAATGTTGAGGATATTGAAACCCACGAGGAGCCATTACAAAATGAGTATGTTAATGACATGGATACCTTCCAGATGGGTTCTTTAAGCTGCTATAGTCAGAGGGATGCTGGAACAAGTACACAAATATATGTGGAAGAGGAAGAGGAAGAGGAAGAGGGGGAGGAAGAGAGAGAGGAAGAGGGAGGGGGTGAGCGTGAGGAATTGTATAATGATGATGATAATGATTCAGATTATGAAGAAAATATTAGGTTGCTTCTAAATGAAGATCGTGACGATGGATATGATGATTGCAGTAGTCCTACTGATGATAGCGAGAATGATGGTGAAGCTGGGGTGAGGGAAGATTTGGGGTTACATTTGGTTGCTTACGAAGAACCACAACATCATGTGTATGAGAGAGTCGGGTATCAATTTTATAGTGATATTGGAGAAGGATCAGAGATATATGATGATAACCAATATAACTTTGCTGAATGGAATGTAGAACATGATGAAATTGCCAAAGGTATTCGCTTTTCAAAGAAGACTGAGGTGCAGTATAAAATGAAGTTGTTTCATATTAAGAAAAATTTGCGCTTCAAGGTAAAATGAAGCACAACCCGAAAGTGGACTATTGAGTGTTTGGCGAAAGATTTTCCGTGCAATTTTTATGTGAATGTGAGTTTGAAGAATGTCGGGTATTGGGAAGTTACCAAATACAAGGGTCCTCATTCTTGCTTGGGAACATAAATTAGCCAAGATCATCAAAACCTAGATGCTAAGTTCATAGGGCAAGAAGTTTTGGAACTGATTAAGGCTGATCCCGAGTTGAAGATTACACTAGTGAAAGTGGAGATAAAAAAAGCCCATGGGAAGGAAGTTTTATATAGAAAGGCATGGTGTGACAAACAAAAAGCTATTGCAGAGGCATATGAAGACTGGGAATAATCTTACATAAGATTGCCATGTTTGTTAGCAGCCATCCAAAAGTGGAACCCTGGAACCATTGTGGAGCATTCTGATCCTCCTCCTCCCGGTGCTTTAGGTATGTTTGATCGTGTGTTCTGGGCATTTGGCACTTGTGTAGAAGCATTCTCTCATTGTCGTCCTGTTATTTCTGTTGATGGCACATTCCTGCATGGAAGATATAGAGGGGTTATTCTTATTGTCATGGGTATTGAAGCAAATGATAGTCTACTTCCTCTCACATTCGCTATTGTTGAAAAAGATGACTACCGAAACTGGTGTTGGTTTCTGCATCTTCTTTGCAAACATATTGTTTAGGGTCGTGAAGTTTGCTTGATATCTCATCGGCATAATGGCATCCTTTCCACGGTTTGAGACAATGCCAACTGACCATGAAATGTTATCCACAGATGGTGCATGTTGCACTTGCGAGCTAATTTTCTTAAAGCTCACAAGGGCGTTGGATTGAAAGATCTTTTTTGGCGTGCTGTTAGCACCACCCAAGATAGAAAGCTTAAATGCTATCTGAGGCAAATTCATATCATCAACCCTGAGGCAACTAAATGGTTTGAGCACTTGGATGCTATAAAGTGGACAATGGCTAACGATGGTGGATATAGGTACGTCATTAAGACTACTAATTTGTCTGAAGTTTGTAATGGCGTTATGAAAGAAGCCCGGGGGATGCCTATTTCAGCAGTTGTTGAGACCTCATTCTATAGGTGTGTGGCATACTTTCAAGATAGACTCACTAAAGCAATTAGTGCTTTAGGGGGAGATCCTAATGGCATCCCACCACCAAATGCCACGCTACAATTCAATGAGAGAATCGATCGTAGATACCGATACAACTTGACTAAGGCTGGGTATCATCACGTCACAAGGTTTAATACTACGTCTGTGGGTGTTTATAGTGTGACGACCAGGGTACGTGGTGACAAAGGTGGACACATTCAAGTTGTGAGATTGGGTGATCGAACATGCACTTGTGGCAAATGGATGCAATATCATTACCCTTGTTCGCATGTTCATGCGTGTTTCAAAACGCAAAGTGTCGATGGTATGAGTTATATTTATCCTTTTTACAACCTTGACTTGTACTACAAGACGTGGAGTTGCTCTTTTCATCCAATCCACGACGAGGCCTATTGGAATGTAGATCATATTATCCCACATTTTTACCCTAACCCGGACCATCGACGTGACCAAAAGCAAGGGAGACCCAAGTCAAGGCGACTTAGAAACTCTATGGATTGGTAAGTTGCAAAAAAAAAAAGAATCGTTGTGGGATTTGCATGGTAGAAAGCCACACGCGAAGGAGGTGTCCAACTCTTAGGCAGTAAGAGTTAATTGTTATTTGTATTTTTAGTTCTTCATTTATGTACTTGAACTTTTAAGTATTGTTGTTTTATTCGAACTTGTAATATATTGAACTTGTAATATATTCAACTTGTGGTGGAATATGTCATCAAATATAGTTGTAGTTGTGGAACTTGAAACGATCAAATGGGCCAAAACGAGTGTTGTTTTGGTATTTTAGTAGAATTAGAGGAGTTGATTTGGGCACTGTCAATGTCAGTATTTCATACAAATGGGGCGATCGCGCGTTTTCATGCGCGCGATCACGCGAAGTCACTGAAAAAAGGGGCGACCGCGCCATAAAGAGGAGCGATCGCACCCTTAGGGTGATCGCACCTGTAAGAGGGGCGACCGCACCCCATAAAAAAGAAGGCATACGTTTTTTGACTATACGTTGTTGACTAAGTTGAAGTTTGGATGAGATTAATTATTTTGGGTTAAAGTATTGTTCCTTCGTCTCGCATTATAAATGTATCATATTGTAGCAAATAATTTATAAAAAACTGAAATAACATTAAAACAAATAGTTCGAATTAGTGATCACATCCCGATCACATAGGATAGAAAATACAAGTTCAACAACTATTATATTAATCAAACAAAATATTTAGTAACCACTTCCAGGTGACATGAAAAACCCCTTCATGGAAAATCAGATGGGATGAAATCCTTATGGAATACCTGCAACGCAAATAAACTAATGTCATTTGTTGAACAATCACTCACTCATAGTAGGATCCTAACAATTTTACCTTGAATACATTGGGGAGTGTGATGTTGAGATAATATGATTTACGTGAGGGGGAGAAAACAACAACCTAAAAATTAAAAAACAACATTATTAGATGGCAATATTAATAGGTTCCAGCTGTTGCATTTTAGGACCTGTTCATCATCATCTTCAACCTGACGTCCCCTAGATGACCCCGCACCTCTCTTTTCATTCTGACATTTAGTGGTGAGGGTGAACTTGTTGATCTTAGGACCTGTTCTAATGTCCTTGTTCACTTTTGTCACGTTCAATCCCGCTCTCGCTATCAGGGATGTGATCAACAACGGGAAATTGTAGTTGGTATTGGCCATTCCCTTAGCTGTGTGCCATATCTCATTACATATTATTTTCTCGAAGTCAATTTTTTTCCTTGAACAATCATGTGCATCAGAAATGCACGCCTCCAATTCACCTCATTAAAATGCGAGTAGGGGAGGATCCTCTCACAAATAAATCTATGAATCACCTTCATCCAATCGTCCATGTCCCGGGCCTTCATAATTACACCCTTCTTCACAGAGTTTGGGTCAATTTCCCCGAAAGTCAGAGCTAGCACATGTAGATTCTCCTTATAATTCTTCTCAATCCTCTCCATCTCTTTCGTATATTCACACCCATCGTCCTCCATGTCAGAGTCAAACCCGTAATATTGATTAATCACCTCCCTGGAGTAGTTTACCTGCACTCCCCGCACAGACGACACCCCCGTGTTCCCTATTTCAAAAACATTGGCATAAAATTCTTTTAATAAAAGCCCGCATCCAAATTTTGTGGGCTTACTCCCCAACTTTTCCCATTTGTATTGGTTAACATAGTTGTCGGTATACAAGCCTTCAAAATCAAATTCCCTTTCAAGGTTGAAGGACTTGGATTCGTATAGCTCAAAGAATTGTTGAGATTTATACCCAACAAATTTGGTTCTATCAAACGGGGGACCGACGGGAGGGGTGGTAGTGTTTCGTGCTCTTTTCGACGGCATTATAATAGTAAATCAAAACTAAAAAATACAGATTTGAAGCTTACTTAGGGAGTGGCCGGAATTTTGCCAGAAATTTCGCCTTCAAAATCAAATGCTCACCCTTTGCCTCTTCCAAATACACCTCTTAGCCTTGTATGAAGTTTTGAAACTGGTTGGTTGGTTGATTTTGTGGTTGAAAGTGATTGATTTTGAGATTTGAGGGATGAAATTTTAGAGAGAGAGAAGTGGGCGGTTGGGTGAGAGGGTAGAGAAGGGTTTTTTGTTTAAGAGAGGGGAGGGTTTTTTGATAAAACTCCGTTCTTGGAAAATCCGCATAGGGGGCGATCGCCCGGTATTTAGGAAGCGATCGCGCCCTTTCTCTGTAAAAAGAGGGCGACCGCTCGTATTATTGGGGTGATCGCTCGACCTCTACATTATTGTTTTTCCAATTTAAAAAATAATAATAATAAAATCCGAAATTATTAATACCTGATTACAGTAGGCGCGATCGCCCAATATTTATGGAGTGATCGCTCTCTTGTCCGTTCACTTTTTTGAAATTTCAATCAGTTTTTTAACGTTTTCAGTTAGTTTTTTTAGAATTTCAATCAGTTTTTTAACGTTTTCAGTTAGTTTTTCAGAATTTCAGTTAGTTTTTTAGAATTTCCAGTCAGTTTTTTAACGTTTTCCAGTTAGTTTTTCAGAATTTCCAGTTAGTTTTCAAATAGTAATCTTTATTAAAAAAAAAGACATATAGAGTACAAAACTTAACAGAAACTGTTAACCGGCGGTTATAACCGTTTGGACACGTCTATATATATATATATCAGTCCATGGTAAGCTTTCATGGAATAAAATTAACAATAATAAAAGAATAAGTATGAGGAAAAATTGATCACATCCCGGTCACGTAGGATACGCGTCAAGGATAATCAGACGGGGTAAATTCTAAAGGAGGATTGCGAATCCTACTCCCTCTCCTCGGTACATTACGATCACCTGATCTAGATTGTTGAGATGAGGATGAGGATGATCCAGATGGATTTTCTGTAAACTGCACACGAGGCAAATGAAAACTAGGCCTAAATTCCGAAATTTCGAATGCCTGCTCAGGAGTCTGAGTATAATTGCTAGAAGAAGGGATCTCAAGCGGTTGCGTGAAACCAAACTGATTCATCAATTCTGTAAAAGAATTACCTGGTCCTGTCGGAGTGAAGCCAAACTGATGCATCTTATCGTATTGATCCTCCATCTCTGGCTCATTCTCCAGCTGGTATCGGCCACGTCTACGAACCCGATTTTTCCTCTGTGGCTCCTCTTCAGCAGTATGATCAACCGTTGGAGGGGGATATTGGGCTTCCAGTCGTTCCTGCTCCCAAATAGCTGTCAATGTGTTTCTGATATATTGACGATTGTAATTGCGCAGTTCTTCCAAGGATGTCGCATTCTCATTGAATATGTGCATCACTTGAAGACTTTGAATCTGTTCAAAACAATTAACTAAATTAATTAATACGGAAAAAAATGGTAATTTTTTTTTTGTAAAAGCATTGTATGTAATATATAACTTACCACACCCTCAAAAATAGTTGCACATGGCCTGAACCCTAGTCCCTCCACATGAGACGAATTCTGGATGAACGATCGAGTAATACTCCTATACCATCTCATATAGGGATGACGGTAACTCATATTCACTTCACCATACTCTCCATCAACGACATTAATCGCTCATTCATTCCACGTTTCTATGTGCGGACCATGTTCTTGCATCCAGTTAACGGCTGACCACCTCGCCGACTAATCCGATGCAAGTCCAAACTAGTGTCGCAGTCATCAGGCACACCTTGAACCATCCCAAACTGTCGCATTACGCGATCTGGAAAGTGCCATTCAACCCTCTCAAAGCAGATGAAGGGCACCTTCGCCCTCCATATAGCTTGCCCCTGAAGACAGTAATTCGGAGCTATCACACCGTTGTATGGCTGCCACACAACCTAATCCTCGTTCATATATGACAATTGGTCTCGGTAGCCTTACAGGTTATGGGCAGTCACAAAAGTATACGACAATGTACCCTTCCACCTACATATGAAACCATTGACATAAAAAATAATGAGTAAAAAAGTGATAAAATACAAAACAGATCATTTACAAAATGAAGTAATTGAAATATACCTGCAACCCACTGGTAATGTCCCATTAAGTGTTATTTCTGTATGTCTCCTAGGTTGAGTACACAACAATCTCTCCTATGCCCAAAGCTATTACGTACAAAATAGATTAAGTCCACTAGCATAATGTAATCAAATATAATTGACATACCTGTACAATGGTCAAGAAGCCACCACACCCTTTCGAATCGTGCTGAGATGCTACACATATCTCCCTATACAAGAAGGCCAACGCTGCACTACCCCAACTGTACTCACCAATATTATTTATTTCCCTAAGAAGTGAGAGGTACATCAACTTCACTAGGTTATCAGACGAGTCGAGCATAATGTATGACCCCAATAACAGAAAAATATAGGCTCGAGTATATGTCTCAATCATATACTCGGATGTATTATTGGGAAGCTGATCGAAAAGAGGGAAGTGATCTAGAACCCATCTCATAGACATCATTCTACCTTTTTTGATGTCTGCGAGAGATATTGTAACCCCAAATAACTCCTCAACAATCTCAACCCATTCCCCCTTTCTCCTACTAGTTTCTGAACTAGTCACAGTCAATCCGTCTATAGGAAGACCACACAACATACCAATATCCTCTAAGGTGATGGTCATCTCCCCTACAGGTAAGTGAAAGGTGTGGGTATCTGAACACAATCTCTCAATCAAAGCCTCAATTAAGTGCAAATCATATTGTAAATGACCTAATAAATACACTCCATAAAATCCAGCATTTATAAGCTTATTTTCTATCCTCCAATCAACTCTAGTAGGAAGCTCTGTGCCACGCCTAGGTCTTAAATTGGTTAACTGTTCTCCATCCCAAACATAGTTAGATCTATGTGTCTCCTGAGAAGTAAATACATGTGGATCGATTGGCCCAGGAACAATAAAGGGTTGTTGTTCATGTTGATTCATCTGAAACACATAAATTAAATAGTAATTAAATTTAAATGGGATTTAAAGTTTTGCTATATTTAAGCTCAAATTTTAAATTTAACACTTAAAAATTAATAATTACGTAGAAAAATTGCAACAAGTTTGTCAAACTAATTTTAACAAGCACTTGATTTTAAATCTAACTTAAGAAAATCCTAACTATGCTAAAATTGAATTACAATTGTTTAATTCATTGACGATTACAATTAGGTATATAAATCATAATAGTTTTAACAACAAATTATATAAAAATGCACAAATAAACTCTTAGAAAAATATACTCCCTCCGTCCCGCTAATATCCGCACTAACACTGTTTGTGCGGGAATTAAGGAATATGATATTTTAATAAAATGTTGTGAGTGTAAAAGTAAAGTAGGAGAGAGAATGAATGGAGGGTGTAATAAATTATAATGGTGTTGTGAGTATTAAAATAATGTAGGACAGAGAATGAGTGGGGTTGGGTGAATATTTTATTAATATAAAGTTTCCTTTTTGGGAGTGTACGGATATTAGCGGGACGCCCAAAAAGGAAAGTGTGCGGATATTAGCGGGACGGAGGGAGTATATGGCTAAAATTAAGAACTCAAATCAAATAAAAAGAAGAAATAAAACTAACCTTTCAAATTATTTCTCTCAAAAACTTTCCTCTTCTTCTTCAACAAATTTCCCCTTCAAACTCTTTCTCTTTCTCCTTCTCCTTCTCCTTCTCCGAAGTCCTTCTCCTTCTTTCTTTCTTTCTCTTTCTTTCTTTCTTTCTTTCTCTCAGGCACTCAAACTCTCTTCCTCTCCTTGAATCTGAAAAAAAAAGAACAACTTTTTATCTCTCTCTTCAATATTTGAATCCGGATATGGTAATACCATATTTCAATTTAAATAAATTTGGACTTTGCATTTCCGGATTTGAAATATGCCTTTGGGCGCGATCGCCCCCACTTATGGCGCGATCGCTCTCTATTTTTTTCAAAAAATATTAATTTGCTAAAATCAGTTTTGTAAAAAAAAAAAAAAGGAAATCCGGAATTAGTAACACCGGATTACATTAGGCGCGATCGCTCCCTCTACTATAGGCGCGATCGCTTTCTATTTACAGAAATATTATTTTGTTAAATTCGGTTTTGAAAAAAAAAAAAAAGCAATTCCGGAATTATCAATTCCGGAATTGGTAGTCAAAATGCTATTTTGGTACTTAAGTTTTTTACAATGTTATTTTGATAAATAAATTTTTAAAAAGCAATATTTTGGAAAAAAAAATTACAACTATTTATATACTTTCCCCTTCTCTCTGTTAAATCGGTTAGATATTTTTAATTTGACTTGACACGAATATTAAAAAAAAAAAGTAAATATTATATGTAAGAAAAATAAAGTAAAAGAGAAAAAATGGGTAGGAAATTTTTGTTGTAAAAATAACAAGTTAGTCTTATTGTAAATTTTAAATAATAAAGCAATTAAAGAAAAATAAGAACATTAAACTGGAACGAAAGAGCTGTGAAATACTCCCTCCGTCCCGGCCGAAGCGTCACTTTTTACCCAAAATGGCGTCCCGTTTATAGCGTCACCCTTTCCTAAAAAGAAAACTTTTATTAATATTTTATTATCCCATCCACTATTCCCTCCACTAATTCTCTCTCCTCTGCACTCACAACACTTTTAAAATTCACTATTTCCTCCACTAATTCTCTCTCCTATTTTTAAATTACACTCACAATATTTTTACTTCCCACACTTTTTCTTAATTTACGCGCCACCCCTAAAAGGGTGACGCTTCTACCGGGACGGAGGGAGTACTTCCTACCCTCCCTCCTTATATTTATGCGTTTTTGGTGTATGTATGGGCGGGGCAGGGCTGAGATTAAGCGATTTTCCTATAGGTAAACATAAAATGGTCCACAATTATAAGCATTGGGTATTATGACTATGAGAAAATTATAAGTTAATTTTCGATTTGTTATTATTTTTAGTTGCTTTTATATAAATTCTTACTATATACTTCCTCCGTTTAAGTATATACTTCACGATTACTGTTTACGTGTGGATTAAGGAAAAAAATAATGATATAATGTTGTGAGTGTAAAATTAAAATAGGAGAGAGAATGAGTGGAGGGAATAGTAAATTATAATGGTGTTGTGAGTATTAAAATAATGTAGGAGACAAAGTGTAAAGTATGTAATTGGACGCCCAAAATAGAAAGTGTGAAGTACTCCCTCCGTCCCACAATAATACCGAAAAATTTCCCTTTTGGGCGTCCCACAATAATCAATAATTTCCCAAAATGGAAGTATGACCCACTTCTCTCTACTCACAACACTTTTTAAATTTACTATTCTCTCCACTCATTCTCTCTCCTATTTTACTTTTACACTCACAACACATTACCTTTATCACTTTTTACCTTAATCTCCGTGCCGGGCCAAAAATTCTACATAATCATGGGACGGAGGGAGTATGTAACTGGACGGAGGGAGTATATTGCAAAATATTTTTTAAGAGATATTTTTTATTTTGAATGATACTTTCGTCCTTTTTTGTTTTTTTTCCTTAGAAAATTATCTTCATTTTTAAATGAATAATTTGTGTATTTATTTGTTTATTTAGTTTTAATCTTTTCTTTGCTTTTATCTCGTTTATGATTCGGAGGTTTATGATCCTTTATCGTTAAATCAACGCCAGTATCAAAACAATCATGCATTGAAATGAAAGCTAAAGAAAAATTGAGAAAACGAACAACGAAACTTAGGCCCCGTTTGTTTCCGGGAAAAAGGGAGGAAAACGTTTTTCGGAAAACGTTTTCCCCATTTTCCCCGAAACATGTTTGTTTTTCGGAAAACGTTTTTCCATTTTCCGGTGTTTGGTAGTTTTCCGAAAAATGGAGAAAATGTTTTTCGGAAAACATTTTCCGCCGTTTCTAAGGAAAACGTTTTCCGAATTTTTCCTAAGGAAGTTGTTTTCCGGAAAATGGTGTAAAAAAAGTGGATGAATAATATTTTAATAATAATAATAATAATAATAATAAAATAATAAAATAATAATAATAATAACAAAATAATAATAATAATAACAAAATAATAATAATAATAACAAAATAATAATAAAATAATAATAATAATAATAAAATAATAATAAAATAATAATAAAATAATAATAATAATAATAATAATAATAATAATAATAATAATAATAATAATAATAATAATAATAATAATAATAATAATAATAATAATAATAAAATAATAATAATAATAATAAAATAATAATAATAAAATAATAAAATAATAAT
This sequence comes from Adenophora triphylla var. japonica, assembly GCA_022495995.1. NCBI lineage: Eukaryota > Viridiplantae > Streptophyta > Magnoliopsida > Asterales > Campanulaceae > Adenophora > Adenophora triphylla. Next base: position 167,765 of record JAFEMH010002529.1, on the reverse strand, counting down.
AATAATAAAATAATAATAATAATAATAATAATAAAATAATAATAAAATAATAATAATAAAATAATAATAAAATAATAGTAATAATAATAATAATAATAATTTTCCGAAAAACATCTTCATTTTCCGGAATTTCCCATTTTCCCCATTTTCCTAAGGAAGTTGTTTTCCAGAAAAACATCTTCCTCATTTTTCGGAAAACGTTTTTCACATTTTCGAAAAACGTTTTCCTTTTCCGAAAAACATTTTCCAGGAAATCATTATTCGAAAGTTATTTTCCCCGAAACAAACGGAGCCTTATACTCCCTTCGTCCCACCAACATATACCAAATTTCTGGGCACGGAGATTAAGAAAAAGTAAGTGAGAGAAAAAGTGAAAAAAAATGTTGTGAATATGAATGAGTGGGAGGAATAGTTAGGAGAGAGAATGTTGTGAGTGTAAAAGTGAAATAGGAGAGAAAATGAGTGGGGTAAATAGTAAAGATTCCTTTGCCATTTTGGACAATATCAGTTTTGGTGAGACGAACTAAAAAGAAAATAAGTATCAGTTTTGATGGGCCGGAGGGAGTAATTTATAGTTTGAATAGTTTCAATGATGATGTATATATGCATGATAGATGTATACAAATGTTTCTACAATTTTCAAATAACTAATTATGGTTTAATGTATTATAATAGAGTTTTTTCACTTGAAATATTTTGTTCTTTTAACCCTTTTTCCTTTTGTGATTTGTTAACTCAGTAGTTAAATTAATATACAATCTAATACTCCCTCCGTTCCGGCCGAAGTGGCCCAAGTTTCTTTTTTGGGCGTCCCATTTAAAATGTCTCATTCCTAAAAAGGAAAGTTTTTATTATTTTTATGCTCTTCCTACCCCACTCGTTCTCTCTCCTACTTTACTTTTACACTCACAACATTCTCTCTCCTAACTATTCCTCCCACTCATTCTCTCTCCTATTTAATTTTTCATACTCACAACATTTAACCTTTTTCTCTTTCTTACATCACTTTTCTTAATTCTCATGCAAACGTTCTTTTGAGACACTTCGACCGGAACGGAGGGAGTAGCATATTTTAGGGAATTTTGAAAATAAATTCATTTTATCAAAGTGTTATATTTAAAATAATCTTTCACAAATTGTATAAACTCCCTCCATTCTACTCAAATTAGGACATTTTGTTAGTTTGAGCGTCACTCGCAATAGGATAACCTCAAAATGAAATGTTTTATTTAATAAGACTCACTTTCACACTCATATTAATTTTTCGCTTATTATTCTCTACCTCACTTTCTCTCTCTTGCCCCACTTTTCATACTCACAATACTCACCCTAAGAACACTTTTTTTAATCCCCATGCCCAACCCAAAAATCTTATTTCAAGTTGGAGAAGGGAGTATGATTTCATTAACGGATAAACTATTGGGAAAAAAGTTCTTTTTCGAACAACAATCGAGTAACACAATATTTTGGGGGAAACTAGTTTCTCCTTAAGTTATAGAAAGTCCTGTTTTATAAACTGTTCCTAAATATTCGCTAACTACTTGCAAGTAGAAAAAAATTGGATTTTTTATAATTTACGGAGAAACTAGTTTCTCCCAAAACTTGCTCATCGAGTAATTTCCTTAAAACTCGATACAAATACTTTATTTACAAATCACAACTTTATTAAGTTCAATTATTAGACTATTCAGTAATTATGATATCTAGCTATTATCTAACCAGAACTTAAAATGGAGGTAGAGATGGTATTACATCATTTTTAAAAGACTTTTTGTAGTTTGAATATATATGTAACTTTACAAATACATGTATTTGTATAGTTAAGTTTCAAAATATTTAAAAATAATAACATGTCATAAATATATTTGCATGTAATAAATCCTATATGAAGATAAACTATTGGGTAATAGGTCCTTAAAAAAGATGGAACTTGAAATTATCAAAAGTCTTATAATTTATTTTCATTAATATAACTTAAATATTAAGTAATAATAAAATAAAAAGTTAATTTTTGATTATTATTATTTTTAGCTAAAAACTTTCAATAAATATATGTTCATACAGTATTTTTTTTAAAATGAGATGAAGCATTAGGTGAAATAATGTTTAGATTATCAAAAGTCTCGTAATTGTAAATCAAATTATATTAAAAACAAAAACATCTAATAAATATTTGTGTATCTATTATGTCACTAAAGAGTTGTAACAGTTTGTAAAATAAATTTGAGATTATTAAAGTCTCTTAATTTAAAAATATGTAATGTAATAACTCATAAAGAAACATAAAACTTAAGTTAGTATTATCAAAATACTCACAATATTTAACTAATACAACTTAAATATCAAATAATGAAAAGGCAAACAGATCATGAGTTAAAACAACTAAAGTAATACTCCCTCCGTCCCACGTTAGTTGAGACTTCTTTCCCTTTTGGGCCGTCCCACGTTAGTTGAGACTGTCCAAAATGGCAAAGGAATCTTCACTATTTACCCCACTCATTCTCTCTCCTATTTCACTTTTACACTCACAACATTCTCTCTCCTAACTATTCCTCCCACTCATTCTCTCTCCTATTTAATTCTTCATACTCACAACATTTTCTTTCACTTTTTCTCTCACTTACTTTTCCTTAATTGGTGTGCCCAAAAAGTTAGTCTCAACTAACGTGGGACGGAGGGAGTATTACTTAATAATTATAAGTGCATCTAATAAGTTATAATAGAAGAGGGAATTTGAAATTATCAAAAGTCTCATACTTTAATAACTAGTAGTTAGTAACCCGTCGATATTCGACGGGATATAAATATACTTATCTAAAAAGCATACAAAATTACTCTCCCATTTCAAACTACAAATGTTTTCCTTTTAGGCGTTTCATTAGAAGTTATGACTCAATAAATAGTAAGTTTTTAATATTTCTTTATTCAACCTACCCATACACACACTCACACTTAACGGTTAGTGGCCAACTTGTAATATTTTTGAATATATTATATTTTATCATACTCACAATTTATGTCCAATTACTTTACTTTTTCATGGTATCATATATGTTTACTTAATTTTTGTGTCAAATAATAAAAACTAATTCGACATTCGACAAATAACGACGGAGATGTAAGTTGTAATTTTAGAAGAGTGGACCACGTTACACTACAAGAAAAAAGGCTTTTTGTGACTGCTAAAAGCCGTCACGTATGTGCGAAAAGCAGTCACGAAAAGGTAAGGCGACTGGGAAATCAATCGCCATAGCAGTCGCGTAAACCCTTGTCGCAATAGCTTAAAGCGACGGGATAAGCAGTCACCTTAGAAACTTATTTTCCGTGACTGCTTTTGGCCGTCACGTAAAGGGTTTTTTAATTTTATTTATTTAATTAATTAAATCACAAATGCAATCACGTTAGCTACTATAAGGCGACTGGGTATGCAATCTCGTTAGCTTGTGTAAGGTGACTGAAAATGCAATCACCTTTGCTTAGAAAAGGCGACTGAAAATGCAATCACCTTTGCTTAGACAATGTGACTGGAAATGCAATCACCTTTGCTTAGAAAAGGCGACTGAAAATGCAATCACCTTATCCCATTGTGATTGTTCTGCCATCACATTAGTTCTTAATGTTTCAATACAATAATATAATTATTTATAGCATTATTACTACATAATATTATGAATTAATATTGCTAAATTCACAAACTTTTTCAAAACTTAATTGAAAACAAACTTTAAATTATTTAAAATTAAATATATTGTCTCAAAATAACATCCACCATCACATTTAACAAACTATTCATGTCTTACTAAACTTGTTCAAGAACCATTCTACATATGTTCAAAAATCAATAGTCTAAGGGTATATACTCCCTCTAGAGCACAAACCAAAAGAAAGATCAAGTAACCATACTAACTATAATCTTGATGCTCACCCATCTCATCTGCCCCATCTCATCATCACTTGTCTCATAATACTGCATTACATTTGTTTACATATATTTTTAAGTGTAGGAGTTGGCATTCGTTCTGAGCAAAGAAGAGAAATATTCACCATACAGAGGGCAATCGACAAAGAAGCGCGATATTCTCGCAGATCTAGGAATAGATTCTTCGGCAATTCGTCTCATGCCTCGTAAAATAATCTTCAGATTTAACATAAAATTATGTAATAATTGGTTACATGACTAACAAAAGTTGCAAGGATACTTAACCTTCAAAATGTCATTAGCAGCTTTGGAAGTTTTATCCACTAAAGTTGATGATGACTTGGGATCAAGTAACATTATGTGAGCCCTCAACCATCGTTGTACAAAGGGTTTCCACGACTGGAGCGAAAGATGTGCAATAAGAATATTTCTTGAGAGCTGCAGTGATCCAGCTATTTCCACTAATGCATTCTCATATCTACCTTGGGCATCTTTATATCCCTGAAGACTAAATGTTGCAGATTAATAAAGATGTTAAAGTCATCCGATAAAAAAAATGGCATGGAGCACTGAAGTAGTTATCTTACGTTTGAGGCCCATTGGTCAGTCACATCCTTAGCACTGAAGGCAATGTTGAATAGAGCTGCACCAGGTAATTCTCTTGCTTTTCTTTGTTTTCTGCAAATCGAAATCTTTTATTTAGCAAGCAAAGAATTTAAAAAGGCCATAATACCAAGTGCATAATTTTGGTGGACGTTTGTTCCATAAAAACATAAAAGCCAAGAGGACGTGTTTTAATCTAAAATGCAAGATTAGAGAGCTTAACTTAAAAAAAAAAAAGTGTGTTGGTACATGAAATGCCAATAACCTTCGGAAAGATATCTACTAATTTCTCAATCTTGTTTCAGCATCCATTGTACCCCATCTCAATAGAAGGCATACGCTGTCAAAAGATGAAGATCGACCAATCACAAGTACTACATTAGCATTTTGGAGTCAACATCCACCAAATGGTTTTGATAGCTAAATGGTTCAAAGAACATTAGAATATGTACTTGCTATAAATAAGTTGTGTTATCCACCAAATGGTTTTGCTGAAGCATATCCATGTTACTTGCACTAAAATCTGGAAGGGATATGCTTAGTATCCCATGATTTTGATAGCTAAATGGTTTCGTAGTTTAACATGATTAGTCAGCATCCACCAATCACAGTACTACATTAGCATTTTGGAGTCAACTTTGGACAGTATCTTACGATTGCCAAATTTAATGAAAAAAATCATATATGCATGGTATGAACATACAACAATTCCTTTGAGATTGATGATTGTTTGGTTTGACTTCTTGTTATTGAGCACAATCGTATAGGCAGGCGATGCACGTAATGACCGACCATAGCTTTCCCATTATGTAAAAATCACGGTTTTTATGCGTGGGAACCTCTCAAGCCAATTGACAAGAAAGGTATACGCGTCTGGGCGGTGCTTTTATCACCAAGTGATATTATATACTGAAGATGAATTTGAGTATGAAAATCCAACTCCAGCAGGGGACTCCAAGAAGAGCACATTCGCAACTGCAGACATGAAAGTATCAAAAATAAAAGCTTAAGCATGTGTATATGTGTGTGTCTATGAGTGTATATCTGCTGAAGAGGAAGAGTGAAATAAGTATCATTATTTGAGTTGGATCAAGCTCACAGTTGTTCCATCCGTATTTGTTTCTTGAGAGAGTTCGGCCATCAGTATTGACTCTAAAGGGTCCTAGTTCCTCAAAGGCTCCAATTAAAGAGGAACATCCACGGTCCTGTTGATCAAAATGTACATTCACACATTGATTACTTGATCAAAACAAAATGTAGCATATTAAAATATAAACACAAGTACTAAGTAATATGCAATTGTACCTCCATTTAACCACAATACCAACGGATTGGTGGAAGCGCAATTATAAGACTACCAAAAACCAGTCCTGAGGCACCTAGACAGTGGAAAGAATTTGTATCCATCGAAGCAGAATTTGAGATCAACGAGGATTGCCCCACGTTAGATTAAGCTGTGTAAGAACCTGACCAACTTGCTGGAAATGATTTGAGGGAGATGTATTTTGATATGTGCCAACATTCTCCCAAATTCTTTGCAAACTTTTCCATCCACGATATCTGCAAGCAAATGCATATATATTCTATTAGATTTAGTGAAGGCCGAATATCCTTAACAACATCAACAAGATTAACTGTATATAAATGAACAGTTGAAGCATAAGAACCTTTTCAGATATTATTTGAGAGGATTTAGGCAGGCTAATAGCAACTGGCTTACACTCTGTCACAGTGACGAAAATTCCATGAGTGCTTCTTGAGCTTTGGTTGCATTACTGAAACATTGAACCTAAAAGTAACTATGTTACAGAGTTACGGAAAACTAATTGTAATATAATGTGCAACTGTGGAAGAATAAACTCAAAGGCTTATCGTATAAACATCTATGATGTGTATGCATCATGACACTTTGTCTGATAGACGCAAGGTCGAGTAGGGAATGAAAAAACAGCATAAATGAAAATTGAAAAAGAATAAAGGAAGGGAATAGAGAAACCAACCGAACTATTTTTCATCTACTTTTTAGAAATAATGTACATCTTTTGGAGTACTTGGAGTTGCCCTTAAAGAGGTGAGAAAGTACCATGTACTCCCACGAGGTACATCTTGTGCTTAAGCTTTCTTCCTTTCGATGACGAGATATTCAAATAGAGTAAACGAGACTGAAAGGCTGGATGAGCTTGAACTTGATGACCTGGAGGTTTCGTATTGGTTTTCTTTTACATCCGTTATTACGTTCTTGTTCCATAGAACTGATGATGATCCTTGCTATGGCGGATGGATGAAGATGAAAAGTACAACGAGAAAGTTAGAGTCTGGACTCTATTCTCTTCGGAGTTTGACACTTCACCTGCGTTTTGCTTATTCTTATTACAACGAGATTTCACAAAAAATGAAGTTGATATCTTCATATCCCTTTATAAAGTATATAGCACCACTATGTCACAGTCTTCACAAAAATTAAGTTGATATCTTCATATCCCTTTATAAAGTATATAGCACCACTAGAACTATTGATCCATTAGAAATTTAATTTATTTGAGCATGTTAACTTAACTGTCCATATTTGTAGTAGTTCTAAGAGAAACCAGTTTGAAAGCACCAAATGAACTCTTAGCCTATGTTGGTGCTAGATCTTAGGTACTTTTGAGGCGCAATCCAGACCAGATCACTATAAATTCCTTATGTTTTTATTCCTTTTGTAGTTGTGGGGATGGTTCATTAGGTGAACCTCCCAGACGAGGTGATGATCAATGTGGTAACATGAGGCTCCTTTTGAGACAGCAGCAAAGAGTGAGAAAATCTGTCTTGTCTTTCTTGAAATTTTTGCTCTACATGATTCAAGAGATATTTCTCTTTATTTACTTTTTTTAGCTTTGATAAACATAAGTTATACTCCTTTCAGATCCTTTTGGGCAAATCTGATGTAGCTGGCTGGGGAGCATTTCTAAAGGTACAATTAAATTGAAAATGATAGTAATATCTACAGAAAATCAACAAATTTCAAGTATGTATGTTTGTGATAGATTTGTTGATTGAATTTGAAAGTTGAAAACTGTATGGTTGTAGAACCCTGTTGATAAAAAATGATTATCTTGGGGGAATACATGGGCGATAATCGCCCAGAGAAGCCGATAAACGAGGGAAGATAGTTCTTCCATATAGAAACTAGATATCAAAGCGAAACATGAAATGCATCAGATGGTCCACGCCAACTCAAATTAATATTAGGGATTGAGAGCAATAAACTAGATATTAAAGCGAAACATGAAGTGCATATAAATATGTTTATAAACATATTATCACCCCCAAATTTCTCTCTGTAAACTCCTCTTCCAATCTGTCTACTCTCTCTCTCTCTCTAAATTCTAATCTGCATTATCTCCAATTTTTACTCTCAATCCCTAATCTCAGTTCTTCTAATTCCTCTTCTTAGTTTAATTCTCACTTTCTCTCCCAATTTTATTTTAATTGTTTCAATCCAGAAGTTAAATCATAACATATATCCATGAAATACTGAAAATTGAATTGAGACATAAGGAAATCAAACATGAAATTAATTAGAACGGCCACTTGACTCAAAGAAAATTCGGTTTAACAAACTCAAAAAATATTTTTGACGGGTTAAAATATTTGTATACTTATACAGACCAATTTCGGATCAAAATGGTCAAATCCATGTTAAAAACTCAAAATATGAGGGGGAATTATACCTTTTTCACTGGCTCGAATCGGAGAGAGAGACGACGAGCGAAGAGAGAGAGGACCGGAGGGAGAGACGACCGGAGCGGAGAGACGACCTGAGCGGGAGAAACTACCGGACCGGAGAGAGGCAGAGCGGGGGAGGGGAGCAGAGAGGGAGAGAGCGGATAGAGAGAGAAAGCGTATAGAGAGAGAGAGAGAGGCGCCTTGATTTACTTGATTTATTTTGATTTATTTAGGTATCTCAATTTTTTATTTTTTTCTAATATTATTTAAGGTATTACATGATTGCATTGGCAGTCACCTTTTATTAAAATTACTTATTAATCAAACGTGATTGCAAAAGTCATCACAGTTTTAAAAAAGCGGTCACATTTGATTTTTCATATTCCCTCCCGTTTTCCCGCGTTGGCGCTCTGGACGAAAATACCAAACGTGATTGCACATGTGATTGTACTGCCATCTCCTTTAAGGTAACGTGATTGCTTTTTATTTCCGTCTCCTTATCTGGTCTATGGAGACTGCTTTTTTTAGCCATCACAGAAAGCAGTGACAAAAGCTATTTTTCTTGTAGTGTTATGATATATTATTGAATAATTACAATGTTGAAACTTCAAATGAGACAGATTTTAAAATAACAGTTATGTATCTATTAAATGGTTGTTTGCATATGTATAATATTAATTAATGAAATGTTTTCAAGTTTGAGGTTCCACCTGAAAATCAATTAGTGATAAGAAAAGTGGATCAGAATCTTTATAAGTTACAGACAAGGTTTGTCAATTTTCCATGTGAAATAATCTCTAACACGCCCCTCACGTGTAGCCGGCTTTGCCAAGATTTAAAAAGTGGATTATTAATTGTGTAGCGCGGAGCAATATCGTGGACTATTGGGTTTGCGCGTGTAATGACCTGCTGTAATTCCATCGTCAACTCTGAGGTTTCACCTTAAAATAAATTGGTGCTAATGGGGAGTGGCTCAAGATCTTTATATATTATTGGTAAGGTTCGTCAATTTTCGATATGAGATAATGTCTCTTACAAAATGTAAATTTATCACTCAAATGGTTGTTTCGACTTTTTCTCAAATTTGTATGATTGTCAAGATTTTAGGGTTACGCGTATGCATAAAAAATAAATATAATCATTCAAATGCCAAAATATTTTAAAAATATATTGTTGACGCGAGAAAATATTTAACTTGATTATCAAGCATTTTTAGACTACGAAACTTCTTCTAAGGTGGCTTTTGTTTTTTTTAAGCGTTAAGTGCTGAAATCTGATTTCACCTCTGAAATCTGATTAAGTGTTAAGAGGCAGCGTCTGAAGACTGAATTTTGAATTAGGCAAGCTGTTTGATTTTACATCTAAATTCCTTTTCTGAAATGTGTGTATTATATATATATAAATATGAATATATATAATATATATTATATATATAAATAAATATAATATAATATATATAAATATATATAATATATAAAATATATTATAAAATATATAAATATATAATATAATATAATATAATATATAGTATATAATATATATACTATATATAAATATATATATTATATATACTATATATATATATATATATATATATATATATATACATATATATAATATACTATATATTATAATATACATATATACTATATATAAATATATAATATATTATATATATATATGTATATATATATATATATATACTATACATATATATATATATATATATACTATACATATATATATATATATATATATATATATATATATATATATATATATATATATATATACTATACATATATATATATATATATATATATATATATATATATATATATATATATATATATATATACATATATATATATATATATATATATATATATATATATATATATATATATATATATATATATATATATATATATATATATATATATATATATATATATATATATATATATATATATATATATATATATATATATATATATATATATATATATATATATATATATATATATATATACTATATATATATATTATAATATACATACTAATATATATATACTATATATTATAATATACATACTAATATATATATAGTATATATATAATATATATACTATATATAAATATATATAATATATATTATATATACTATATACTATATAATATAATTTCACTACAACAAAAATACCCTTTAACAACGTTTTTTAAACGTTGTTAAAGACTTTTAACAACGTTTTTTAAAACGTTGTAATATCCAACGTTGTAATAGGTCCAAGTCTAAGACAACGTTTTATAAACGTTGTAAAAGGGTTCATAAAACGTTGTAATAAGACAAATGACAACGTTTTTAAAAACGTTGTAAGAAGACAATTAACAACGTTTGTAAGAAACGCTGTGAAAAGACTATAGACAAGGTTTTTAAAACGTTGTAATAAGATCAATGACAACGTTTTAAAAACGTTGTAATAAGTCCATTGACAACGTTTGTAAGAAACGTTGTCTTACCATTTATACAACGTTTATAAAACGTTGTTTTAATGTTTATTACAACGTTTTATAAACGTTGTTAATGTGAATAAATTAATAAAAAAAACCCTCCATTTGACAACGTTTGCCCCAGCTTAAGAAGCTTTTCAATTTGTTCTTTAGTCATATCTGCTTAATTCTCTGTTACATGAAAGTTCATTCTGCCTAATAATTATTGTAAAATCATGTAGATATGAAAGAAAGAAGCAAAGGATGGTACCAGTGGCATTTGTTGATGTGATGCTAGGATCACCACTGACTACAGCAAGCAATGAAATTGACTTTTAAGATACAAGATCAGAGATATGAAAATATGAAGTACAAGAATGTAAAATACTAACCTTTAGCAACAATGAATCCACCAAGGAGGAAAACAAAGAGCAGTGAAATGGTAGCAAGAGCACTTCAATAGCAGCTGCAGCTAGAGCAACTGCAGCAGAGATTGCAAAATCTCAAAACTGTGAGGGATAGGATTTTTAAGGAAAGGACTAGGGGTAAGGAGAGAGATTATACCCGTGTTATTGTCGTTATGGAGAGTGATGAGAAGTCGATTTTTCCCCTACGGCGTCGATGCCCAGCTATTCTGGTTCGGCAATGGAAAGCTTGGCCAGTTCATGTAGATTTCGATGATAACCAGGTCCGACTCGATTTTGCCCCGCCGTTGCCGTCGTCGTCGTTGTCGCCGTAGACGATCGATGCCCTTAGCTAAGCTATAGAATACAAGAAAACGATTTGGGGATTTGGGGAAAGGAAAAGACGATTTGGGGGGAAAATGACGGATGAAATGAAATTTTGGGGGAAATGCGCGCCTCTGTCTCAGTTGTTTTTATTTTTTTTTCTTTTTCTTTTTCCTTTTTTGTAGTGTTTATATTTGTTTTTATTAAATTCAACACTAATAATCTGATGTAGTCTGGTTGGTCAGGTTACTCACTTCACGCCCAAGAGACACAGGTTCAAGCCATGGCAACGGCATCACCTAGACATTTTATTTTTTTTTGAAAACAAACTTCACAATGTTTATAACAAAAAGTTGTAGGTTGCAGCATTAACTAATAATCCTGTGTAGTTTAGTTGGTCGGGTTACTCACTCACGCCCAAGAGACCCAGGTTCCAAGCCCTGGCAACGACAGTTTCCAAAAAAATTTTTTTTTTAAAACAAACTTCACAACGTTTATAACAAAATGTTGTAGGTTGCAACGATGACTAATAATCCCTTGTAGTTTAGTTGGTCAGGTAACTTGTTTCACATCCAAGTGACCCTGCCTTGGCAACTGTAGTAACAAAAAAAAATTTTTTTTTTTTAAACAAACTTCACAACGTTTATAAGAAAACGTTGTAGGTTGCAACGTTTCTTAAACAAACGTTGTAAAACGTAAATTAACAACGTTTATAAGAAAAACGTTGTCGTTTAGTTCGCAACGTTTCTTAAATAAACGTTGTAAAAAGTCAATTAACAACGTTTATAAGAAAAATGTTGTAGTATACTACGCAACGTTTCTTTAAAAACGTTGTAAAAAGTTCATTACCGCAACATTTTTTTGATAAACGTTGTTACAATGAAACTTTTACAACGTTTAAACTAAAAACGTTGTAAAAAGTAGTCAATAATAACGTTTTTAAAGAAACGTTGTTAAAAAAAACGTTGTCAAAAAGCTGTTTTGTTGTAGTGTATATTCTATATATTTTATATATAATATATATATTGTATATATATATATTATATTATATATAATATAAATTATATTATATATATTTATATTTATATATATTATGTTATATTATATATATATATATATATATATATATATATATATATATATATATATATATATATATATATATATAGTATAAGAGGCAATAAGAGGCAAATAAGAGGCAAATCTATCACTTAAAAATAAGAGGCAAATAAGAGGCAGTTAAGTCTTAATTGAAAAAAAAAACAAACGAACTTAATTACTCCACCTCTGAATGAATAAGCATTCAGAGGCAAATAAGAGGAAGAAGAAAAAAACAAACGCCACCTAAGAATCTCAAAGGTCTGAAAGTCCTTCCCCTGCATGTCGAGGGGAATCAAACGGGCTTTGGTGAAGACTTACCGTGCAAACGGGCTTTGATGAAGGCGTGCAGTGCAAACGGGCTTTGAGGAAGATGTGCCGTGCAAACGGGCTTTGGTGAAGATCTGCCATGCAAACGGGCTTTGGTGAAGACTTGCTGTGCAAACGGGCTTAGATGAAGACGTGCCGTGCAAACGGGCTTTGATGAAGACGTGTCGTGCAAACGGGCTTTGATGAAGACGTGCTGTCCAAATGGGCTATGATGAAGATGTTCCGTGCAAATGGGCTTTGATGAAGATGTGCCGTGCAAACTGGCTTTGGTGAAGACTTGCCGTGCAAACGGGCTTTGATGAAGACGTTCCGTGCAAACGGGCTTTGATGAAGATGTGCCGTGCAAACGGGCTTTGATAAAGACGTGTCGTGTGGAACGGGCTTTGGTGAAGATCTGTCGTGTAAACGGGCTTTGGTGAAGACTTGCCGTGCAAACGGGCTTTGATGAAGACGTGTCGTGCAAACGTGCTTTGATGAAGACGTGCCATGGAAACGGGCTTTGATGAAGACGTGTCGTGCAAACGGGCTTTGACGAAGACGTGTCATGCAAATGGGCTTTGATAAAGACATGCCGTGCAAACGGGCTTTGATGAAAATGTGTCGTGCAAACGGGTTTTGATGGAGATCTGTCGTGCAAACGGGCTTTGGTGAAGATGTGCCGTACAAACGGGCTTTGATGAAGATGTGCCGTGCAAATGGGCTTTGATGAAGCTCTGCCATGCAAACGGGCTTTGATGAAGATCTGTCGTGCGAACGGGCTTTGATGAAGACGTGCCGTGCAAACGGGATTTGATGAAGATCTGCCGTGCAAATGGGCTTTGATGAAGACGTGCCGTGTAAACGGGCTTTGATGATGATCTGCCGTGCAATCGGACTTTGATGAAGATGATTCTCCGTCCAACACGGGATTTTGATGATGATTTTCTGTCCAACACGGGATTATTGATGAGGAATCTCTGTCCAACACGGGATATTTGATGAAGATTTGCCGGCCAACACGGGCTTTTGATGATGATTCTCCGTCCAACACGGGATTTTTGATGGGGAATCTCCGTCCAACACGGGATATTGATGAGTGCCATACCAGATGAGCTTTGCTGTCGCTGAGACTGATGAGCACTATTGCTTGGAGATTGAGGCAGCTGAAGCTATTTCAAATGATACTGATGAATCCTAAGATGATGAGACTGATGAAGATGATGAAGGCAGAAAATGCCACCTGCAGGATTTGAACTCTTTGTCCAGTTGTGACTTGAGGAGCAACTCCTATGATCAGATTGTGATCATTTGATTGTTGTACCCTGTGGGGGGAGAAACACAATACTCTAGGCACTTTGCATTAATTTGAACTCAATTATTGTTAATTTTATGCATTGCTAGACTTTATCTCACGAGTCCATCTCGGCTGGGGATGAAAATGGAGTGAGGATTTTGTATGGCTTGACGAGCTGATAGCAAATGATGGATTGTATATGGGATGAAAGTATATATGTATGATGATGTATGGGTTGTGAACCCTCTCCCATGCATTTGAGGAGTGTATGAGTGATGGATGAGAAATGGTGGAGCCTAAACAAGTCGGGGCGTGCCCTGAGAGTACAGATTGCAGCAGGTTGATTGTTGCTGATAAGAACAAAGTGTGTCGCGCTCTTAAGACGGCAAGCAGCAGAGGAAGTGCAGAGAATGCCCTGGCTTTGAAGAGATGACTAGGCAAAACCTAGATTTTGAGGAGGTGACGTGGTGAAGCCCCAGTTGATAATGCAAAGCAATTCCGAAGTGAATCCAATAAGGGGTAAATCCATCATGCAGCAAAGTGGATGCAGAAAATACCATGGCAAAAATACCGATACGGGATGGCCTGAGAGAACAGCTTAGCAAAGCCCCAGCTTGAAGAGATCCAAGGCAGCCCTATTGCAGACAGAATCATCATGTGGCAAAGGAGGCAACCAGACCTTAGTCAATCAGTAATTGAAAAAGACTCAGAAGTGTACACGTACAGGGGAACATCTTTTTGAAAAGTAGGAATGAATCCCGATTTTGTGTAACACACTCGCTTTGGGTTTGACTCTTTTGAGAGAGTATAAGCGTAATGAGGCGTGGAAAAGTGTATGGAAGCCCCTGCTGACAGAAAGACAGTGTTTGGCTCTATTTTCCTATGATGTAGAAAAAGAAGACTTGTCGAGACATTTGAAAACTTGTCTTATTCATGATGATCACAAGACTGCTTAAAACCCTTTATTGATGTTCGGGTTATTCAACCACTAATCCTGATATGAACAAATATTTTGATTAATCATGAGGAGAAAACCAACTGATATCGAGAATCAAATTTGAAAAGATGGAAAGAGGATTTGTGTATAGGGACGGCCCTTAATGAGATCGGATTTTCTGAAATTTGAATGTTCTTGTGACCGGACCATTTCTGGTTGCCTACGTTCCCCTCATGGCGAGGAGCTCAGGTCGCCGTAGTTCGGGCTTATACTGATTGAGAAGAGAAGGAATGTGAAAATTCGAGATTTTGAGGACCTTTGAGGATTTTTTTCTTGAGAATGGGAGAATTGAAGAACATGTCCCCTCGAAGTGTCAATGAAAGACACGGATGCAAAGCCCCAATGAGGCATTCACGGGAAGTGTTTGTGGAGAAGAAATGAAATATGCTCACATGAAATGTCAAATGAATTGGATTTTCATAATCTTTGATTGATGATCACGAAACCAAGGTGGATTAGGTTCCTAATTTAAGCAAGCAATGAAGTATTAATCTGATTTAGATCTTGATCAGATTAGAATGAAACTGCTATCCAGTAGGAACTGTAGCTGGGTTTCAGGGCTTCGATCGGCCATCGGGTGATTTGGGACATCATGACCTCTTAAGATGAGAGGTCGGCTGGGCTTTTTGCTAACTGAGCCTCTAAAAATGAGAGGTTGGCTTTTAAGGATGTTTTTAGGATCTCTATGGCTAGGAAATCTGTGATTGCATCTTTACTACCTCTAAGAATGAGATGTCAGACTCGGCTTTGGCAAAAGGCAAGGGTAATAGTAATGGGAATATTCTTTAAAAATGAAAGGATGGCTTGGGATTGATTGAGATGCTGGTGAGAGGAAGTCCAAGCTATCGAGAACTTTTTGTGAACTTGCGAGAATTCGGGATCCTTTTTGAGCATTGGAGAGCCTCTTGAGAAGTCGAGGACTTTTTTAGAATTGGGAGGATTCAACATCCTTTTGATAATTGGAAAGGCCTCTTGAGAAGTTGAGGACTTTTGCTGAATTGTGAGGATTTAAAATCCTTCTTTTGATAACTTGGAAGGACTCTTGAGGAGTTGAGAATTATATCTGTCCTTCCTTCATGACTTGAGTATTTTGTGCACCGCCGATTCTCGAAGCTAACTTCTTGGAATTGCTTAGACTTCTCTTAGCAAGGAGCAAAGATGATGGCTAAACAGGATTTCAAAACATGCCGATCTTGAAATGAAAGGAAATTGTTTAGTGAGGGTGAGGTAATGGCTTCCCTGAGGTGAAAGGCTTCAACCGCAATCCCTACCAGATGATCTAAATGAGATTAAGTCTTCATTGCTTGCTTAAACTTATTTGAGAAAGATTAATGCAAATTCATTGAGCAACGAAATGCTAAGTATGATGCAAGAGATGTGAGCATATGAAATGCAAGATGGGGAATTGATGAGCCCCAATTTGAGAAGGATATCAGTTGATTTTCTCACTCCGATTAATTCAAACATTAATTATTTCAATGACTTATTGATTGAGCAGCACAAGTGGTCATATAGAATAACACCATTTCAATTAAGTGTAATGTGGGTGTGCAAGTAATGTCTCGAGTCTAGCAAGAAGAGAAACAAATATTTTTATTATTGAAAGAAAAAGATTAGTCCAAAGTGGACTTAACAGACTCGATACTCAAAAGGGACGTTCTAGATCCTACGAAGACTGATTGACTGCATCAACTTTGGATGGGCGAGATACACCAGACTGGCTAGCCAACACATTTTCTGCACCAGACATCTTGGATACTGAATCAGATAAAGATCACTTGGACACTTGAATTGCCTTCGCTTCGGGAATAGTAACCAAACGAGCGTCGGGGACAGGAGTACGCACCCAACTTGCCATAACCCCTGCATTGGTGGATAGGGGTTGATAAGGTGGTAGAGGAAAGAACCTTGAGAAGGTATGGGAGAGGGAAGAATATGGAAGGAGATGGACTCATGCAAGCATCTTATTAATGTGCAAGTAGAAATCAATGTCTTTTAAATCCTAGGAACGGTTGGAAATGGATAAACCTTTATTTTCACAATCTAAACCTCGGGGGAACCCAGGGACACACCATCCAAAAATATACCAAATGTATCGATCAAAAATAAATAATAGGCAATAATACCTAATTAAAACCGAAGCATTTATGGGACGGACGAGCAATCCCAATTTCTGGGGAAATTTGGGCGGCATGACGGGTATTCCTGAGGAATTTCAAGGAAAAAATCCGACATGACCTCTCGTCGGTGCACGTTGACAAAGTGACAAGATCTCTCGTTAGAACATGTCGCGAGAGCGACGTGTCCATACGCGAGAACATGTTGCATTGGCAATATGCCCATACGTGCTAGGTTTTGGAATAGGTATGAAAGCCTATGACTAATTTTGAAGCAATTCATTTTAGTATATTTTTGAAAAATGTTGTGTCAAAAAACCAACCGTTGGGTAAGCTGAAAAAGTGTGGCTCCACCTATGATGAGCTAGGGGGAAAGGATTGATATTAGGCGCTCAAGCGTAGGCGACATACATCACCGTCCGCGATGCCATCAATCGCACCAAATGGCTCTAGATCTAGTGATATAATGTGCGGATGACTATGTTCCTTTATTTGTAAAAATGTTTTTTTTGGATTTTTTTTATTTTTATTTGAAAAAGGGGAGAAAAGGAAAACCACACACACACACACCCCACAGAGATACAATAATCAAATGATCATAAACTTTGATCATGGGGACTGCCCACAATCACTCCTGAACTGGAAACCAAAACCTGCAGAGTGGCAAATGTTGTCACGCGACACAGGACTGATGAGGCAAGATCTATCGCGTGACAAAAGAAGCCATATATCCAGAATCTGAACAAAAAGCAGAACCAGCCCCTAGCCTCCAAGTCTATGCAAGAGCTCATCACCAAGCAACAGATAACAATAGAAGCATACAGAATCCCAAGGAAGCAAAGCACACAAAGCATTTAAGCACATAAAATATCACACAAAAAAAAACACAACAAATGAAGGAGAAAGATGTTGAACATGAACGAAAGCTTGACCCACTTTTGAAAACAGGTTTCAAGTCCCCAGCAGAGTCGCCACTGAATGTACGCTCACTAAAAATTATTTAAAATGAGAGTTGCCACGCCGTTTTAAAGGAAACATTGAAAACCTTTTTGAAAAGAGAGAAATGTGGGTTCGGGGGTCAGATTACGTGTTGGGAAGAACCGAGAGTTCACCCAACATGCCTCGTAAATGAGTCTTTCTATGTTCAACGTCCAAAATCATTCATAAGTGTGTACAAATTGTGTGAGACAAAATATGTGATAAAATGCTTATTGATGCTTTGTTTTATTGATCGAAAATGAGAGAATTACATCTTGTGAGTCATTTATACATGAGACCATAACCTGATTACAACGCTGAGAATAGATTACAATTGAAAATGAAGCTGCTGCAGATTGGCCAGTTATGTCGCACGACTCAGGACATGGCTTGGCCAAGTCTGTCGCGTGACACAACATGCCATCTGCAGAATCTTTTACAACAGATCAATTACAGATAAAATAAAGGAACTAGAAGATCAAATGGCACCAAAACAGATCACATAGATCACAGATCACAAAATATGATATTAACACTCAATCATTCAAGTGGGTGTGGATATGGGGAGATCCACACTCCCTTGATGAAAAAATCATAATTACACCCAAATTAACTCATAAGCATGAAATGATATGGAACAACGAGATTTAAACAGAGAGATTGCGATTGTAACTTAACAATTAGAGCAGATGGAGCCTAATTATCAAATCATGAATAGAAATTGCATATGAGTTGTGAAAAGAGCAAATAGAAGAGAGAGAAGGAGGGAGGGGGTTTGTTACCCTTGTAGATCCACAATCTCTACACCAAGTTAGGTGTAGGGACCTTCAGCTCAGCTGCAAAAAAGTGGATTAGAACCCTCAGATTTAAGAGTAGCTTTGGATCTTCAATGTGTATGAAGTGTATGAGAGTAGGTGGGTAAATTGTGTATGAGAGAGAGAATGATTTGAGGGAATTGGAGTGTGTTTTAGGAGAAGGATGAGCTTCTGGAGAGATTTTAGCAGAGCGACCTTAGGGAGGCTGGAAGGGATCCAAAAATGAGAGAGGGTCTTATTTATAACCTGCTGGTGAGTGGCAGGTTGCGTCGCATGACCTAACGCTTGTGCTTTCCGTGGCTCGTTATGTCGCACGACGAGATGAGCCAATAACCGTTTCTGGCGCCAACAACCTGTTCTGGAACATTCCGGGATAATTCTTCCTAGGTCAAAAATGAATAATTCTCTATAGGTCCTTTTTTCAGGGAATAAAGTCCTATAGGTCCTTTCTTAGCGAGAAACTTAATAAAAGCTCCCAGAAGTCTCGGAATGGACCGGAAATTTACCAAAATGCCCCCTAGTGTACTTTCATTGTGTAAAAGACACTTTTATACAATCAATTCAGCTTCGAAATGAACAATTCAACAATAATTCAACCAAGGGGGTGTGGATATGGGAAGATCCACACTCCCTTGGGAATCAAACACTAATTCCAACAAGTTTTAACTCATGAACATTCAATTATGCAAAACAACAGGATTAAACAGAGAGATTACGATTGGGGTTCAGTAATCAGGACAGATGGAGTCGGATTACTGAACCCAAGGAGAATATAATGCTTGAATTATGGAAATGACAAAATAAGAGAGAGAGAAGGGGGGAATAGATTGATTACCCTTGATGACTCCATGAATTCTATACCAAGTTTGGTATAGAACCCTTCTACAAGCAGCTTCTGAACCTTGGTTGAGCTTGGGAGGAGTGGTTGATGGAGGATCTAAATGGTGGTGGAAGACTTGTGTTGAATTGGAGGGAATTGAGGGAGGATTGGGTGGATTTTGGTTAGGAGAGAGGGAGGTGTGTGTTTACAGTGTGTGTGGTGCATTTCCAAATTGGCAGAGTAACAGTAGGCAAAAGTGAGATCCAAATATGAGAGGGGGAGGGTCTTATTTATAGGCTGCAGATGATGGTCACCTTGTGTCGTACGACGTCCTGCAATCACTTTCCATAGCTCGAGTTATCGCGTGACACAAGATATTACCAACCGTTTCTAGCACCAAAACCTGGTTTTGGAACATTCCAGGTTAATACCAAAAGGTCCAAAACTGGTTTATTCCTTGTAGGTCCTTTTGCATGAGCAAAGTACTTAAAAGTACTTCCTTCGCAAGAAACTTATGAAATATTTCCGAAAGTCTCAGAATAGACCGGGAATTTACCAAAATGCCCCTTAATGCAATTTTATCATATTAAAATGCACCTAAAAGGGTAGCTAATTGGAATGGCGTACTTACAGAGCCCCTCGGCAACGTCACTTATGGAAGAAGTGAGGTTGTCGATAAAAGAAGACCCAATCCCAATGAGCGGTTGGGGATATGGTGGATGTCTGGGCAATGACTGGTGAGATCAGATGGCTGGACCTTTGGAGAAAGGATTCCTATATATCTCTGGAGGAAATCAAGCCGGTCGTAGTTTGAAAATGCCAACAAGGAGAAAAAAAAAGTAGAGATATGTTTTCATACCTTTGTTGTGCTTACCTGTAGCTGCCAGAGGGATTGAGGCTACGGCTGATCATGTAGGGTTGTAGCTGCCAAGGGTCTTAAGATACTGTTGATGGTGATCGTGGCTGCCGGAGGGACTTAGACCATTGTTGTCGACGGTGAAAGGTTGTAGCTGCCGGAGGGTCTTAGGCTAATGTTGCTGATGGAGAGTAGCTGCCAAGGGTCTTAGGCTACTGCTTGATGATGAGAGGTGGCTGCCGAAGGGACTTAGACCATTATTGATGATGAAGAGTAGCTGCCAGGGGTCTTAGGCTACCGTTGATGATGAAGAGTAGCTGCCAATGGTCTTAGGCTACCGTTGATAATGAAGAGTAGCTGCCAAGGGTTTTAGGCTACTATTGATGATGACTGTGGCTGCTAGAGGGACTTAGACCACTGTTGTTGATGATGAAAGGTTGTAGCTGCCGCAGGGTCTTAGGCTACTGTTGATGATGAAGAAGAGCGATAGCTGCCAAGGGACTTAGGCTACTGTTGTTGATGAATTGTTAGTTTTTCGTGTGAGGGACGACCTTTGTTGAAGATTGGCTGACTTTGGAGTCATGAACTTTTCTTGATAGGACATGAGTTTTGTTTGCTAGATTACCATGGAAGACGGATTTTGCTGATGCTTTGGCAGCGGGGCCGATGATCTTGATGAACATTGTTGGGGAGACTGATAGATTTGGAATCTTTGTTTCGATTTTGGTTGAGGGGCAGTCCTCATGGTTCGATGGTGCTCAGTTTATTATTGTACCTGCGGGGGGAATTACAAAGTATAGCCACTAAAGTGTAAAACAACAAACCACAGGGGTGTTTTTGAAAATTATGACCAAGGGGCTTATTATGTCGCACGACGTCTTAAAGCCATTGAACAGTCCTTTTAAACGCTGAACAGTCGCCATTTGAAATCCTAACTTTGAGAGGGAGACGAACGGAGCTTGCGAGAAGAGAACAATACGCATGGATTGATTGGAAAATCAGGAGAATCAAGGGTTTGATTCGGATTCTACTCGGGACAATGCCTCCTAGATCACGCCCCAC
Source organism: Adenophora triphylla var. japonica (assembly GCA_022495995.1). Taxonomy (NCBI): domain Eukaryota; kingdom Viridiplantae; phylum Streptophyta; class Magnoliopsida; order Asterales; family Campanulaceae; genus Adenophora; species Adenophora triphylla. The sequence goes on along the minus strand of JAFEMH010002529.1, from coordinate 145,971 downwards.
AAAGAAAAGCCCTCAACAAGCCGAGTTGGCTGCTCGTCGGAAGGGAGTCCAGTGAAATCAACGACCATTCATCCCTCAAGCTGTGAGGGAAGAGTTCTATCCTCAGCTCAAGGAGCATACTTCTGCGATCGAGAAGAAATCCATGGTATTTTCTATAACCCTTGCTTTTTTTATTGGGACAAAATTGATTTGCAATTGAGTTTTATGCCAAAAGATTCGAACTTTGCATGCGAAATTATGAATTAACTGGATAAACTGAGCTAGGAAAGGATTACGAATACATGCTATATGATTTAATCCTAAATTTGTTTGAAAAAGGATAAAACAAATTCAAAGTATAAAAAGACTGCTTTTATGTAAATTGGATAAGTATGAATATTGATTGACATGCTATTTAAGGAAAAAAGAGATATTCATACATGCGTTGTGTTTACCTGCAGGGATTGCACACCCGGGGCTCGTCAGAGGTTATTGGCAGGTTGTGGGACAACTTGCCTGGCAGCCAGAAGTTGGTTCATTCGCCGAAGGGCTTGATTTATGCTGTTGGATTTGGACAGTTCTTCGAGATGGCGAAAGCCATCAGAGATACTCAGCGGAGTGTTGAGCTGATGAAGGCATTCCGAGAGTTTTGGTGGGAGACTACCCATTCTTTCCATTTTTCTTGGGGAGGGCGACAGTTACGCCCTACGACTTTGCAGTTATCACGGGCCTGCCTTTTACTGCTGAGCCTCTCTATTTGGATGAGCCTGCGCCTGTTGCTGATCCTCAGCCTCCTACTGACACAAATTTTATGGAGTTGATTGGTTTTGTTCCCCAGGATAAAAAGGGGAATGGGTATGAGCTGGGTGAGCTTCACAGTCATGTTGCTGAGCAGAGTAGGGACTATCCAGTGGACTTGGATGATTCTGAGGAGAGCCAGCTGAGGGCCGAGAGGTTGGCGAGAGCCTTCACGTAGGTTGGCCTGTCTGACATGCTCTTCATCAACAGCGCCTCTACTGCCCTGGTTTCATTGTTGGAGCTTCTGAGGACCTGGGACGCTGTTGGGACTCGATCTTGGGGTGAGGCCGGACTGGCTGAGATGTATTTTGCCCTGGATGATATCAGCAAGGGGAAGGCGATGACCTTCAACTGCTGTCACTTGGCTTTTGAGGTACTTCTCATTCTGACTTCATCTCTTTGGATATTCTTCTTTTTTGTCATTCATTACTGCTTTCTCACTTATTTTGGTTCTTTCTTTTCAGGCATTGGCTTACGAGGTCTTTGGCTGCTATGCCTGGCAGGTCCAGGATGAGTTCCCAGCTACTATGTTTCCTGCCTTGAGGTGCTGGGTGAAGGATGCGCGGAGGAAGGTCAGGACAGCTGATTCTAGAGGACGGGTGACAGCCTCTTATCCGGACACGCTGATATGCTTGAGAGAGACTCCCCAGAGCTTGAGTCTGTTCACCTGGGCTGGCCGGTATGATGAGCTTGATCTGGGTCATGCTACGCACTTTACAGAGTGTCGCAAGCTTCTTGTAGGCTTGTCTAGAAATGCCTTATATTTGGGAGAGAGAGTTTGCAGGCAGCATGGTCCAGGCATGGTTGCTCGGGTCCCAGTTGATCCTCCGATGGATATGTGGTTTCCTCGAAAGCTGGATGATCTGATTGTTTTGATCCAGGGGGATGGTGCATACAACCACATTGAGGAGGGAGCAGATTATGCAGCGTATGTAGCAGAGAGACTCCGGTCCCCGCAAGTGGTAGCGAGGCATGGTGCTCAGGGTGCAGGCCCTTCTTCTGGATTTGTGGCGAGCCCACCCTTACCTCCTCCATTTGTTGATTTCTAGGACAGAGATCACATGAGACGGGATCCTCTTGATACGAGTCGGATTCGTCCTCATTTCCAGCTTCCGGAGGGCTCCCAATCTGTAAGTGCTATTTTTCTTGTTTGAGACTGCTAATGTCCCTTGTCTTTATCATGACTGGCTTCTTGATTCTCTTGTTGTTTTCTTGTATCAGGTTTCAATTGATACTTATTGGAGCTTTGCTCGATATTATACCGGAGCTCTGGATATGATTGAGCAGCTGGAGAGGAGTGCCCATTTCTGGAAGGAGCGGTGCCTAGCCCGAACTTCAGATGATGATGATTCTACTCCCAGCTTGCCTGATAGGAAGAGGGCTCGATTTGACATGGCTGCGAGTGATCAGAAGAGACCTCGGACCAAGAATGCTTCATACCCTTCTTCCAACTCTTCTAGCTCAGAATATGATAGTGATGATGCTCCTGTTGACCCCTATGAGATTGAGACTACTGCCATCCCTGCTGTTGACGAGTTTTACCGTGATGATCCTGTCATTTATCGAGGTCCTATCGAGGTCCTGCTGCCGATCCGGATCATGCACAAGCTGAGGAGGATGATGCAGATGGAGAGGATAGCGAGGATGATGATGACGATTCTGAGGATGTTGACTCGGAGTAGCACCTTGGGTCGGATTGCGACTTTTTTTTATTATTGTACCTTGAAGGAAACAAACAAGCACTCTTTGTCTAAACTATTTTCTAAGCATTACTTTGAATTTAGTACATTATTATTAGTTTTTGTTATTTGCACGAGTCCAACTTTTGAGAAAATGAGAATGAATGGGTTAAATGGTTATGATATTGGTATGTATGTGGTTTGTATGGTTTGATCGTGGAATGTGTATATGGAATGATGGTTTGTATGGGTATGGTATATGAATGAATGAGCCCTCTCCCGAGTTGGTTGCGAAGTGGAGGGTTGATTATTACAGCTTTGAACAAGTCGGGGCGTGCCCTGGTTCAAAACTGATTGTAGCTTGCTGATGTCTGGTGTGAGGCTAAAGATGTTGCACGACTCAGGACTCCTGTGGTGCATTGTGTCGCGTGACACAACAAGTCCTACTGACAGGTTTTCCCAACCAAGCTTCAACATTGCCTCAAGACCTCTCCCCTTTGCTTAAGGTAAGAAATTCAGTAGCCCCATCATGAAGTAGGCCTCAAGTACAGAGCCATTCCCAAGGATTGAGATTATAAAGCAAGCCCCGAAATCTGCATAAATGGACACACCATTCTTCTTTTCCTTGACCAAGTCCCAGTTTGACACGCAGCCTCATTGCAGATAAAAACATCATGTAGCCAAGGGAGAGATTATCTTCAAACTTCAGTCAATCAGTCGACGGACAAGACTCATAAATGTTTACGTGCAGGGGCACATCTTTCGAAAAGTGGAAATGAATCCCGAATTTGTGACACACTCGCTTTTGGGTTTGACTCTTTTGGGAGAGTATAAATATTGCAAGGTGTGGAAAAGTGTATGGAAGCCCCTGCTTGACAGAAAGACAGTGTTTAGCTCTATATTCCTAAGATGTAGAAAAGAAGACTTTTCGAGACACTTGAAAACTTTTCTTATTCGTGATGATCACAAGGCTGCTTAAAACCCTTTATCGATGTTCGGGTTATTCGGCCACTAATCCAGATATGAACCAATATTTCAATTAATGATGAGGAGAAAACCAACTGATATCAAGAATCAAACTCCGAAAGATGGAAATAGGATCTGTGTATGGGGACGGCCCTTGAGGAGATCGGATTTTCTGAGATCTGGAGAGTTGACGCACAAGTCTCTTTGGAGTGTCAATGAAGGACATGGATGCGAAGCCCCGGTGGGACATTCGCGGGAGGTGTTTTGCGGAGGAGAAAGTAAATATGCTCACATGAAGTACCAAATGAATAGGATTTGAATTTGCATAATCTTCGATTGATGGTCTTGAACCGAGATGGATCAGGCTCCGATTTAAGCAAGCAACAAAGCATTAATCTGATTTAGCCCTCGAAGAGATTTAGAGTGAAATTGCTATCCGGTAGGAACTGCAACTGGGTTTCAGGGTTTCGATCGGTCTTTGGGTGATTTGGAAAATTGATTGCATCGTGACCTCTTGAGATGAGAGGTCGGCTAGGCCTTTTACTGACTGAACATCTAAAGATGAGAGGTTGGCTTTTGGGGATGTGTTTGGGATTTCTATGGCAAGGAAATCGATTGCTTCTAATAATGAGAGGTCAAATTTTGTTTCGATCAAAGGCGAGGGTAATGAGAATATCCTCTAAAAACGAGAGGATGGCTTGGAATCGGTTAGAGGTAATGGTGAGGGAACATCAGTGCTGTCTCTTTATTCGCTCTGAGACTTCTTTTGAGTAACGACTGGATTCTTTGACCTTTGCTTTTGAGAGAAATGCTAGGGACTAGGCTCTCTTTTTTCTTTCTTCTTCCTTTTTTTTATTTTTCTATTCCTCTCTCTCTCTCTCTCTCTCTCTTTTTTTTTCAATTTGTTTTTTTTTCAATTTTGTTTTTTTTTTTTTTTTTTTTTTGAGAGAGAGAGAACTTTAGCTAGTCCCCAGGATAAATCACTATATTTCGCCGTTCTCGAGCTTGGAGACGGTCAATCTTCTTTTGAATCACGGGAGCCTCAAGGATAGTCCCTCTTCTTCTGGAGATGGCTAAACGGGTTTCAAACATGCCGATCTTGAAATGAAGGGATATTGTTTGGTGAGGGTGAGATAATGGTTTCCCTATGGGTGAAAGGTTTCAACTGCAGTCCATACCGGATGATCTAAACGAGATCAAGGCCTCATTGCTTGCTTAGGCTTACTTGAGAAAGATTAATGCAAATTCGTTGAGCAACGAGATGGTGAGGATGATGAAAGAGATGTGAGCATATGAGATGCGAGATGGGGAGTTGACAAGCCCCAATTTGAGAAAGATATCAGTCGATTTTCTCACTCCGATTAATTTAAACATTAATCATTTCAAAGCATTAGTAGTTGAGCAGCACAAATGATCATGTAGAATAAAACCATTTCAGTTAAATGTATCGTGGGTGTGCAAGTGATGCCTTGAGTCTAGCAAGAAGAGAAACAAATATTTTTTATTACTACAAAGAAAAAAAACTAGCCCGTAATGGACTTTAACAAACTCGATATTCAAAGACAACATTTATTTACGTCATGACAGACAATCTAGACACTACGATGACTGATTGACTGACTTCTTCGAATGGAATGCCCTTGGAATCATGGAAGAGGGTTGGTAGTCGCATTGGGACAAGCCTTCTCAATCCTGCCTTCATCAACCAGCCTTTGAATAAGCAGTTTCATAGGAACGCAATCATTGGTTACGTGGCCAGGGTACTGATGATAGTAGCAATACTTGCTACGATCCAAATCCGGATTGGGTTTGCTGGGATGGTAATTTTCAAGAGGCCTGATCATTCCTCTTCACACTAACCCGTTGAAGGCTTCCTCAGTTGTTATTCCTAGATCATCAAATTTCCGCTGCTTGCGGGGTGGAGATTGGCCATGGTTCTGAACACTACCTTCTTCTTGAAAGTCTCCTTCAATCTTCCTTTCATCGATGAGCTTCTGGATGATCACCCTCAACTGTTTGCAATCGTGAGTGGTATGGCCATGATATCGGTGGTAGTAGCAGAACTTTCTTGTGTCCAACTTTGGGTTGCGATGAAGAGGGCTATAATTGACTAGTGGCTGAATCAGTCCACCGCTTACAAGACCTTGAGGATCTGATCCATAGGAATTCCCACATCACTGCAGTATTGCCTTCTTTCTCTCATCTGAACCACTTTTGGAGGTGACTCGGGTATTGACGCCCCTTGCTGAATGGGATTCACGGCAGGAATGAAGGACATTTGATTAACGGTTACGTATGAGGCTGGTCCTGAACGCTGATCTTGCGTAGACGATGAGTTGGAGCCATAAGATGAACTCATTGGTGGTTGAGAAAAACTTCCTTGAAGAGGAGTTTGGTCAACGGGGAACGGCAGCAACCCTCTTTGGTTGAAATGGCTATTCACATAATGACATGATCCTTGGGAATCTTGCTGATACTGACACTGTAACCCAAACTGATTAGGAGATCCAGAAGTGTTGGGAATCGGTTGTCCACCCGGAATCTGAGCTTGGCTAACTTGAACCGCTGGAGGAGGAACCTTATCTTGTTCATTCCCAATTATCCCTTTCATCACATTTCCAGTCCCATGATCAACGCTGATAGCACCAATGATCTCTTCGTAGGACCCATCTTCGCGACGAATTACTGTAATCCCTCGGACACGCATGGCTTCAACAAGCATAGCGTGTGTTTCTTCTTCTCGAGCCTTAGCAACTTGGGCAAGCAATCAAGCCTTGCACTCACGAACCATGGCAGCCTCAAGAGCAGCTCGCAACTCTACCACTAACAAATCATTCATATCCAACTGACCCGAAGTAAAAGGACTTCCAGGCTGAGCGGATGACAAATCCTTCGTACCAGACATATCGGATATCAGAACAGACAAGAGTTTTGCAAGAACTGCAACTACCCCGGAGACGCGAACCAAACAAACACTGGATATCAGAGCACGCACCCAACTTGTTGTAGCTACAGAGGGTAGATATGGATTGATAAGGTGGTGAAGGAAGAGATATTGAGACAATACGGGAGAGGGAAGGATAAAGGTAAGGACTCACGCAAACAACTTATTTATGTTCAAGTATAAATCGGTATTTTAAATCCTAAACAAGGTTGGAAAAGGATAAGCCTTTATTTACGCAATCTATACCTCGGGGAAACCTAGGGACGCAACATTCAAATTACACCTAAATGCTTTGCATTGAAATTAATAATAGGTAATGATACCTAAACAAGACCTAAGCACAACGTGAGACGGACGAGTGGTCCAAATTTCTGGGGAAATTTGGGCAGCATAACGGGTATTCTTGAAGAATTTCAAAGAAAAATCCGGCATGACCTCTCGTCGATGCACGGTGACAATGCGGCATGATCTCTCGTTAGAACATGCCACGAGAGTGACATGTCCTCACGTGAAACCATGTTGCATTGGCAACATGCCCACAAGTGCAAGGCTTTGGGAAAGGTATGAAGGCCTATTGCAAATTTCAAAACAACTCATTTTAGTGTGATTAAAATGTTGTATCAAAAAACCAACCATGGGTAAGCTTTAAAGTGTGGCGCCACCTATGATGCGCTAGGGGGGATAGGTTTGATATTAGGTGCTCAAGCGTAGGTGACATACATCACCGTCCGCGATGCCATCAATCGCACCCGAGGGTTCTAAATCTATGTGAAGTAGTGTGCGGATGACTATGTTATTTTATTTATGAAAATGAAATTTTTTTATTTTCTTTTTATTTGAAAAGGAAAAAACAAACAAGAAAAACACACACATTCTCACAGGTTAAACTAGGTACAACAATCAACTGCGCATTTTGATCCAAGGGACTACCCTTAGCCCAGACCTAGAAAACAGCTCAGTGACTAGTTATGTCGCGTGACACAGGACAACATGGTACAATCCTGTCGCACGACCTTACTAGTCACTGAACCAGAACCTGCAAAATGAATTCAGCCCCTGCCCCCCTCATGGCAAGGAACAAAGCACAATAATAGAGCACGACAATAAACAACATGAAGCACACAAAAGGCACACAAGTCTCAAAATCTCATAAAAAATGCATGTACCACCCAAGGTCATCAATGATGCACACAAAATGAATATGTTGGATGTTTAAATGAATGAAAGCATGACCCTCTTTATTTTGAAAAACATGTTTTCAAAAGTTGTAGTCCCCAGAGGAGTCGACACTGAATGTACGCTCGGCAAAAAAATAATAATTTTAGGAGTCTCCACGCCGTTTTAAAGGAAACATTGAAAACCTTTGAAAAGAGAATTTGGGTTCGGGGGTCAGGTTACGTGTTGGGAAGAACCGAGAGTTCACCCAACACACCTCTTCCGTAGACGAGTCTTTCTATGTTCAACATCCATAACATTCAATGAGTGTGTGCAAATGTGTGAGACAAAATATGTATAAAATGCATGTTAATGCTTTGTTTTATTACTCAATAGGAATTACATCTTGTGAACCATTTTATAAGGGAGGCTACATCCCAATTACAAAATATGAGAACAACTTACAACTGAAATGGACCAGCTGCAAAATGGGCTTATTGTGTCACGCTACACACTTGACCATTCGAGGTCCTGTGTCGGGCGACACATGTAGCCACCTTGCAGCTGGTCCATTTCAGTTGTAAGTTGTTCTCATATTTTGTAATTGGGATGTGGCCTCCCTTATCAAATGGTTCACAAGATGTAATTCCTGTTGAGTAATAAAACAAAGCATTAACATGCATTTTATACATATTTTGTCTCACACATTTGCACACACTCATTGAATATTATGGATGTTGAACATAGAAAGACTCGTCTACGGATGAGGCGTGTTGGGTGAACTCTCGGTTCTTCCCAACATGTAACCTGAACCCCGAACCCAAATTCTCTTTTCAAAGGTTTTCAATGTTTCCTTTAAAACGGTGTGGCAACTCCTAAAATTATTATTTTTTCGGTGAGCATACATTCAGCACCCGAACAGTTGCGGAGCAAAGCAGTGCAAGAGCCAAACTCGTCAAACATATCAACAGGAACCAGCAAGTGGATTGGCCAAGTTGAAAAAAGAAGACCAATCCGGTGATGACACATGGCAAAAGAAGATTCTCCTTATCCACCATCCCCATCCTTATTACTCCCTCTTTCATCCATTTCTAAAAGAGATTATCCTATAACTCCATAAGAACTCCCCCACTTCACTATTACAAAAAAAAAAAAACACTTTCCATTCTCTCTCTAAACTCTCTCAATCTCAGCCCCTACACCACCACAAAACCACCATAAAACACTAATTCAAACACAAACACTACTTCAAACACAAACACATTCAATCACTCTCAAACACTCATACACTCTTCAAACTTCCAACACACACTCCTCAAATCAAAATCAAAGTCTTCCCTTGAAAGACAAAGGAAGCACACCATTCCCTTGAACTAGGAAAAGATACTTCTTCCTTGTAGATCTTTCAAAATGTAAGCTTGAAATGTAAATTTGTTTGAGGTCTAGCTACTTGTGAGCTAGACCTCCATGTTGATGTTGAATCCAAGTTTCCTTTATGAATCTCTATGATTATTCTTATTTTTCTTCCCATGAGAAATTGAATATTCTAGTCTCTTGCTTTATTTCAACATGTATCCATGACTCTAGAGTTCTTTTATGAGTTTCCATGGTTTGCTTTTGGAGTAAAAAGCATGAAAAGTAACTTTGCTCTTCCAAGTATACAATCTATCCACTTGCAAATCTCATGCTTCCATCCATGTTTCCATTCATGTCTTATGCTATTTAAAGGGTATAAGATCTTAATAACATGTTAAACTAATTATAAGTCAAGTTTCATGCCTTGGATCCATGTCTAAGTTGAGTTTTGATGATGGTATTTCACTTGTTTTACTGCTGTCTAGGAATCCACTATTTTGACCTTCATGACTTGTTATTTTATCATCTCTCTCAAAACTGGTCCTGTTTTTAGATGATTTCAAGTGTATATGAAATCCAACTCATAAATTAAACCAAACATGATTTTTTTGTATTTTTGGATCAATGGAAGATCCTCTTCCTATTTTTGCTTTAAAGGCTTTATGTCCAGATTCTCAGAACCCCTGTTTTGAACTTGAAATGTCAGAGGTCATTTGAATCCTCAAAACTCATCCTTAGGACCTGATATTTTGTTTTCTTCTTTCTAATGATATTTACTTCAAAAGTCATTCAGGGTGTTTTGTGAAATTTCCAAGACAAAGTGCTCTGCAAGCATGCTCTTTGTGTAAACTGCTCGGTTTTATGTCATTTGACAGATTTGTAGTTCATGTTGTGGTAACTTGTTTGGCATGAGATATGAGTCTAAAAATCATCATAAAATTTGTGAGGCATGTGTTTTATGTGTTGAGAAAAAGTCCCATTTTTGTTTCAGATTAACCACTTATTTTGTGAGATATGCAGGCCCGAGCAGGGCAATAGTCCCGAAAACAGCAAGAACTCCGTCCTTTTTTTTTCCTTATTTAATTTGATTCATTTGGGGTTTGTCTCCCAATTTGTATAAAAATCACCCATGTAATTATTTCCCTCCCCCAAGTACTTTATTTTCCTTCTTCTTTGTATGCTCAAACCATTTTCCAAAATCGAGCGGGGTCCACCCAAACCGACTTCCTTTCGTGTAAATGAATCACCACTTTTTTTTAAGACATAGGCAAGGCAATTAAAATCAATCTAGGATGGAGTGCATGCTAGAGACCGAAAGGGTGAGGATGGAGCCTAACACCTTTCCTTCTCGTAACTTAGCCCCTGGACCTACTTCTTTTCAAAACAAAGGTTTTATCTTCATTTTTCCTAAAATAAAATGGGGTGGCGACTCTTCTGATTTTCAAAACTCAAAAGGGTAATCAATATGAGAAACCGAGTGCATTCGACACATAATAGCACGAGAGAAACTCATTGTCTTACACGATGTCGGGAATTTCTCGAACGCGGGCTCTCACAGGTACCTAAAGATCCTCTTCACTGTCTGACAATGCTCCTTACCATGAGTCCCCGTGAACTTGCTAACAACACTAACAACTTGTGGAAGATTTGACATATTGAAAACAATAGCATGCATCAAACTACCAACTGCACTATTATAAGGTACTCGAGCCTTATATTCTTTAGATTCTGACAATTTAGGTGCAAACGCAAAAGGCAGATGTGCATTCGCTGCACTCGGAGTATCTATAGGCTTCGCCGTAGACATGCCAAACCTCTTTAATACTTTCTTGATGTAACCTTTCTGGAATAAGAACAGTTTTCTTTTGGCTTCTATCCATATATATCTCCATACCCAAAATTTTCTTCTCGGCACCCAAATCTTTCATCTCAAACTTAGCAGATAGTAGACCCTTCAACTTCTAAACATCAGACTTCTTGACAGTTGCTATCAATATATTGTCAACATAAATAACCAAATATATGAAAGAACCATCCACCCACCTATTTTGATACACAAAACAGTCATACGGGCTCCTAGTGTAACCAATCTCTATCATATAGTTGTCAAATCATTTATACTACTGCCTAGGTGACTGTTTTAGTCCATACAAGGACTTCTTCAACGTGTACACATAGTCTTCCTTCCCAGGAACCTGAAATCCATCTGGTTGTGTCATATATATCTCTTCCTCCAACTCTCCATGTAGAAAAGTTATTTTCACATCAATTTGCTCAAGCTCCAAATAGTGATATGCCACAATTTCTAATAACACTTTGATCGAAGTGTGGCTAACTAAAGGTGAGAATATCTCATTGTAGTCAATCCCCTCTCTCTTAGTGATATCCCTAGCAACCACACGAGCTTTATATTTGACCCCCTCTATTGGTGACATATTTCCTTTTTTTGGAAACCCATTTGCATGTTACAGTTTTCCTGTCCTCTAGCCTCTTGGTTAACTCCCATGTCTTGTTCATATGAAGTGACTCCATCTCTTCTCTTATAGCTGCTAACCACTGGGTAGACTAGGAACATGTAACTACTTCCTTGAAAGTGGTTGGCTCTGAAAGGTCGAGCTCCACTTCTTCATAAACATGTAGTTCATAAGACACCATGTCTTCAAAACAAAGGTTTTATCTTCATTTTTCCTAAAATAAAATTGGGTGGCGACTTCTGATTTTCAAAACTCAAAAGGGTAATCATTATGAGATACCGAGTGCATTCGAAGCACAATAGCATGATAGAAAATCGTCATCTTACGCGACGTCGTGAATTTATCGAGCGCGGGCTCTCATAGTGGCGACCCTTATCATGTTACTCTTGGTCCGTTCGGTCACCTCGAATTTGACCCCTCTCATGCTACTCTTGGTCTGTTCGGTTACCCCGAATTTGATCCTTCTAATGTTTATCTCGGTTGCCCTCGGGTCCTCTCGAGCACTTGAGACAGACCTCCTTCGAACTACATTTTTGACCTGATTCCCATCCGGGATACGTAGGCAGCTTGAGAACTCGAGCTCGGTCGCCATATTTGTCTAAAAGCTTGTCACTTTGGTTACTTTGGCACATCCCATTCGGTCACCGTGAATTTCACCCCTCTCATGTTACTTTTAATCTGTTCGGTCACCCTGAATTTGACCTCCCTCATGTCATCATTGGTCTGTTCGGTCACCCCAAATTTGACCTTTCTAAAGATTACCTTGATTACTTTATTGAAATACGTGAATGGTCTGATTCTCATGCGAGATACGTAGGCAGTCTGTCACCTTAGGCACGACCACCCCTTCCGTCTAAAAGCTTATCACTTGAAATCCCCATCAAAGAGATCATGATCTCAATTCATCCTGAGACGCCTAGAAGTTTTATCCTCTCCAACAGTAAGCCGAACTACGTCTGGTCTGATTCCTGCGCAGGATACATAGGAAACTTGGGCGCCCAAAGTCGACCATACTTGTGTTTAATGTGTGATCGAGTAGAACTATGAAGGCTTGATTCCCGCAAGGGATACGTAGGAAGCCCTACTTTGGGCCCAACCGTTAACCTAGACGAGATCGTTGTCTCTTAGTGATCGTCGAATCCCCTTTACTTTACAAGGAGATTCGCCAAGGGGCTCTATACCCGATCTCGCACCCCCCGATGGACCTTGCTAATTGGTCTAAACCCTTATAATTGACTTAGAACCTCAATTTGGCCCTTCGGGAGTGCCGTTTGCCTTATCAATGCAAAATTTGGAAAACCAGAGTCCAGATTCTTAATCAGGACAAAAAAAATGAGTAAACATACATATTTACAAAAATACGGACCTCGAACCCCGGACCGAGGCCCAAAACGTCAAAACAGTCCTTTAGCGACCATTTTGTGCATTTAAAATTATATTATGATATTCCTTGCTCATTAACGAATTTCAAATATACCATATCGATCGCAAAATTATTTCAAGCAACTTTGACATTTGGCTCGCGGACAATCGGGACTCCGAAGCGCACGCACCTGAGCAGCTTTGGAGCAGAAGTCGGACAAAAATAACAAAAGCAGTGCAAGAGCCAAACACGTCCAAACATATCAACAGGAACCAGCAAGTGGGTTGTCCAAGTCGAAAATGAAAGGTCCAATCCGGTGATGACACATGGCAAAAGAAGATTCTCCTTATCCCCTCTCATCCTTATTACTCCCTCTTTCATCCATTTCTAAGGCATATTATCCTACAACTCCGAAAACCTCCCCCATTTTTCACTCCTCCGTAAAAAGAAAAGAACAACCTCCATTTTCTCTCTAAAAAATCAGCCCCCTAAACCACCACAACACAACCATAAAACCACAATCAAACCACCTCAAACCACCACAAATAAACACTACTTCAAACACTACTTCAAACACAAACACATTAAAGCACACTCAAACACTCTCAAACAAGCATCAAAAAAAAGTCTTCCCTTGGTAGACAAAGGAAACACACCATTCCCTTGAAACTAGGTAAAGATACTTCTTCTTTATAGATCTTTCAAAATGTAAGCTTGAAATGTAAATTTGTTTGAGGTCTAGTTACTTGTGAGCTAGACCTCCATGTTGATGTTGAATCCAAGTTCCCTTTATGAATCTCTATGATTATTCTTATTTTTCTTCCCATGAGAATTTGTATATCCTCCTATGTGTCAAGTTTCACGCCCATGTGTAGCGATGCGATTTTAATGAATAACAGAGTCGCCACTTATTATTTATTTAGGAAAATAATAAAAAAAACTTTTTTGATAATTTAAAGAGATTCGAAGGTTCGGGGGTTAATTTATGGGATGGGAGAGTCGTGGAGCACCCATTCCACCCAATCCGAAGATTGGTATTGCCAATTGAGTATTATCAATCAAAACAATATAATAATTAAATAAGAACAAGAAAACCCTAATTAATTTCTTAATTAGGAATGTCAGGTTGTATGCTTTGAGATCACCTCCATGGATTGAAGGGACTCTAGGCTAACCCTTTTGATGGGATTACCCTACTCTAAAAGCAATTAGAGGGATTGAGAAGAAGAATATGAAAGTATAGGAGTTTACCTTGTGTTCTTGAGTGATTATAATGAATAACCTCGACAGAGGTTCGAGATCTTCGTAGGAAGATGATAAAAAAATGAATTTTAGGGAGTATTTGGTTTAGAACGTGGTTCTTGGTTAAAATATCTCCTCCCCCTCAAATACAAAGGAGGATCCTTGTATTTATAGGTGGAGAATACTTGATCACCAAGTTAGGAGTCTCAATTATGGAAGGAATCAAAGACTTCATTTGGAAGAGTTTATTTGGGAATAAAACACTTAGGAAGGTGCTAGGAGAGTAGGGAGCAAGAAAAGAGATTGAGAGGGAGAAGAAAAGTGAATTTGCATATTTAGTAGAGGAGATGTCTCGCACGAGACACGTATGTCCCACGCGGGACAACTAGTCAATTGACTATTTTGTCCTCTTCAGTTATTCCATTAGCCAGTTAGGTCCAAAACTAACAAAGTTAGTTAGAAACTTAACGAAACATGACAAAACTAATATGCTTTCATCAAAACCCAAAAGAGAGACGAAGAGTAGTGTAATAATGTAATTATTGGTTCAGAATGGGGTGTCTACAGAGCCCCTCGGTGACAAGTCTTATGGAAGAAGTCATGCCGTCGATAGAAAAGACATCATTCTGAATATCGGGATAGTCGTGCTGCACAACTGCCTACGTATCTCTATGAGAGAATCAGACCAAATGTAGTTCGACTCCAAAACACTTAAAAGGCTGTTTTAGGTATTTTGAAAAGTATATTTGAAAAGAAAATTTGAAACAAAAAAAGGTAAGATCGTACTGAGGAATCAAAGACTTGACCCAATTCCGATTATACCCGGTTTGTTGATGAAGTTGTTAAAGTACGCCGCCCGAGGTTACTGACGTAGCTGAGGTTGTTTGAGTGCTTTTGAACCATGGATAAATTCATACTGAGGAATCAAGGACTTGACCCAATTCTGAAAATATCCATTTTTGACGATGCGCCGACCGAGGTTACTGACGTTGCCATTGTTGTCGAGGTCACGGACTTTAAAGTTGCCAAGGTCACAGACTTTGTTGACGTTGCCGAGGTCACGGACTTTGAAGTTTGATGAGGTCGCAAACTTTGTTGATGCTCCACCTGAGGTCAAAAGTGTCGCTGTTGTTACCGAGGTCATGAACTTTGTTGTCGTTGTTGCCGTCACAGACCTTGAAGTTGTCGGTTGAGGTGGAGGTACTGTCGGCTCCTGTAATGCAAGAATATATGCATGCTGGTCTCGAATGGACCCAAATAATTCTTACCTTTCTGTACCTGTTAGCACATAAAGATTCCAAATAGATTTTTCAGATTTTAGTTGTTTAAATGGACTTATGGGGTGGTGCCCACGTCTATTCGTATAAACGGCTGGTTGGTCATTTCGGTGGTGAGTTTATGTATAAGTATAAGGTATATGGACATGTAGTGACATTTGTATGGAATTATATTTGAGATGGGTGAACTATATGAGCAAACTTGTGTTTGACAAGTTGGGACCAAATCAGGTTTATGCAGAATGTATTGCTAGTCAGCGAGGTTGTTTCGTGCGAGAGTACCGTATTGTTTCTTCATTGTTGTCGAATTTTGATGAGTAACCTTGTGTGAACACATCTAAGCCTGTTGCGAATCTTAATTCTAAATTCTCCCTTGAATCGTGTCTCTAGGTGTAAGTACCCAAATCCGGATCGTCAAATCCGTTAAAAGTTAACCGGAATCCGTTAACTGGCCCGCTCCAGGTTAACCGTAACCCGTTAAGCTCCCCGTTGCCATGCCAACGAGACGTCCTGGGACTGCCCCATGCATCCCGACATCGAAACGTACTTAACACACGTCATCGCACGTAAAAGTACGGCTTTCCCTGAAAAATGCACTTTTCGACACTTTCCGAGGGCATTTCGGACATTTTCCGGACTGTTATTTTAAAAACGGACAAAACCGGGACCCGGGCATGAACTCCCATAAGGCCTGGTGAGTCATGGGACATGTGGCACGCATGCCACAGCCCTCCCATCACCTTTCAATCAATTTTAGAGTGAAAAGACTAAAATATCCCTGGTATACAGTCTCAGTCCGGCCGGACTCATTTGCAGACTCTCAAAAATTGCCAGCAAGTCCCTCCAATTTCCAAAGTTTCACAAAACCCCCTGGATTTCAAGCTAAGTCCGGTCAGACTCATGCTGAATTTTCACCTATAAATAGAAGGGCTGTCAAAGCCATTGGAGAAAAACAAAATCACTCTCCAAAAACACCATAGCCACGGCCCAACTGGTTTCCACCCCTTCCCGAGCTCCCGTTTCGTCTCGATTCGTGTGAAACCTCCATATTTCGATCAAATACGCCCCTCACCACCTCAAAACACCATCCCAAACCACTTTTCGTATCTCGTATACACCCCCCGAGCCAAAGGAGTCGACCCTAGCCATAGGTATAACTCCCTCTCCCTAATCTCTCGTTCTGCCTCGGTTTACGCGCCAGTCGCTATAACCGTTTCGGACGAACATCTTTGAAATGTAGAAGCCTCCGTCTAACGGGGTCCGATACGTTTTAGCCCCTCGATCCTCTTCTCTTCCCGTAAGAGAAGTAATCTCGGGTTAAAACGGCGTTCCGGCCCCTTTCCATTTTAATTTATGTCATTTACAATTCCGGATCGATCGATCCGTCGAACGTCATTTAAATTTCTATCATTTATAATTTTGGACCGTTTGATCCGTCGAACGTCATTTACATTTCATGCAACTTTACAATTCCGAGTCGTTTGGCTCATCGATCGTCATTTACAATTCCGGATCGTTTGATTCCGTTGATACCGCACTTTAAATACTGTCATTTACAAGTCCGACCCGTTTGGATCGTGATAGTATTTACTTTTCAAAGTCCGAGTCGCAACCCGATTCGTTGATCGCATATCATTTAATACATTTTTTCCGTAAAAATCGTTAACAATGTAATACCCGGTTCAAAACCGGAGTTTGACCTTTCGAACTCTCTTTCAAAATGCGCGAAATAACGTTTGGCATCCAAACACTCATCTTCAAACTTAAAAGCCATCTTTTGACATTCAAAAATCATTTAATACGTTTTTCCCGTAAAATCGTTAACAATGTAATGCCCGGTTCAAAACCGGAGTTCGACCTTCGAACTCTCTTTCAAAACACGCGAAATGACGTTTGGCATCCAAACGCTCATCTTCAAAACTCAAAATCCGACGTTTGACATTCAAATGCTCTTTTCTTAAAATTCAACATTTGACACTTAAGATAAACAGATAAAATCAGCATTCGCGCTACTTTTCCTAAAACTGCAAAGCCGATGTTTGTCATTCAAACGCTCGCCTTTTCAAACAAGTCACCTAATCAACGTTTGGCATTCAAACCAAGATTAAGCTTGTCATTCAAGCCCCCATTTCAAAATGCAAACACACACACACATGCACACGTTTTCGAGAAAGGTAGAAAGACTCGTCATACGAGGCATTTCGAGTGATCTCGTAATACTCTTCCCGAAACGTAACGTGACCTCCAAACCTAATAATCTCTGGTACCAAAAAGATTTTTACTCATTTTTGCTGCCAATAAAAATAACCCCCCATTTTCAAAGCTTTTTCCTAAGTTTTTGCTGCCAATAAAAACGACACCATTTTCACAAAAGCCGTTTCTCAACGTTTGGGCTCAAAATACAAAAACCGCGTGGCGACTCCTCTCTCAATCCCTAAAAGCGAGGTCTCAGACACCAACCCTCCGCGAAAGACAACCGCCTTTCGCCGCGCACGAAATCCGGATAATTTCACTAGGAGGTAAATGACTACAAATCTGTCGACTGTCGTAATGCTTTATGTTCAAGTCTCTTTCCTGTCTCAAGCCCCAAGTTGCTTGAATGTGGTAGATGACTTTTTAAACATGCTTGTGAGGATACTCTCTTGATTTGAATATGATCGAAGAAGGTTCTCCTTGTTGATTTGATTTGAAGAGGATCGAATGATGTTCGATGAAGAAGGTTGAAGAATAGTCTTCCTTTGTCCTTGATTTTTTTTAGTGACGCACCCTGGTTTTTACCTTGACCGCCCTTTCGGGTTTTCAATCTAGCGGGCATCTCTTTTGCGTCTTTTTTTTTGAAAATAGTATGTTAACTCGAAGAGAACTCAGAGGAGAAAATCTTATTGAGGTGAGAGAAATAAATCTCAAGTTAGTGGAGGAGAGACAGACTCTATTCATTGGAAGGTGATCCAAGCAATGACTCTTTGGAGAAGTGTATTCTCTAATGATGAGAGTGAGAAACAAAGAGGAAAGCTCCTAATGCATATTTGATTATTTTGAAGGGTTGAAGTAGAGATTGACTGGGGGAGGAAAGGTTAGGAAGTCCCAGTTTTGGTGCTTGGATTTCAAGAGTGTGTATGAGAGTGGCTAATAGGAAGCCTCTAGACTCAACAAGAAATGCTACGTGCCTCAAAGATCTAGAAAAATTGTTCTACCTTTTAATGAACCGTGCATCATCTAGAAATTTCTGAATAAATTTGAGGAGACAGCCAATCATTAGTATGAGTTAAGGTTAAACATTTTTTCTTGATATTGAAAGTCTTCTTCACTTGTTGTAAGAGGATGTTGAGTAATCTTTATTTCTTTTGTTGGTATCACTTGACTCCTCTTCATTGTGGGAGAGTCCTTCATGCATTTGAAGTTTCACCTTTGTTGTGGGGGTGATGAAAGCTTGAGAGTTTTTTTTTGTACTCTCAAAACTTTGAATTGAGTAGCCTCACTCTTCTTGGAATGAAGGTTGATAGCAGCACCTTT
Source organism: Adenophora triphylla var. japonica (assembly GCA_022495995.1). Taxonomy (NCBI): domain Eukaryota; kingdom Viridiplantae; phylum Streptophyta; class Magnoliopsida; order Asterales; family Campanulaceae; genus Adenophora; species Adenophora triphylla. Next base: position 127,225 of record JAFEMH010002529.1, on the reverse strand, counting down.
GGCTTTCTTCGTTTGTTGACCTTTGACTTTCAGTAGGGGTAATGTTTAGCCCTTAAGCCTTCTAATGATAACTTTCTTCTTAAACTCCTTTAGAAGTTTCTATTTTTTTTTTTTTGCGATGATTTAGGGAAAGGAGGGTCTATTATTTTGCATGAATTAAGTGATACTCATGAGGTAGAACAACCTTAGGAAAAGTGTTTAGGAAAAGAAAATGACTTTGATTAACGGAGAAATTAAAAACATACTCGATAGTTTAGATGACACAAACTAGAGGAGGTGAGAAGTACTAGAAAGACAGAACGACTCTTCGAGTTCATACTTGAAAATTTAAAACCTAATCTACTTCTATCAAAGGAGAGAGGGAGAGGATAGTTGTAGCCCCAAAGTGACAAGTGTAGATTTTTTCTTGGAGCTTCATCTTCTTCATGTATTATGAAGGAGAGGATTGGTGATGACGTTGGGACATTCTACCCCTCCATTGTCAAAGCGGTCTTGGATGATGTCCTTCAAGTGGTGGTAAGTGTTGGTGTCATGGCCAGTGAAGTTGTGGTACTTGAAGAATAAGTGATGAGCGTGATTAGGATCCATATCCCTAGGAGGACCACCTTCCCTTGGTTTGATCTTTTCATACTTGACAAGCACATCTAAGAGTTCTTCTTGAGTGATTCCTTCAAGTTTATCATATTTTCTCCTTTTCTTTTAGGGAGGAGGAACAACTGAATACTTGCCGATGTTGGGGCGGTTGAATGCAATAGTATTGACTGAAGAATCCTTAATTGTGGTGGGCTTGTTGTAGCGAAAAATACTTTCCTTCTTTTTACTTTTTAGGAAGTCATCAATCCTAATTCCGGACTCATGAAGTTCATTGAAACAGGGAAAGTAATTACCGGTGAGCTTCTCTTGAAATTCATCACTGAGGCATTGAAGGAAGATGCGGATTTGCTTTTTGAGAGTAGGTCTATCGATAATTTTAGTAAGTTTGAGTCTCCATCTTCTAGCAAAGTCAGCAAAACACACATTTGCATGTTGCTTGGTTTGTTCAAGATCCCTCCTAGTACGGCGATAAGTGGAGTTGTCTTCAAACTGCCTTTGGAAGACTAAACATAAAGACGACCAGTCAAGCCTTGTAGTTGTAGAAAGAGACATGTACCAATTCCTTGAAGCACCCTCCAAACTTTGAGGGAAGCATTAGGCCAAGATTGTGTTATCAACACCCATTGGAAGTATAGCCCAAGTGTAGGTCTCAACATGAGCTCGAGGATAAGTAGTGCCATTAAACTTGACAATATCGGGTGTCTTTTACTTGCGAGGAAACTTGGTGATGGATTGTTGAAGATCATCGGGATCAAATGGGACGAATGATCCCTTTGAAGTGTCAAGGGTTGCAAGTTTTATCTCAATGTAGTTTTTACTTACATGATTACCAAGCTTAGTAGTTTCATCACTACATTTATTCTTGATCTTAGTACCCTTGGAGATGTGCCCCTCATCATCGGAGGAGGATGAGGAAGAGGATGAATCGGATTCTTCCTCTTTCTTGCTTGACTTCTTGATTTTCCTATTCTTCTTGGGGTAGGATTCCTCTTCATCAGAGGAGGATCCATCTTTCTTCTTTTGCTTTCTTCCTTTCTTGACTTTCATCTCATGGAGCTCTTGCATGAGGGCGTCCATTTGGGCATTTTGCTCATCAATTTTCTTACTTTGTTCATCCATCCTAAGTAGGGCTTCGATGAGTTCGGCCTTAGTTTCCTTTATTTCTAATTCGGTGACAGAAGAAGAAGTAGCATTGTGCCGAGCTTTCGCGATGAACCTAGATGTATAGCAACTGTGTTTAACCATGATTGAGTCCCAACTAGTGGACTGAATAGGGGGTATAAAGGCTTGAACGTTTTGGCCAAAATACAAAAAGACAGAACACTTGTCTCACACGGGACAAGTAGTCTTGCGCGAGACAACACCACTGAAAGTCACATTTTTCTGATTTTAATCCTAATTTTGGTCAGACGGAAAATCCGTTTTGAGAGTTTCTAACATTCAAAATCCAAACCTAAGGACCTAGGGGTCGAAGTTACGTCAAGTAACATCGAGTTTATGTAATAAATTTGGTAAGAAAATTTTCTCTTTAGGGGCAAATTCGAAGGGACAATCATAGGGACATTTTCGAAGGGACAAATCCGAAGCGATAATTTATTGATTTCTTTTCCAGTACTTATTGCACAAAAAACGATCTTGACAAGGGATTACAAAGACTCCAAGATCAAACCGACCGGTCACGGAGTGTCCTAAAAAGTAAATCTACATGATGTGTGGTTGATGCAGGGTTTACGGCTAGGCTCCTCGCGATATTGACAATCTAGGTGGATTGAAAACACGAGGTGGGATGATCAAACTTTGGAGATACCTACGATTAGGTGATTACCGTCATCCGTCCTTAGTGTGGGTCCCGGGTTTTATCAAAGGTATGTTGTGCAATGACAATTATATCATGATGTGCACGTGTGTGAGAGTAAATTCTAGGTGATAGAGTAAAAACGAAAGTTTTATTTTTGAAAACTAAAAGAAAAACAGATAATGGCCGCACCAAGTGGTTGCCTACGTTTCTCCAAAAATAGGAAGACTCAGACCGTCGTAGTTCCACATAAAGAGTAGAGAGAGAGAGAATTAAATTAATTAATTACAAAGCCCGAGTCAACTGATGACCGGTAAAAAATTAAAATAATCCAATGATGAGAGAGAATAAAAAGATTGATAATACTCAATTGTGCGCAAGTCTAACCCTCTTAATTAATTGTCCTCAGCAGAGTCGCCAAACTGTAGCGATGCGATTTTAATGAATAACATAGTCGCCACTTATTATTTATTTAGAAAAATAATAAGAAAAACCTTTTTGATAATTTAAAGAGATTCGAAGGTTCAGGGGTTAATTTATGGGATGAAAAGATTGTGGAGCACCCATTCCACCTAGGGATGGCAACGGGTCGGGTTTGACCTAACCAAATCCGACCTGATTTTCAAGCATATTAATCGAACCCGACCCGAATCGAAATGGATGAACCTGACCCGAAACTGAATTCGACCCATTAAAATTCACTTGTATTAATTAAAAAAGTCACTATCGAAAATATCTTTAATAATTGTTTCTCTCTCATCTCATGCAACACGACAGCACTAAAATTTGAATAGTTTGAAACAATTAAGATCTTGGTAGCTACCATCTATCTGCCTTCACTAAGTAAAAGAGATAAGAAAGTGAGCTGAGAAGGAAGTTGAACAGTTTGAAACAATTAGGATCTTGATAGCTGATGTAGGAGACGATGTAGGAGACTGTAGCCCAGGCGCACGCTTCAACAACCATCAGGCGGCCGCCTCCTGGAGCCTCAATAGGCAAGATTCTACTGGTGACCAGGTGGCAGCCTCAAGCCAGCCCAGGCGAGCGCCTCACCGTGGGTTCAACCAGCCACCAGCTATTGGAGTCCAGGCGGGCGCCTGACTCTTTCCAGGCGAGCGCCTCATTGACGGGATGAGCCAGGCGAGCGCCTCATTGACCGGATGATTGTTTCCTTATTTAGTTTTTCTTATACTCCCTCCGTCCCGGCCGAAGCGTCACTTTTTACCCAAAATGGCGTCCCGTTTATAGCGTCACCCTTTCCTAAAAAGGAAACTTTTATTAATATTTTATTATCCCATTCACTATTCCCTCCACTAATTCTCTCTCCTCTGCACTCACAACACTTTTAAAATTCACTATTTCCTCCACTAATTCTCTCTCCTATTTTTAAATTACACTCACAACATTTTTTCTTTCCACACTTTTCCTTAATTTGCGCGCCATCCCTAAAAGGGTGACGTTTCTACCGGGACGGAGGGAGTATTTGAAACTTTGAGTTAGGTTATTTTGGTCTTTGTTTTGTTATTTCATTTTAGGGTTTTAAGGGGTATTTAAACATCTTTATGGTTTTGGAATAACTTAGTTTTGATGATATAATTTTGGAATAATTTTCAATCTATGGAACGTACTTAACCTCCATTTTCGCAAAAGGTAAGGTACTAACTAGTTACTGACTTAGATATCGTACTTTCAAAATGAATTTAAAATAAGGCATTGGATCAAATTTTTAACTAACGTCGTTAAAAAACCTAACGGACTTGTCAACCTTGTTTGATAATAATAATAATAAATAATAATAATAATAATGAAAAAAATAATAATAATAAAAAATAATAATAATATAATAATAATAAAAATAAAATAATAATAATAAAAAAAATATTAATAATAATAATAAAATAATAATAATAATAAAAATAATAATAATAAAGTAATAAAATAATAATAATAATAATACTAATAATAATAATAATAATAATATTATTATTATTATTATTAATAATATTTTTTTACGGGGCAAAGGGAGTATATGTTATCAAGGAAAAAAATTGTTGAAATCTGGAACAAATTTTCTTAAGATGGTGCAAATTTTCTTTGGTCTAAATTTTCGTTCCTTCCAAAACTAATAATATATATATATATATATATATATATATATATATATATATATATATATATATATATATATACATATATATATGTATATATATATATGTATATATATATGTATATATATATGTATATATATATATACATATATATATACATATATATATATATATATATATATATACATATATATATATATATATATATATACATATATATATATATATATTATTAAAAACAAATTTCATAAAAATAAAAGTATGATAATTCATTTTGAGACGGAAGATTTATAACAATGCAATTTGGGAATGAGAAGGTATGCGCACTATAAAAATATGATTATTATTATTATTTATTTATTTTTATTTATTTATTATTTTTAATAATAATTATTATTATTATTATTATTATTATTATTATTATTATTATTATTATTATTATTATTATTATTATTATTATTATTATTATTATTATTATTATTATTATTATTATTATCATTATCATTATCATTATCATCATCAAACGAGGTTGACAAGTCCGTTAGGTTTTTTAACGACGTTAGTTAAAAATTGGTCAAATACCTTATTTGAAATTAATTTTGAAAGTACGATACCTAAGTCAGTAACTAGTTAGTACGTTACCCTATTTGATAAAAAAAGGAAAATACGTACCATTAGTTGGTCATTCGCCGATTTAATTTTCAAGAGTTTTTCTCTTATTTTCTGGTGAATTTTAGTTTATTGCTTTTTAGGATTCATTGCTGATTAACTCTTGTGTTTAGCATTGCTATTCACGAATATTGCTTCCGTGCTACGTCAATATCCCTTTCATCTTCTTCATATATCGACTATTTAAACTACCTAGAGTATTTCATTTAAGTTAATTCTCCCTCATCTCCTGTTCTAAATAAATAAATGTCCTTTTACTTTACTAATAAACGTCTTCTTAAAAGCTTTTAAATCTCATTTTTATTTTTATGTTGACACTTGTCTCATAATAATAATTATAATTTTTAAGTAAAATAATGCATGTGATGAGAGAAAAACAATTATTAAAGATATTTTCGATAGTTACATTATACTAAAGTTGGTAATAATAAATACATATCTTAAAATGTGCATAGTATTCTCCCAACAGGTTGGGTCGGGTCAGTCACCATTGAAATACCGAATCCGAACTCGATCCGAACGAGTCGGATATTTTCGGGTTCGAATCGGGTCCGATAAAATTGCCATCCCTAATTTCACCAAATTCGAAAATTGGTCTTGCCAATTGAGTATTATCAATCAAAATAATATAATAATTAAATAAGAACAAGAAAATCCTAATTAATTTCTTAATTAGGAATGTCGGGTTGTATGCTTCGAGATCACTTTCATGGATTGAAGGGATTTTAGGCTAACCCTTTTGATGGGATTACCCTACTCTAAAAGCAATTAGAGGGATTGAGAAGAAGAATATATAAGTATAGGAGTTTACCTTGTGTTTTTGAGTGATTATAATGAATAACCTCGACAGAGGTTCGAGACTTTCGTTGGAAGATGATAAAAAATGAATTTTAGAGAGTATTTGGTTTAGAACGTGGTTCTTGATTGTTCGTGGTTAACGTGTCACCTCCCCCTCAAATACAAAGGAGGATCCTTGTATTTATAGGTGGAGAATACTTGATCACCAAGTTAGGAGTCTCAAGTACGGAAGGAGTCAAAGACTTCATTTGAAAGAGTTTATTTAGGAATAAAACTCTTAGGAAGGTGCTAGGAGAGTCCAAGATAAGGTAAATCCCGTATTAGGAGAGTAGGGAGAAAGAAAAGAGATTGAGACGGAGAAGGAAAATGAATCTGCACATTCCGCAGAGGAGATGTCTCGCACGAGAAACGTATGTCCCACCCGGGACAATTAGTCAATTGACTATTCTATCCTCTTCAGTTATTCCGTTAGTCAGTTAGTCCAAAACTAACAAAGTTTGTTAGAAACTTAACGAAACATGACGAAACTAATATGCTTTCATCAAAATCCAAAAGAGAGACGAAGAGTAGCGTAATCATATAATTATTGATTCAGAATGGGGTGTCTATACCATGCTCCTTGACTTTATTGAGTTTCGATGATGATTTTTCATAAACATTACTGCTGCCTAGAAGTTTTGCACGTTGACCTTGCTGCCATGTTTTGTGTTTATCTTACTCAAAACTTGATGTTTTACGATGATTCGACACATGTATGCTAGCTAACTCACATATGAAATAAGAATATCTCTTTTTGGAATTTTCGGACCAATATAAGATCTTCATTCCATTTTTGCCTTAAAAGACCTGCTACCAGATTGTCAGAAGCTCTGTTTTAGATTCAAAATGTCAGAAGTATTTTGGACCAGTAAAACCCATTATTTTGACTTGAATTTTGGTATGCTTCATCTTCATGATGTGTAGAACAGATCGTTTGCTTGGTGTTTTTATTGATTCATGCGATAAAGTGCTCTGTTAAGTACATCTTTGTGGACCATGCTCAGTTTTACTGTTGCTGGCAGATATGTGTTATGTGTTCTGATGTGGTTTTTAGCATGAAACGATAACTCTAAAATCAAGATATAATCATAAAACATGCTTGATGTGTTGGGCACCTATACCCACTGTTATTTTCCAGATTGACATTTTTTTGGGCTAAGTTATGTAGCTTCAAAAGGGGACAACAGTCCCAAAATCTGGATACAAGGACATTTCGGACCTTTCATTATTTGTGGGATTTGTCTCCCATTTTGTACATAATTGTATATTGAAAACCCATGTAAATAATCCCCGTCCAATGTATGTCTTATTTATGAAAATAGGTGCACTTAAATCAATTTCGAAAAACCAAATGGGAGTCCACCCAAACCGGCTTCCATTTGTAAACTTAAATGGACATACTTAGACTAGGAAGACTACCGCAAACATAAAATTTACCAATTTTGTTAAAGTATAGGCAAGGCAACTAAAATCAACCTAGGAAGGTGTGCATGCTAGAGACCGAAAGGGTGAGAAGGGTGCTTAACACCTTCCCTTCTCGTAACTTAGCCCCCGAACCCACTTTCTCTTAAAAGGGTTTATCTTCGTTTTTCCTATAATAAAATGAGGTGGAGACTCTTGCATTTTCAAAACTCATGGGTACCATTTTGAGAAACCGAGTGCATTCGACGCATATTAGCACGAGAGGAAACTCGTTGTTTTACACGACGACGAGAATCTCGAGCGCGGGCTCTCACAGTGGCGACTCCGCTGGGGATTTTTTTCTAAGTGGGCTAGACTCAATTTTTGCACGTCATGCTTTACATGCTCTTTTGCCTCACATGCCTCACATGTCATAACATCTCTTCTTGCGGGGACGTTTATTCATTTTGTATACACATGTGGAAAAATGTTCTTTGTAAATATTTGTTATGCTTGCTTTCAAAAAAATTATTTTCAAAATATAGATACCGCACACACGCGCACATTTTCCAACTTATACGTCAATGTAACCCTTCTGACCTTAGGGGGTGTAGCCCGATTGAGTGATGGGATCTATAAGCTCCTCGAATCGATACTCTCGATTGACATTCCAGGCCCGAGGCACACCTAACTAGTCGTTGCCAAGGGTGTAAGCCACATGAGAGCCTATCTGCTGAAAGCCTCGAGTCCTTTGATTTCAAAAATGACACGTCCTTGACTTTAAGCAGGCTTTTGTCTAAATAATTTCCTTTCAAACTCATGCATTCCTCGAAAAGGTTATAAACAACCTAAATGTGGACATTGTTTAAGAATGCCGGGATTGCCTTGAAATTATTGAGACCTTCACAATAGACCGTATCCGAATGGTGGATCCTCGAAAGAGTATAGGCCCTTCGCTAGGGGTTTTGGACAGCCAATAGTACAGGTGAAAAACGTTGGTCCTATACATTGAGACGGTATCTACTATTCCATGAATTAATCAAGAAAAATGTGTCAAAACAAAGCAAATGCTTGTCCGACTTTTATAGGTTAGGTGTGCGTTGCTTGCACTTCAACCTTTTTAAATTTTATTTTTCATAGCTTTAAACATTCTTTTTATTTGCATATATACCTCATTTTTGAAAAAACATTGAACCATTTTTGTAGAGGCACTACTAGATTGCCAATTACCGACAAAAATTTACCGACGAAAAAACACTGTTGCAGACGGAATTTTAATTTTATTTGCCGGGATTTTTTTTTAAAGTTTCGTTTGGTCCGTCGATAATGTTTAAAATTCCGTCGGTAAAAGGACTTATAAATTAAACCCTACACCCTTTCCAGCCATTTAAGCTTAAACATCAAAATTGCCTCTCTCCACGCCGTTCGCCTCAGACCCTGTCACCGTCACCATTTCCAACCTGTTTTGCTCTCTCGCCATCGTTGTTCCGCCTCGCCGTCACCTGGGTTAGTAATCTCTCTCTCTCTCGCTCTCTCTCTCTCACTCGCTCTCACTCTCTCTCTCTCTCTCTCACTCGCTCTCTCTCTCTCTCTCTCTCTCTCTCTCTCTCTTTGTCTTCGGTCAGTCGCCGTTCCGCCGCAATCGCCGTTCCGCCGCAGTCATCGTTCCTCTGTCGCGCCGTTCAACTTCAGATTCTTTCAATTTCCCTGGTAATTCTCTCTCTCACTTCAATCTGTTTTTCTTCCTTCAATCTATTCATCAATTAAATGTTTATATCCTAAAATTATAGTTTTGTCTATGGTTTTACAAGAAGTAGTGTCTCTATTCCTTCAATCGCCGACGCTCAACGCTACATTCTTCTGTCAGTTCTTCCCGAAAGTCTTGCCTCCTTCGGTTAGTAAGATATCTTGTCTGATAGCTTTTTCTGTGCTTATTTAGAGCTTTAACTTAACAATGTTTGCTTAAATCTTCCAAATCAGGTTTTTCATTTGGTTGCCTGTCGTATTCGCCATTGTTTGCTATTCATTGTTTCCTTCCATGCGTATCTTATGACTGAATGATAGTGATTCTAAGAATTAGGTGCTTATTGTGTACATTTTAGTTTTAGTGGCTGTTCATCAGGCCATTCTTTGATTCCGTCCAATGTTTGAGAGACTGTAGCTGGTCTTTTGAATTTGTTTTATTATCTATAAATGCCTTAATCTCGGCATTGCCTTGTTCTCGATGTAGCATATCGATTCCAATTTTTTTTTTCAGCTGGCTCTTATCTCTTCATCTGATTATGACAGTTGGAAGCTCTTATTTTCTTACTTTTGCTTGTTTGTTATCATGGATTGGTTGATGTAGTACTTACTTTCTGGCTAATCTGGAATATTTTTTTGTAATCTATGTTGCATCTCCAAGTGATGTTTTCTTCATAGTGTTAACATTAGACTTTCCCAAATGCATCTGGCTATATCCAATCTCTCATTTGGTCAACAAAGAATTAAATATTAATATTTAAAATTCTTCAAAATATTAATAATTTAAAAAATGTGATAGATGTGTGTGTTAATTCATTATTGTAAAATTATTCTATGCATTTTACGGTAATGAATAAAAATTAATGTTACGACGTAACGTTATGACGGTTGAAACGCAAAAGCTTAGAAACCCGTTTAAGAATCTTTAACTTATCATGTTGAGGTCAACATGTAGTCATTGATTCTTAAATTGTCCGTGTGGACAGTCTTGAAATGACGATTATATGATTTGTAAATATTGTCTATTAAATTTGCTTGAATAGTTGATAGTTGAGATATTTCGGTTGCATTCCTATTGTTCTCTGAGTGAATACTAGACATGGTTGATTGCATAATGTCGATTCTAATCGATAGTGTTTGATTGACCTAGTCTACGTCGTGAACTTGGAGACCATGGGGTTATACTGCCGAAATTTCTTGATTTTCGATTATAATGGTAATTATGTGTTCATTCTTGCATCTCAAGCACAACATGTGTATATGACCCCCTACCCCCACCGACGAAGAGAGTCTAGCGGATGGTGGGCTGTATGGAAGACCAAAGCAAGAAGCACTTTTGATATATCATTGCGTGAAAAAAACTCTACTTCAAATATTGATTCATCATTAAATGATTGTTATCAGGAAGAGAAAATGCCTATACCTCCGATTATTTCCTTGAATGATAATGTCGAGGATGAAGCATTAATAGCTGAAAACCCCCGTCCACTAGGGGAGGAATTCACTTTCAATGAAATTGAGTATGACGATGTGGAGGATGAGGAAGGAGAAGGGTATATATCTGGGTTCGATGATGAAGTTGGGGAAGAAGACGACAACGAGGAAACTAGTGAAGAAGAAATTGAATTTTGTAGCGATACTGATCAAGATTGATAGTGAATGAATCAATTTAGTTTCAATTCAAATAATGTTTTGTATATAATGTTTACATTTTATTATTTTAGTTTAAATGAATGCTTGGTACTATTTAAATTTTGTAGTCATACTGATCAAGATGAATAGTGAATGAATCAGTTTAGTCTTAGTTCAGATAATATTTTGGATATAATGTTTACATTTTATTATTATAGTCTAAATGAATGCTTGCTACTATTTAAATTTTGTGCTACTTGATTCATTTTCTGTCTACATATTTTATATTCTAGTTTAGATATGTCTAGTCAAGGTGGCAATCATTCAAAGAGAGGAAAGGTTTCGAGTTTTGTGCATCGTCTTGTTTCACCAGGGACGGGAGGGAGGGGCACTACTTCTGATTCTGGACGTAGTGATAAGGATGTGATCAGTCTAGGTATTGAGAGCTCTAGTGTTCCTGTTAGGGAGACTAGTGAACCATCCGGGTGGGTTATTTTGGACGCAAATATTGATGAGGAAGGAAAACTGGAAATTTCTATCTCTCCCAGTGGCCAGTAAGTATTATTTAATTGTAAATGTCATATATTTAAATGTCAACTCATTATTTATATTATTTATATGTTACATTTAAAAATTATACATTGATTATATTGTCTTTTTATTTGTATATATATATATATATATATATATATATATATATTGATATACTCCCTCCGTCCCGGCCGAAGCTTCACTTTTTACCCAAAATGGCGTCCCGTTTATAGCGTCACCCTTTCCTAAAAAGGAAACTTTTATTAATATTTTATTATCCCATCCACTATTCCCTCCACTAATTCTCTCTCCTCTACACTCACAACACTTTTAAAATTCACTATTTCCTCCACTAATTCTCTCTCCTATTTTTAAATTACACTCACAACATTTTTTCTTCCCACACTTTTCCTTAATTTGCGCGCCACCCCTAAAAGGGTGACGCTTCTACCGGGACGGAGGGAGTATTGTTTTTTAATTAATATCTTAATAGGTTTGTACATGGTGCTTGTCGAGACCCTGCTCGATGGTTTGAGGATATATTCAGTGGGTATACTTTTGAGGAATTTTATCCACACCAAAATCAATATCAAAAGATGTGTACGGTATCTGGTATAGCCAGTTTCGGATAAAATTACTCAATTCTCTTTCCTTTGTAAAGTTTTTAGACCAGTCCCATGTTCATCTTTATGTTCTAATTTATGCTTAATAATTAATTAGCAACAACTATTTTAGTCCCTGTTTATTTAACTACTTTTACTATTTTTGTAGCACATATATTCATGCCCCGGGTGCTCAGAAATTCAAATAGAGAAAGCTTTCAAGAAATTAGTTTCTAAGCGATACGCTGGTAAAGTCTATGACATGAAAAAAAAGTGACAAAAGGATGGTTTGCCGCAGCTAATTTCACGACAAGTGCATGGGAGCAGTGGGAAGCCTATTGGACAAGTGAAAAATTTTAAAGAAATTCAGAAATAGCAAAGGATAATAGGAACTCACAAGAGGGGCAGGAGAGTGTGCACACAGGAGGATCGATTAACTTCAGTGAGACTTGGTCCCGAATGATAAACTAACTTAATTACTATCCGTTTTTAAATTAAGCAATACTCTATTTGATTCATATATTGTTATTATTTGATAAAATTTTGAAGTTATATTTTTTTTATATGTTAAGCGAAAGAAACACGGAGATGAGGCTGATGCAGCTATTTATGGCTACGCATACTGCGGAGGCTTCTGATGGCTCAGGGCTACAATGGGTTAACCCTTATTACCAGAGCCTTTATGTAAGTGTTAATAGTATTTTCTATTAGTAAATTATAAATTATTTAGTTAAAGAAATATTATTTTCTACCATAGTGGATAATGTTTTTTTTTCTTCAGGAAGAGTATGATAGGCGTGCTCGTGACGGGGCTATTGAAGAAGAAAGTATTGAGCTTGAGAGCACCGAGCGGCCCGCCTTTCATGAAAAGTTATGGATAGCCATTGTCCTCCGAGACAAGCAACCAAAGGGAGATCGCTTGCCTGGATTCGGAGGACATGGTGCTGGGTATTTTAACATGCCATTCCGCAGCCCTACTACGTAGTACTTTTCTTCTTTTTCCTCTGGCAGTCGGCATGTGGATCAAGAGATGTTCGATGATCCGATTCAGAAAGAGGTCCAAAGGCAAGTGGAGCAAGTACAGAGCCAGATGCAGAGCCAGATGGAGAGCAAGATGGAGAGCATGTTGGAGGAACATCTTCGGGAAGAGCAAAGCCAGTTAGAGCAGCGCATGCAAAGCCAGTTTGAGCAGCGCATGCAACAAAACATGGCCAACATAAATTTGCAACCACAACAACATACTAGCGGCAATGCCTCTGCCTCATCAGTTGGTCAATTCCTTGATTTGGATGGTGGTCGTGCCACTAGTAGGCAAAGTGGTGGTAGCGGTAACAGTCGTGGTCGTGGTCGTTACACTTGAATTTTAACTTGTATTTTATTTGACATGTAATCATACTTAAGTAGTTTTAAAACCCTCCCCTTTCCCTTTCCCTTTACCTTTCCCCTTTCCCCTTTCCCCTTTCCCAACCAGGTTCGCTTGATTTGGATGATGGTTGTCGTACTTGTATTTTATTTGATGTTCAAGCGAAACAGGTTGTTGGTGTTTGTTTGAAATTGTTGGGATTTGTTTAAAACATGTTGTTTGAATAGGTTACAACCTTTTACATATGGTTTACAAATAAAAACAATAATTTTTTTTTAAAATTCTGGACAGATTACCGACGGAAATTTCTGTAAGTAAATCAAAATAAAAAATAATAAAAAACATTACCGACGGACATATCAGTCGGAAATCTATTCTGATTACCTACGGACCCCAATCCGCCGATAAATCTATTGTGATTACCGATGGACATATCCCTCGGTAATTACCCGGCGATAACTCCGGCCAACGGCCGGCGTGCTTCGTTGCCGACGGACAATTTCCGGTGGATTTTTTGGGTTTACCGATGGATGGTCCACCGAAATTACCATCGGAAGGGGTCCGCCGGTATTACCAACCAGGTTTTACCGACAGGATCCGACGGATTTAGTCTATCGGTAAAGACTCATTATCGATAGAAATCGATCAATACCGATGGATATTTCTGTCGGTAATGGGTCAATTTCTAGTAGTGAGGGAGAATTCTACCAGACTCTAGGATAGCATTCGGGTTAGATTTCAAGCGTCACTTTGATCAAGCTCTACTTTGGTTACTCTTCAATCATGAACAACAAAGAATAATCATCAACGAATGAGAACAGGGGTTTATCTAAGTTTGAGCCTAGCCTGGATTTACAGAAATGATCTGAGGAGCAATTGGAAGCTCACACTAATATCTTGCTGCGTTTCCTGCAATTTACCCAAAGGTGGATGTCTAACCATTGGATGCTTTCAGGGTAAACCAATCAGGAACTATATGGTCATATGAAGGGTTTGATCCGTCAACCATTATCTCATGAAGAAAAGCCTACTCAAGTGATCCTTGTTGTTGGACCCCTACATTTTTGTCCACTCATTCCACATTAAGGATGATACTCCTAAAGTCCAATCAAAAGTATGATGTCTGAATGGCTATCTTAGGTGCTCATCAACTCTCAAGAAAAGTGTTTTTGTTTGCACATAATTGAAGACTGCCGACACGAAGACATGCCTCTTTTGCTTTTAAGTAGGGCTTACCTACTAAGCCCAACTCCCAATCCGGTCTCTTTTGTGTACCGTTCTAATTAGACTCACTTCCTTGTTTTCCAAGTCTAGATGTGTGTCTTATCTTCGTGTTTTTTTTTTTTGCTTATCATAGTTGTCTCAGTTAATGAATTTGCGTTATTATCTAATGCCTTTCGAATTGTGAATCTTAAAAAAGATAATGAATTGACTTAATCAAAATTGGTAAATATTTAAATGAGTTAATGATGAATAATCTTAAAAATATGGACCCCCAAATCATTAATCATCACTTAAATCAATGCGATCAATGAAGTCTGGACTAGATTTAGACTGCGACTAATCAAGGTGAGAACTAGAATCACCAAACAATCAAAGGACTCCACAAAGGGATTCCCAAAGTTAATCAAAATCCTTCACAAACGACAAAACAATTGCATGTTTAAGCTAACCAACCGAAGGTTGAAGATCGAAGGTCATCTGCATATATGTGAATTGTGCATTTTGTAAAAGTTTGGGAAGATCAATTTTTTTTGTAATTCGTGCATCTTACGAATTTTTGTGCATATTCAACAAAGTCTTCCTCTTTCAAAGAGAAAAAAAAGGAGAGGGTGTGAAAAATAACACAAAACACAACACAAAAAAAATCAAAAATAAAAGAAAAGAAAAGGAGAGGGTGGGAAGAAAGAATAAGACACAAATAAGAAAGAAAAGTTTTAACTTCTGTACATATCTTACGGAGAAAGCTTTCGCAGATTCCTTTCGAGTGATCGAGCACCATCAACGATGACAACTGGTGATTCTCTCAAATACCTAAGAGCTCTTACCCGATCTCCTACACTGGGAGATTGAAAACCCTTGCCTCCAGAGACTCCAATTTTTCTTTTAAAGATACACATCCCTTTCGAGCCAGACCTCTCAATTTTAGAGGCTAGAAACTAAATAGTTAGACAGCCTTCAGACAAGTCATTCTAAATGAAGAAGACGATTGACCTCTCACATACGATGTCATTTTGTAATGCAAGATCAGATCCTTGTCCATTGATGTTCTTACCTTGATTAGTTGCTATCTAATTTGCGTCCAGATGATTCGTAAGCTTTCAAATATACTCAAAATAAAATTTTGATTCAAGGAGGGTCCATAAACATCGATTTAAAGGCATTGATAATACGCAAGTCAAATCTCGAGTCTTTGATTTCTTAGGTAAGCATTTCTCTTGAGTACCCTCGTCTTTTCATCATTCTATTTCTGTGCAAACACCATGTCGAGGATCTCACATGATTTTCTTTTGCTTCCAAGAATACTAGCCTTGTTGCCTTCCCCTGCCAACTCCTCATGATATCACAGCAAAAGAGACAGAGACACAATTCATTGGTCTCTAAGATCCCAGATTGGCATACAATCTCATAATGAATGGACATGACTCTTAATGAAATGAACCGAGGCTCCGCATGACTGAGCACCAAAACTGGGGCTATTCTAAGATGGCAATATGGGTTCTCAACAAAGCCTCGAATCAAAAGGTCAAGATTCCAATCAGTATCGATACATTATACCAAAAACAGGGGATGAGCTCAAAATGAAAATTTAGTCCCTTGGAGATGAAACTTTATTCATGGAAACGATCTTCAGATTACCTCGAACTCCATACAGCTCAAGGACAAGATGCAAGACCACTCTCAAAGACAGTCCAGTCATTAACGAGGGAACGTCGAATGCAAGAACAATATTTGTTACTCGTAAATGATTTTAGCAGCAAGACATCAAATCATCGAGCCATCTCTCGAGGACAGTTGCATCCTAATTAAAGGAATCATCAAATGTGGCAATGATCGTTGGTGAACACTGGGAATTCCTCGAATCCCAACAACAAACTATCAAGATAACTCTTAGAGACAGTTAGGTCCCCAATACTCAAATCATCAAAATGTGGGGCTGCTTTGAATCATTAGTTCACATAAAGAAGTGTAAGGCTCACCCTTCGACAATACCAGGGGCTTCATATGATTTAACATCAAGATACATGACTTCTCTCATACACAGTTGTGTCCTCAACAAGGAATAATGGGGCTAACATTAGGCTTCCATCGCTGTCACCCGAAGCAAATCCAAGAATTCCTTTCGAGAGACACGTCGAGTAGACTTGATCAAATGGGCGTAGGGAATCGACTTTTGAGTTTTATCCTAGGCCTTCAACCCTGTTCCACTTTACACCTTGCCATTTTCCTCATTTTGTAGTCTGACCACAAAAAGAAAGTCACCAGAGATTCACAATTTGTTTCATGGGGCATTCTCCCTCTTTACACTTACATTCATAGTACATTCACTCATTTCTCGTAAGTGAAATTTAAAATGCAAGCAATGCAAAAAAAAAATAAAATTGCAAAAAACAATCATCACAAAAGATGTGTTTTGTCCATCGAAACATGCATATTTTTTAGTTAAATCTCTCAATCGCTCCTGTTGCTTGATCTCCAAGCACCGCGCATGTATGAAATCCCAAATCATAGTACTACACGTGTATGTCACTACTTTTGATCATTGCACATCACCGCACATGTATGACATTTTCAAAACACATGAATGCCACAATTTTTATCTTGCATACTTGTGAAAAGCTTTCTGCAGGTACATCTTCAATAACATTCTGTTGTGCCTAGCCTTTCATTAGGCCCAACCATTGCCTTCGACTATCTCGAAATATTTTTCCTCTCAATGTTTTGTCTCAGGGAATCTGATTTTACCAACACCATCCTAAAGATGATTTGGATGAGGGAATTCGATTTCTTGACGCCTTTCAAAATAATTTCATTCCAAGAGTTACTACTTTGTCTAAGAGAATTCGAATTCTTGACGCCCAAAAATCTCTCATTTCTTCGAAAAAAAAAGTTTGCTACATGCTTTTTCTTAGAGAATTCAAATTCTCGATGCCAAAAATGTCTCTCCTTATTTCAAAAAACTATTACATGCTTTGGTTTAGGGAATTCGAATTCCCTACCCCCAAAAATCTCTCTCTTTTTCAAAAAATATTTGTTACATGCTTTGGCTTATAGAATTCGAATTCTCGATGCCCAAAAAGTCTCTCCTTGTTTCAAAAAATCAATTACATGCTTTGGCTTAAGGAATTCAAATTCCCAATGCCCAAAAATCTCTGTTTTTCAAAAAAAAATTGTTACATGCTTTGGCTTAGAGAATTCGAATTCTCGATGCCCAAAAAGTCTCCTTGTTTCAAAAAAAAAATCAATTACATGCTTTTCTTAGGGAATTCGAATTTCCGATGCCTCTGTTTCTAAAAAATGTTTTCATGTTAAGTGACCCGAACTACGTTTGGTTTGATTCGCATGCGGGATACATAGGCAGCCTGTCACCTCAGGCACGACCGCACCTTTTTCAAAATATCAATCAATCAAGTTATCTTTTTCAAACTCTCCAACACTTTTGTTCCTTCTCGAGTCTTAAGGGACCCGAACTACGTTTGATCTGATTCCCATAAGGGATACGTAGGCAGCGTGTCACCTCAGGCATGACCGCACCTTTTCAAAATCTTAATCAATCAAGTTTTTTTGTTTTCAAACTTTCGAAAACCTTTGTCCTTCTCGAGTCTTAAGGGACTCGAACTATGTAGAGTCTGATTCCCAAAAGGGAAATGAAGGCATCATGTCACCCCAGGGATGACCAAGTACTCATCAAATTTTTATGTATGCAATTTGAGCAACCAGAGGTTCAAAGCTGGAACCCGCACAACAGATCATGTCCCGACCTGTATGAAGCTTGCTCCCTGCGATTTAATCATAGGAATAAAAAATATAATTGCATGGCATTCATGGCAAAGCACAAACGTCATTCATCATCAACAATGACTTGTAGCATATCCTCGAATTTGTTTTTAGTAAGGTTACATGCATATAGTCTGTTTACTTTGAGAAACACTTGGATACAATTGTTATGTCATCTCTTCATGCAATAACTCCCGCCATATCTTAATCATCATCATAAATCATAATTTCAATAATCCTCTCATTTAACTCTTGGTCTGTTCGGTCACCCTGAATTTGACCCTTATCATGTTACTCTTGGTACGTTTGGTCACCCCGAATTTAACCCGTCTCATGCTACCCTTGGTCTGTTCGGTCACCCCGAATTTGATCCCTCTAATGTTTATCTTGTTTACCCTTGGGTCCTCTTGAAAAATCAGGATGGGCCTCCTTCAAACTACGTTTTTGACCTGATTCCCATGCGGGATACGTAAGCAGCTTGAAAACTCGAGCTTGGTCGCCAGATTTGTCTAAAAGCTTGTCACTTTGGTTACTCTGACACATTCCATTAGGTCACCCCAAATTTGACCCCTCTCATGTTGCTTTTGGTCTGTTCGGTCACCTTGAATTTGACCACTCTCATGTTATCATTGGTCTACTCGGCCACCCCAAATTTGACCTCTCTAATGATTACCCTGATTACTTTGTTAAACTACGCGACTGGTCTGATTCTCATGCGAGATACGTAGGCAGCTTGTCACCTCAGGCATGACCACCCCTTCCGTTTAAAAGCTTATCACTTGAAATCCCCAACAAATAGATCATGATCTCAATGCATCCTGAGACATGACCCATAGGACACTGAGACGCCTTGAAGTCTTTTCCTCTTCAACAGCAATTCGAACCACGTCTGGGCTGATTCCCGTGCGGGATACGTAGGAAACTTGGGCATCCAAGTTCGACCATACTTGTGTTTGAAAGTTTGCTTGAGTAGAACTACAGAGGCTTGATTTCCACAAGGGATACGTAGGAAGCCCTACTTTAGGCCCAGCCATTAACCTAGACGAGATCGTTGTCTCTTAGTGATCGTCGAATCCCCTTTACTTTAAGAGGAGATTCGCTAAGGGGCTCTGTAGACACCCCGATCTCGCACCCCCGACGAACCCTTTTAATTGGTCTATGATTATTCTTATTTTTCTTCCCAATGAGAAGTTGTATATTCTAGTCTCTTGCTTTATTCCAACATGTATCCATGACTCTAGAGTGCTTGTATGAGTTTCCATGGTTTGTTTTTGGAGTAAAAAGCATGAAAAGTAACTTTATTCTTCCAAGTATACAATCTGTCCACTAGCAAATCTCATGCTTCCATTCATGTTTCCATTCTTGTCTTATGCTATTTAAAGGGTCTAAGATCTTAATAACATGTTAAACTAATTTTAAGTCAAGTTTCATGCCTTGGATCCATGTCTAAGTTGAGTTTTGATAATGGTATTTCACTTGTTTTACTGCTGTCTAGGAATCCACTATTTTGACCTTCATGACTTGCTCTTTCATTATCTCTCTCAAAACTAGTCATGTTTAGATGATTTCAAGTGTATATGAAATCCAACTCATAAAGTAACCCAAACATACCTTTTTTGGAGTTTTTGTACCAATGGAAGATCCTCTTCCTATTTTTGCTTTAAAGGCTTTATGTCATGATTCTCAGAACCCCTGTTTTGAACTTGAAATGTCAGAGGTCATTTGACTCCTCAAAACTCATCCTTAGGACCTGATTTTTTGTGCGCTTCTTAATAATTATATTTACTTCAAAAGTCAGTCAGGGTGTTTTGTGAAATTTCCGTGATAAAGTGCTCTTCAAGCATGCTCTTTGTGTAAACCGCTCTGTTTTGTGTCATCTGACAGATTTGTAGTTCATGTTGTGGTGACTTTTTTTGCATGAAATATGAGTCTAAAAATCATCATAAAATTCTTGAGGCATTTTTTATGTGTGGACAAAAAGTCCCATTTTTTTTCAGATTAACCTCTTTTTGTATGAGATATGCAGGCCCGAGCGAGGCAATAGTCCCGGAAACAGCAAGAACTCTGTCCTTTTTTTTTCCTTTTTTAATTTGATTCATTTGGGATTTGTCTCCCAATTTGTATAAAAAGACCCCATGTAATTATTTCCCTCCCCAAGTACTTTATTTTCCTTTTTCTTTGTATGCTCAAACCATTTTCCAAAACAGAGCGGGGTCCACCCAAATCGACTTCCTTTCGTGTAAATAAACAAAGTATACTTAGACTAGAAAGACGTTCTCGTATATAATCACCACTTTTTTTAAGACATAGGCAAGGCAATTAAAATCAATCCAGGACGACGTGCATGCTAGATACCGAAAGGGCGAGGAGGGTACCTAACACCTTCCCTTCTCTTAACTTAGCCCCTGAACCCAATTCTTTTCAAAACAAAGGTTTTATCTTCATTTTTCCTAAAATAAAATGGGGTGGCGACTCTTCTGATTTTCAAAACTCAACAGGCTAATCATTATGAGAAACCGAGTGCATTCGATGCACAATAGCACGAGATAAACTCGTCGTCTTATGCGACGTCGAGAATTTCTCGAGCGTGGGCTCTCACAGGTACCTAAAGATCCTCTTCACTACCTGGCAATGCTCCTTACCATGAGTCCCCGTGAACTTTCTAACAACACTAATTGCTAGTGCAAGATCCGACATAGTGCAAACCATAGCATGCATCAAACTACCAAATGCACTAGTATAATGTACTCGAGCCTTATATTCTTTCGATTCTGACAATTTAGGTGCAAACGCAAAAGGCAGATGTGCATTCGCTGAACTCGGAGTATCTATAGGCTTCGGTGTAGACATGCCAAACCTCTTTAATACTTTCTTGATGTAACCTTTCTGGGATAAGAACATTTTTATTTGCCTTCTATCCATATAGATCTCCATACCCAAAATTTTCTTCACGGCACCCAAATATTTCATCTCAAACTCAGCTGATAGTATACCCTTCAACTTCTAAACATCAGACTTCTTGACAGTTTCTATCAACATATCGTCAACATAAATAACCAAATAGATGAAAGAACTATCTACCCACCTATTTTGATACACAAAACAGTCATACGGGCTCCTCGTGTAACCAATCTCTATCATATAGTTGTCAAACCATTTATACTACTGCCTAGGTGACTGTTTTAGTCCATAGAAGGACTTCTTCAACTTGTACACATTGTCTTCCCTCCCAGGAACCTGAAATCCATCTGATTGTGTCATATGTATCTCTTCCTCCAACTCTCTATATAGAAAAGTTATTTTCACATCGAGTTGCTCAAGTTCCAAATACTTATGTGCCACAATTGCGAATAACACTCTAATCGAAGTGTGGCTAACTACAGGTGATAATATCTCATTATAGTCAATCCGATCTCTTAGTGAAATCCCTAGAAACCACACGAGCTTTATATTTGACCTTTCTGTTGGTGACATATTTCCTTTTTTTTGGAAACCCATTTGCATGTTACAGTTTTCTTGCCCTCTAGCCTCTTGGTTAACTCCCATGTCTTGTTCTTATGAAGTGACTCCATCTCTTCTCTCATAGCTGCTAACTTCTGGGTAGACTCGGAACATGTAACTGTTTCCTTGAAAGTGGTTGGCTCCGCAAGGTCGAGCTCCACTTCTTCATAAACCTGTAGTTCATAAGACACCATGTCTTCAAAAACATACCTCTTAGGAGGCTTCCCAAAATTAGCTCTTCTAGACCTTCCTTGAGCCAACCCATGTTCTTTAGGAATGGATGATGAAATGTCTGGTGCTTCCGCTCCTATTGGTAGATGTTGATTGACGTTTGATTGTGGGCTACTCAACTGTTTAGTATCTTGTAGCTTCAGCGATTTATCAATACTACCAACACCTGATACAATCACAGATCTCATAATAGGATTAAGCACCAAATTCTCATCAAAGACAACATTCCGTCTTATAATGACCCTATCCTAAGATGGATACTAAATTCGGTACCCCTTGACACCATCTTCATAACCCATGAAAACTTCTTTTCTAGCCCTCGGCTCTAACTTCCCATCATTTAAATGATAATATGCAGTACAAGCTAAATCTTTTAAAATAGAATAATCAATAGGTTTACCTAACCGTAACTCATTGGGAACTTTGAGGTTGATACCTGTATATGGTCCAAAATTTCTCAAGTAACATGATGTACTAACTGCTTCCCCTCAGAACCACTTAGACTGTTGGATTTTGGGGTTACAAACGCAGCGAAAAAATTAACAAGAACATCAAAACCCTAGCCCTTAGATCCTTCTAGCATGAAGAGATTAGAAAAACTATGAAATAGAATTATGTACCTTGAATGCAGTTTAGATTGTCAAACAGATCTCAAAATTCAAGCCTTGAACTTTGATGTCGAATCTTCTAATTACCTTCTTCGAACTTGGTGATGAAATCAACAATGGAGCTTCAAGCCTTAGGAGATTAAGCAACCTCCCTCTAATGGTGATCCACACGCGAACGAACCAAGAAAACCTTCTTGTTGGATTGCTAGATGATCCTCTTGATTATTTAAACACATTTCAATAATCTATGGCTGATTATGGAGTTGAATCTAGGGTGTTTTGATCTTTGATTCACAATCAAAATCAAGATGATTGTGTTTATCAAGCCCTAAAATTCATATGTTATGGCTGGGGCAAAAGGGCATATTTATACTTTATAAATAACCCTAACAATTAGGGAGAAAAGTCCTTTTCTGAAGCCAAAACGAATTGCTGAAACGGGGGCTGGGCGGTCACCCACCTTGGGCTGGGCGGTTGCCCAGTTGTACAGCCTTTTCCCTTATTTCGAAAAATCAACATTGGCGATCGCCCACCTGGGGTTGGGCGGTCGCCCACTTGTACAGTCTTTCATGCACTATTTCAAAATCCTCTTGAGCGGTCGCCCATGTCACTTCGGCGGTTGCCCAAGTCAACAGTTGACTTGTGGGCGATCGCCCATGTAGACCTCAGCGGTCGCCCATGAGTCCAAAATCCATAATTTCAGCCCGAATCAAATTCGTTCTTTGTGTGTGACCCTAAAGGAATTATATTATGTTGGTAGTGAGTCAAAACATGACCTCACAAGATATAAGTGGTTTCTAGCAAACCATTATATCCACCCAATTAATATAACATCAAAGCTTGACTCCTCGATAGATCCAATGTTACAATTCCTTTGTCCATGATGTCCAATTGAATATGAGTCATGGTCTATGTCAACTCATTCCGTTCAATGCTTTCTCGATTCTGAATATGTTGATAATCCAAGTGCATTGATCTCTATCAAATCTCTTGAATATGGCCATATATTTCATCAACACTATTCATCGAGGGGCCCAATCAGACATCTCTATTAATAAGAGGGACAAATCCCGTCTTTACTTATCATTCTCCCCTACATGAATCCAATCGTGCTAACATAGCACTTATTGCTATCCGATTAAAGATAGTGTTAGACTATATCAAACACGATCTTCATCATGTGAAAGACGATGATAATCTCTGGTACAAAGGATTCAATATCACGACTATTATGAGATTTAATCATGACAACATACCATGTCATAAATCTCACAAGTAGGTCAAGTCCAATACTTGTTCTCTAGCAAGTATCCATAAGTGTAATGTGGATCTCCATGCATATAATCATCTCTATGATTTATCCATTACCAACTTATACTAGTTGTTCACAACAACTAGGGATGCAGTTCAATATAATAAACATGCAAAACATATAATGAACAGAATAAACACGCTCTATAATAAATGATAAAGATGATACATAACGGTTCAAGTTAAACATAACTATAGCCTAGGGCATTACACCAACAATCTCCCACTTGCACTAGGCTCCATCTATGTATCTAATACCCATGGACCTCACATGACCATCATGCTTTGCTTGTGCAAGGGGCTTTGTAAGCGAATACCCAATGTTATCATCGGTTGATACTTTGCATATCTTAACGTCTCCCCGATCAATGAACTCTCGAATGAGATGGAAATGTCTAAGTGTATGTTTGGATCGCTGATTGTGAATGTGGGGGCCCAAATATTTTTTTGTGTTTTATTTGGATTCACTCGAGTTTGAAAACATCCGGTTTAATTTGAAAAACGGAGTGGCCACGCCATTTTGATTTCCTCAAAACTTTGAAAAAAAGGAATTAGGGTCCGGAGGTTATGTTACCCCTTGGGAAGAACGTTTGGCGTTCACCCAAGGTGCCTTGCCGAAGCAAGTCTCCCAAGATTCCATTTTTCGTGCTTGCTTGCGTGCTTTCTTGTGTGCATGTGTTGAAAAGAGGGGGAGGGAATGTTCCAAGTTGTCTTCCGGACGTATAAACCATTTAGTTGGTTATCGCTCGGGATCCCTTGGATTTTTATGTGTTCGGGACTTTGATCCCATCCTCATCTTGGACTTGTGATCATCACTATTTGACCTTGGGTCATGTCTGATCGAGAGAAGGACTCTCTCTTATGGTCCAAGAGTGAGGTTCTTTAGAAAGGAATATCCTTAGCCCATCAATCCTACACCTTGAGACGATTGAGCTTTTGTAGGGACTATTATGCTCGTCTCAAGTGATAATCAGAGATATAGGGTTCAAGGCTTATTCATTTCTAAAGGGATTATGGCACCTTTAATGGAAAAAACGACGTAAAGATGGGATCTTTACATCGGTCCGTTCCAAGGATGCATCAAATATCAAAGGGGACTAGGGGAAGGGTATAAAGATTGGATCTTTATGCTTTTCCTATGCTTTTTGTGCCTTAGGAAGGTCACTAAGCAATCCTAGGAAAGAAAGATCCAACCATGAGTGACATGAAGGATTCATTCTAAACTAAAAATGAGATTTTTAATGAAAAAGATGACATTTTGCATGCAAAGGATGCTATTTGGATGTAAAGAAATGATTTTTTTAATGCAAAGGATGCAACTTTATATGAAAAAAAAAAAATTATGCTTCAAGTGCAAAGGATGCAACTTTAATGCAAAGATAACATATTTAATGCAAATGATGCAACTTTATATAAAAAGATGTTATTTTGAGAGCAAAGGATGCTTCTTTTCACATCACCATGTGAGAGATCCACCCTAGAACAAGCCTTTTTTGAGGTCTTATTTGTTCATCCTTGGGTGGGATCCTCCATGGATCCTATGTGATAGGGGGATAGGGGGTAAGGTGATCTACATGCTTAAAGAAAGGATCTTTAATGACAATAGCAAATACCAAACAAGTATATAATGATATGGAGAGCAATGAGCAATATATCACATAAATACAAAGTATATTTCAAGAAAAAGGGGATGAGAGGTTACCAATGGTGGTGTCCCTCTTTCTCCTTGGAGTTTGCCTAGGGAAGGACCAACTTTGGAAGGCTTTAAAGAGGAGGGAGGTGGTTTTTTGACACTCTCAGCTCACTGGAATCTTGTGGTGGTATTTTGGCAGAGTTTCAATGCTAAAAACTGTATCTCAAAATGGGTAGAGGAGGTCTCTATTTATAGACAGTCTGGTGATAGCTAATGAAGCCGTGCGGCTTGGAGTCCTAGCCTAATGCAGCTGTGAGGCATTATCCATTATGACTCAACATCTTTCTAGAATCATGCAAGGTGGCCTTCTAGAAGGGTTTTTATACCAAAGGAAAATGTGGATTTTTAATTCCAAGTAATTCCTTCACCCCTCGGAAGGTTCGAAACAGTTCTCGAATTGCTCCTGAACTTTAGGAAAGCCCAGGGAATTGCCGGGAAACTTAACCGGAAGGCATGAGCCAGATTTGGGTACTTACAGAAGCCCCTCGGCAACGTCACTTGCAGGGCGAGTGGGGTTGTCGATAGAAAAGGATCCAATCTGGCGAATGCTGAGACGGATTGGGTGACCAAGGTGGTCGAGTGGCTGAACCTTTGGAAGGCTACCTACGTATCCCTTAGGAATCAAGCCAGGTCATAGTTCGGAATAAGATCCGCTGGGGAATGGCGAAGAGAAATTGGTCTCTTGCTGGGGAAATAGAAGGGAAAGTGACCTAGGAGGTCAAGTGACTGATCCTACTGGGGATGTGCTAGACGAAAGAAGTGACCAATGTGGTCGGATATCTGGACCTCTATGGGGGACTTCTTCATCACTGAGGAGTGATGAATGACAAGGAGCGACCAATGTGGTCTGATGGCTGGACCTTTATGAAAGGCTCATGCACTACTGAGGAGTGAGGCATGAAAAGGGTGACCAATATGGTCAGATGGCTGGACCTTTATGAAAGGCTACCTACGTATCCCGGAGGAATCAAGCCTTAGTCGTAATTCAAGTCTCACTAGATAGTTAGGAACGATGTCTAGGATCCTTGAGGTTTTGACAATTAATGGAGGTTGTCACCTGAATGACAATTAATGGAGGTTGTCACCTGGTTGACAATTAATGGAGGTTGTCACCTGAAGAAACTAAAGCTTACATCACTATCGAGGAGATAGAGGCAGCTATAGCTGGAAAACTAAAGCATACTTCACTATCGAGGAGATAGAGGTAGCTTAAGTTTAGAGAACTTTAGGTACTTCTCAATCTGTGATAGAGGTAGCTAAAGTTTGGAGAACTTGAGCGTACTTCTCAATCTGTGATAGAGGTAGCTAAAGTTTGGAGAACTTGAGCGTACTTCTCAATCTGTGATAGAGGTAGCTAAAGTTTGGAGAACTTGAGCGTACTTCTCAATCTTTGATAGAGGTAGCTAAAGTTTGGAGAACTTGAGCGTACTTCTCAATCCGTGATAGAGGTAGCTAAAGTTTGGAGAACTTGAGCGTACTTCTCAATCCGTGATAGAGGTAGCTTAAATTTGACAATTCGGAGGATGTCACCTAGCGTTATTCCGTTATAACGGAAGTAACGGAGGCGTCTCGGGAGGAAAGTAAATTCTTCTTGGAGATAACATATAGGCCTGGAAAACAGTGTTACTCTAGTTAAGAAATAACGGGAGTTATATGCCTAAGTGGAAAGTCCAGGGGCATAAGATGTAATTTCTGCTCTGAGAAAATTAGGCCGCCCGGCAAGAGATGGAGGAAAAAGAAGCCGCCCGGCTTCAATCCTGATTTCACCAGATTATTTAAACAGATTTGAAAATGGGCAAAGCGCCATTGTTGTGGCTTCCGCCGAGGAGAGGAGAGAGAGTAGAGAGAGAAATTTCTAAATTTCTTCAATTCCCTACCTTCTATTGCTCGAAATGGATCAAGAGGGTAACATTATACCCCGACAAGCGCGAAGGGTTTTGTCACAAACCGCAAGAATGAGGCGGAGGGAGCTCATTAGAACCGAGCGAAAATAAGATTTCAACACGCCTCCTTCCGAGTTCTATCTGGGCAAAAGGGAGCACAAGTCCATGAAACCTCAATCTATTGGGGTAAGCATTCTTGACTTTCTTGATTTTGACAATTTTGATTGAGTTTTGGATTGATTTAGGGTTTGACCCGAATTTTAGGATTTTTTTTTTTGAATTTTCCTAGGATTTTTGTTGATGATCTTGGAATTTTAATGATTAACCTATGAGGCTAAGAGAATAAATGAACATGCATGTGCAATTTATTTGAAAAATAATGAGAATGACCCATTTTTTGAAAATAAAGTAAGAAAAATAATGTCTAAAATGCGACGGAGTTCTTGCATGTGCTAGAACTAGGTCAATTCTTGATCATAAATGAGAAAAAGGACATTTATGACTGCTTTTCTTTGAAAATATGTGCACATTTTGAGTACATGCATGCTTTTGAAATGAGATGAAGGACTGACATGTTTTCTGTTGTGCTTTCCTATAGGAGAGCAAGTTGAGGGGACCTTCTGAGGTGGCGGTGAAGCTATGGGATAGGATGCCCTACTTTGAGAAAAATGGGGTGAACCCCAAGCAGCTAGTGAGGGCTACCGGCCTGGATTTGTTCGTTGAGGCTATTGGCAGAGGTATTCACATAACCTCCAAGAGCAAGGGCTTGACCCAGGCCCTTTCAGAGTTCTGGTGGGACACCACCCACAGCTTTCATCTCAGCTGGGGAGAGCTTACGGTGACCCCAGCCGACTTCACTGCTATTACTGGCCTGCAGTTCACCGGGAGGCCTGTGACTTGGAGGGACCATATCACGGCTGAGGAGTTCAGAGCTCTGGTTGGGTTTGACCTTCAGCCTAAGGGACTCGGGATGGAGACTAGGAATGTTGAGGTGGTAGTCCTGAACTGCATACAGGGATTTGCTGCTAATAAGGTGACTGCCCACCAGCTTGCGAGGGCTTTTCTGTGGTTGATGCTGTCAGTCACCATCTTTGCTAATTCTGGGACTTTGGCTATGCTGTGCCTTTTGGACTCCTTGGAGGATGTGGACGAGATTGGGACGGTCTCTTGGGGTGAGGCCGGATTGGCGGAGCTTTACTTCTCTCTGGATATGTACAGCCGAAACAAGGCTGCTTCTATGGACTGCTTCTCCTTTTCTCTTGAGGTATTCTCACCTTCTTTCCTTTCTCTTTTCTTTTCAGTTCTGAGACTCTTATAAGATAAGATGACCCTTTTATGTTTTGAACACGCAGGTCTGGTTTTGCGAGGTGATCGGGTTCTTTCCCTGGAACCAACAGAGCGATCCTACCATCTTCCCTGCCATGATTCGCTGGAGGGGCGAGGCTAGGGACAAGTTCATCGGGAAGACCCGAATCACCTTTGATTACAATATGGTGAGCCCCGTCCTTAATAAGGATGGTGATGATGGGGTGGACTTCTACCCTTGGGGGAGGTACCCGGAGGTGCTGCTAGGGGATGCCGTGGAGGCGACTAGGCAGTGGAGGTGGTTGATCGCGCTTACTTGCGACATCATTTATCTGGGGGATCGATTTTCCAGGCAGCATGGACATGTCCCTCCATTGGATGCCATCACTCCTCACGATCCTCCAGCACGGATGCTGCAGCCCAGGGATTGGTCGGCGGATGATATTGCTAGGTATTAAGCAGGTGTGGCAGCTGAGGAGTACTTTGACTTGGCTACCCCGTATGCTACCTTCGTGGAGCAATGGATGAGGACGCCACAGAAGCTAGTGAAGCTAGCTATTGCCCAGGGGTACGGGGAAGCTGAGCCTACTGACCCACCGATGCCTCCTGCTCACCTTTCCTATGTGGTCAACGGGGTGCTGAGGAGGTTCATGACACCTGTCCCTGACACAAGGGAGCCCCAGTATACTATGCCGCCTGACAGCACTGTGAGTACACTTTAGGGTCCTTTCCCTTTTCTCAGATTTCTTTGCTTTTCTGAGATTTTTCTGAGATTTTCTGAGTTTTCCTTCTGTTTTCTCAGGTTCCAGCTTGCACTTATGACGGCTTAGTCAGGCAGAATAGGGGCTGGAAGGATGTGTGTCGGTCCTTCGTGAAGAAGCTGGCTTGCGCTTCAAAGGCTGCAGTGAACGTGCAGGAGCCCATGCGCAAAAGAAGGCACATCGGGAGCACGACATCCACCTCATCGGCTTCAGAGTATTCTTCTAGTGCCATGCCTCATGGACAGGGACCTAACACCGGCATCCTGGAGCAGCTGGCCGAGTATGAGCATGTGAATGTCCACCTTTCTGATGTGAGTGACAGCAAGGATGTGATGAGGGACCCTAGCTTCTACAAGTTGAGTAGCGACGACGAGGAGTCGGAAGCCTAGGAGGTCCTTAGGATCAATCTATTAGGAAGGAAACAAACAATGAACAATTTTATGCACATTTTGTTTATTTTTTGCTTTATTTGGGTGCCAATGGGGCAAAAACAATGTATTACTGTTTTATTTGCTTTTCTAATTTATGCTTTATGAATTTGCATATTACTTGAGCCTCGGGGCTGCTTTTTTGCTTGGAAATGGAGCTGAAACTAGGCCAAAATGGTTTGTAATAGTATATAACTGCATGGATGATCTTTGGATGTGTTTTGGGACAGGTTTCATTGAGAAAGTGGGGTGAGAACTCCACTTAGGCAGCAACTTTGGTTGCTCCAGATTCTTTTCTGCAGATGGCAAATGAGGCCATCCGGCCTGGAACCGAGGGCAAATGAAGCCATGCGGCTAACAGTTCTGTCTGGACTGGTCTTTTTCAAAATAAAACCGAGGCTTGGCCATTTCATTTCATTTTCACTCTAGACTTGTCCCAACTGATCCCAGAGCCTATTTCTGACCAAAAGACATCAACTTTGATCACCTCGTAATGAAAAAACCCGCTAGGCTGCAAAAGGGGAAAAGAGACCGTTTTCTGCCCGATCTTCAATCTTTGGTGAGACATAACTTTCAATCTCACAAGGGGTTGTTCAATACTACCTTCAAGATCAAATCTTTATGGCATTTGAAGGATCTCCCGCCTGATTGGGTCCTTTTGAGAGCAGCAGCAAAGTTTTGGGATGTCCGGAGACATGTTTACTGCTTTTCCTACAATGAGATTGTTCTAACCTTTGAAGACTTCCGAGCATTGATTGGGGGTTCGGAAATTGAGGCCATATCGATTCCTCTGATCGAAGACTTGCCGGTAGCGGTAAAGTTGGCATCTTTTCTGCAAATCTCTTTGGGAGAGGCTGAGGGGATGATGGTAGCCCCTGATAGGATTGACCTTTCAGATATCCCGAGCAGGTTTGGTTTTCCGAATACGTTGACGACCAATGTGGCTATGGATGCCTTTATTCTCTGTGTGTTCTCGTCTCTGTTCACGGCCGAGTCTGTGGGGATTTATCATGGTGGCCTCTTGGACATGGTTAGGGATTGCAGGGCTGGGAAAGGCATTGTCCCACTGGTTTTGGGTGAGACCCTTCATGGCATTGATAGGATGTCTAGGGAGACCATATCATGAGGTCTGGGAGCCCGGCTGTGTTGACTTTATGGCTGCAGGAGAGGCTCGGGGCTTTGCCAGGGCCTTTGCCGACTCAGTGCCCTTGGGTGATTTCTCGGAGGGGTGCACCTAGGTGTGAATGTGTGCCCAAATTCTTTTTTTTTGTTTTTTAGTTTGGATTCACTCGAGTTTGAAAACATCCGGTTTAATTTGAAAAACGGAGTTGCCACGCCATTTTGATTTCCTCAAAACTTTGAAAAAAAGGATTTAGGGTTCGGAGGTTAAGTTATCCCTTGGGAAGAACGGATCGTCGTTCACCCAAGGTGCCTTGCCGAAGCAAGTCTCCCAAGATTCCATTTTTCGTGCTTGCTTGCGTGCTTTCTTGTGTGCATGTGTTGAAAAGAGGGGGGATGTTCCAAGTTGTCTTCCGGACGTATAAACCATTTAGTTGGTTATCGCTCGGGATTCCTTGGATTTTATGTGTTCGGGACTTTGATCCCGTCCTTATCTTGGACTTGTGATCATCACTATTTCACCTTGGATCATGTGTGATCGAGAGAAGGACTCTCTTTTATAGTCCAAAATGGGGTTCTTTAGAAAGGAGTGACCTTAGCCCATCAATCCTACACCTTGAGACGATCGAGCTTGTGTAGGGACTACTATACTCGTCTCAAGTGATAATCGGAGATATAGGGTTCAAGGTTTATCCCTTTCTAAAGAGATTGTGGCACCTTTAATTGAAGAAACGATGTAAAGATAGGATCTTTACACCGGTCCGCTCCAAAGGATGCATCAAGTACCAATGGGGACATGGGGAATGCATGTTTAGGATAAAAATGACATTTTAATGAAAAAGATGACATTTTTGGGTGCAAAGGATGCTATTTGTTTGCAAAGGATGCTTTTTGATGTAAAGAAATGGTTTTTAATGCAAAGGATGCATTTTTATGTGGAAAAATAGCATTTTATATGCAAAGGATGCATAAAGATGTCATTTTGAAAGCAAAGGATGCTACTTTGAAGTAAAGCAATGATTTTTAATGCAAAGGATGCATCTTTATGTATGAAAATGGGTTTTAGGTGCAAAGGATGCATCTTTAATGTAAAGAAATCATTTTTAAGTGCAAAGGATGCAACTTTTATGTAAAAAAGAGATTTTTAGGTGCAAATGATGCACCTTTAATGCAAAGACTACATTTTTATGAGCAAAAGATGCTATTTTAATGCAAAGGATGCAAAGGGAGGGGAATATGATTTACATGTTCAAAGATATGATCTTTAACAACAATATACCAAATCCCAAGCAAATATATAGTAATATGTAAAGCAATGAGCAAATATATCACATATATACAAGCATAATGCAAGATAAGGGGGATGAGAGGTTACCAATGGTGGTGACCTCTTTCTCTTTGGAGTTCGCCTAGGGAAGGGACCAACTTTTGGAGGCTTCAAGGAGGAGGGAGGTGGCTCTTGGCACTCTCAGCTTGCTGAATTTTCGTAGTGATGTTTTGGTAGAGTTTATGTGCTGAAAATTGTATATCAAAATGGGTAGAGGAGGCCTCTATTTATAGGCAGTCTGGAAAGAGCTAATGAAGCCATGCGGCCTGGAGTTCTCTCCTAATACAGTTGTGCGGCATTATCCCTTGTGACTCAGCATCTTTCTAGAATCATGCAAGGTGGCCTTTCTAGAAGGGTTTTTATATAAAAGGAAAACGTGGTTTTTTAATTCCAAGTAATCCCTTCACCCCTCGGAAGGTTCGGAACAGTTCCCGAATTGCTCCTGAACTTTAGGAAAGTCCGGAGAATTGCCGGGAAACTTATCCGGAAGGCATGAGCCAGATTTGGGTACTTACAGAAGCCCCTCGGCAACGTCACTTGCAAGGCGAGTGGGGTTGTCGATAGAAAAGGATCCAATCTGGCAAATGCCGAGACGGATTGGGTGACCAAAGTGGTCGAGTGGCTGAACCTTTGGAAGGCTACCTACGTATTCCGAGTGGGAATCAAGCCATAATCGTAGTTCGGAATCCACCGGGGATTGGGGGTGTCACATGTGACGAATTGGCTGAACCTAAAGTAGGCTACCTACGTATCCCGAAGGAATCAAGCCAGGCCGTAGTTCAGAATAAGATCCGCTGGGGAGTGGCGAAGAGAAACTGGTCTCTTGCTGGGGAAAAAGAAGGGAAAGTGACCTAGGAGGTCAAGCGACTGATCCTACTGGGGATATGCTAGAAGTGACCGATGTGGTCGGATATCTAGACCTCTATGAGGAGCTACTTCACCACTGAGGAGCGATGAAGGAACAG
This sequence comes from Adenophora triphylla var. japonica, assembly GCA_022495995.1. Lineage (NCBI taxonomy): Eukaryota > Viridiplantae > Streptophyta > Magnoliopsida > Asterales > Campanulaceae > Adenophora > Adenophora triphylla. The sequence goes on along the minus strand of JAFEMH010002529.1, from coordinate 93,820 downwards.
GGTAACCAAAGTGGTCGGATGGCTGGACCTTTTATGAAAGGCAACCTACGTATCCCGGAGGAATCAAGCCTTAATCGTAGTTCAAGCATCACTAGATAGTTAGGAACGATGTCTAGGATCCTTGAGGTTTTGACAATTAATGTAGGTTGTCACCTGATTGACAATTAATGGAGGTTGTCACCTGATTGACAATTAATGGAGGTTGTCACCTGATGGAGACTAAATCTTACGTCACTATCGAGTAGATAGAGGTAGCTGAAGTTAGGAAAACTTGAGCGTACTTCTCAATCTGTGATAGAGGTAGCTAAAGTTTGGAGAACTTGAGCGTACTTCTCAATCTATGATAGAGGTAGCTAAAGTTTGGAGAACTTGAGCGTACTTCTCAATCTGTGATAGAGGTAGCTTAAGTTTGGAAAAACTTGAGCGTACTTCTCAATCTCTTTCGAATCAGAGATAGAGGTAGCTGAAGTTTGGAGAACTTGATTGTACTTCTCAATCTCTGACAGAGGTTGCTTAAGTTTAGAGAACTTGAGCGTACTTCTCAATCTGTGATAGAGGTAGCTTAAGTTTGGAGAACTTGAGCGTACTTCTCAATCCCTTTTGAATCAGAGATAGAGGTAGCTAAAGTTTGGAGAACTTGAGCGTACTTCTCAATCTGTGATAGAGGTAGCTTAAGTTTGGAGAACTTGAGCGTACTTCTCAATCCCTTTTGAATCAGAGATAGAGGTAGCTAAAGTTTGGAGAACTTGAGCGTACTTCTCAATCTGTGATAGAGGTAGCTTAAGTTTGGAGAACTTGAGCATACTTCTCAATCTGTGATAGAGGTAGCTTAAGTTTGGAGAACTTGAGCGCACTTCTCAATCTGTGATAGAGGTAGCTTAAATTTGGAGAACTTGAGCGTACTTCTCAATCCCTTTCGAATCAGAGATAGAGGTAGCTGAAGTTTGGAAAAACTTTAGCGTACTTCTCAATCTGTGATAGAGGTAGCTAAAGTTTGGAGAACTTGAGCGTACTTCTCAATCTGTGATAGAGGTAGCTAAAGTTTGGAGAACTTGAGCGTACTTCACAATCTCTTTCGAATCAGAGATAGAGGTAGCTGAAGTTTGGAAAAACCTGAGCGTACTTCTCAATCTCTTTCGAATCAGAGATAGAGGTACACCTTATTTGATTTAATTCTAACAGAGATAACGGAGATTTTTGGGAGAAATTTATACGATTTGGGAAATTTATAAGGTCTTTCAGACCGGGTAATTTAAAGTCTTCCGGGCTACGGATAATGATTTGGGAAAAACGTTATTCATTTGGGAATAACGGAGATCGAAAAGGGTCGAAATGTTATTCCTTCATTCGGGAATAACGGAGATCGAGAAGAGATAGTGAAATGTTATTCCTTCAATCGGGAATAACGGAGATCGCGAGAGTGGTCGAAATGTTATTCCTTCATTCGGGAATAACGAAGATCGAAAAAGGTCGAAATGTTATTCCTTCATTCGGGAATAACGGAGATCTCGAGAGAGGTCGAAATGGTATTCCTTCCTTTGGGAATAACGGAGATCGAAAAAGATAGCGAAATGTTATTCCTTCATTCGGGAATAACGGAGATCGCGAGGGATAGCGAAATGTTATTCCTTCATTCGGGAATAACGGAGATCGAAAAAGGTCGAAATGTTATTCCTTCCTTCGGGAATAACGGAGATCGAAAAAGATAGCAAAATGTTATTCCTTCATTCGGGAATAACGGAGATCGCGAGGGATAACAAATGTTATTCCTTCATTCGGGAATAACGGAGATTCGAAAAAGATAGCGAAATGTTATTCCTTCATTCGGGAATAACGGAGATCGCGAGAGAGGTCGAAATGTTATTCCTTCCTTCGGGAATAACGGAGATCGAAAAGGTCAAAATGTTATTGCCTTCTGGCAATAACTGAGATTTTTTAACAAGAAACGTTATCCCATTTGGCGATAACGGAGGATTTCCCGGAGGACACGTTATCCCATTTTGGCAATAACGGAGGATTTCCCAGAGGAAACATTATCCCATTTGGCGATAACGGAGGATTTTTAGGAGACAACGTTATATCTATTTGGATGTAACGGGAAAACTTGGGAGAAAGCGTTATTCCTTTTGGAGATAACGAGAATATTTTGGGCAAAAGTATTTCCTATTTTGATTTGGTAATCAATGAAGGTTATTTTTCTTTGTGCATGTCACATGAGCCACGGGCTGACTCTTTTGCGGGAAGGCAATGTGAGAGGATTTTTATGAAACGATGTGTTTGGATGTATGTGTTTGGAAATTGTTTGAGACAGGTTTCGAGCAGTTGGGGTGGTATCCCTTGGGTGCGGACTGAACTATTGTTGTTGCTGAGATGTTGTCAACGTGGACTAGAATTCCTTCTTGGGCTGAGACTGGGTTTAAACTTCGGGTCTTGATTAATGTTCCTTTCTCACACTCTAACACTTGAAGCTGATGCTGACAGACTTTTATAACCAAAGACTTAAAGCAAAGGTCAAAGTGACCAAACCTCTTCTCTGAGGGTGGATGCGACTCATTGAAGCCCCGGTCTGAGGGAAAAAATTCTGCAAAGCCCCAGATTCTATTAAAGCGAGGAAAGATCCTTTCATTTGGCAAAGCCCCGGTTGCAAAGCCCCGGTTGGATGAACTGAGTAGGCGAAGTTTTAGGTTTCGAAGAAGTGACTTGGTGAAGCCCCAATCTGATGACCTAGCAAAAATCCCAATCTGATTGGTACTGCGAAAGTGATCCTGAGGTTGATCTGAACAAAACTGAATCCATCTAGGGACCTAGTGAAGAACCCGATGCGGACCCCAAAAATGGTTAAAGAAGCCCCAGTTTAAAGGAATGGCTTGGCAAAGTCCCAACCTTGAAGAGTTTCGAGGCAGCCCTAATGCGAATTGTAGCAGAAGAGGGAAAACCTATCATTTTTTATTTTTTTTTATTTTCTTTAGTCAATCAGTCAACCTTAAGAAGATGTGAAAGAAAAGATTCTTAGAAATTTATACATGCAGGGGCATATTTTTCGAAAGGTGGGAATAGATCCCGATTTTGTGTTATTTCGATGGCCTTATTCGACGTAGGCACAAGAACTCGCTTTGGGTTTGACTCTTTTGAGAGAGTATAAGCGTAGAAAGGTTTGTAAAAGTGTATGGAAGCCCCTGCTGACAGAAAATCAATGTTTAGCACTATCTTTCCTAAGATGTAGAAAAGGAAGACTTGTCAAGACATCTGAAAAACTTGTTTTATTTACAATGATCATAAGATTGCTTAAAACCCTTTATTAATGTTCGGGTTATTCAACCACTAATCTCGATATGAACAAACATTCTTATTAGTCATGAGGAGAAAGTTAACCAATGCCGCGGATCAAGGTTGGCTGGGTGTGAAAGAAAGGTTTGTGTATAGGGAGGTCATTGATGAGACCGGGTTTTCTGGACTTTGGCTATGTTTATGGGAGAGATCATTGATGAGACCGGATTTTATGGAATTTGAATATGCTTATGACCGGACCATTTCTGGTTGCCTACGTTCCCCTCATTGTGAGGAGCTCAGGTCGCCGTAGTTCGGCTTCGGCCGGACTGTGTTTGGCTTTGGGAAATGGGATTTGTGGTTCCTTTAGTGGAAAGGCTTAGATGAGAAGGTTGGATGATGAGGCGTGGGCCTCGGGATGATTCCTTGACGAAATCATTTTTGGACGGTTGCTTCTGATTTTCGTCTTTCATTGGGGGAGAAAGGATTTGCATGTGCCTAAAGGCTTATGAAATGCTTCTGCCTTTGCTTCGACCGCCCCATTGTTATCGACAACATCTATTCTTCGAGCTTTGATTTTGCCTCACCTGTCAAGCTTCTGATTAGCGGTGCTGGGTCCTTGGCCTCATTTTTTTATGTGTAACCTTGTTTTTTGCCTAGACTGTCCCTTTACAAGGTTTTTAGCCTAGCTAGGTATTACTCTTTTTGCACTACATTTTTTTTCTTTTACGGGCAACCCTGTTTTTTTTTTTTTAGACAACCCTTTACAAGGTTTTTAACCTAGCTGGGTTTTTTTTTTTAAGCATATGAGGGCCAAGGCGAGCCCCTGCTTGAACTTTCTTGATACCCTTGAGGTCTAAGGCAAGCTCCTAGGTTGTTGTCGACACGGGGTCAATCTTTCAAAGCTTAGTGGCCTTTTGTTGTCCCTTGACTTGGTCAAGATGATGGTGAGGACATGATTTGGGAGGTGTATGGCTTGATGAAGGCTTTTGTGAGGTAAGGAAAGTGTATGGCTTGATGGAGGCCTTTTGTGGGGTAAGGAAAGTGTATGGGGAAGACATTAGTTGACTTTCTCACACCGATTAATCAGAACGTGAATTATTTCGAGAGATTATTTGTTGAGCAATGCAAGTGATCATATAAAATAAAACCATTTCATTAAATGTAATGTAGGTGTGCAAATAATGTCTTAAGTCTAGCAAGAAAAGAAGAAGACTCTTTTATAGAAGATTGAAGACTAATTACAATGTCCGAGGAGGACTTGATTGAAAGAGAAAAGTACTAGAACCTATGAAGGTTGACTGAGAGACTGTTTTATCTTTTAATCTCGCTTAAGGATAGGTAGGCCCTAGTCTAGCTACTCTTCGCTGGTTGGATTGCCAGGGAGCTTGAACTTTCCTTCGTAGATCAACCATTGAATTTCTTTCTTCAGATTCAAACACTTGTCTGTCACGTGACCATAATGATTGTGGTATTCATAGAACTTGGTCCTGTCAACGTTACGTGGGTTTCTCGGCTTATAATTCTCGAGAGGTGTGAGAATGCCTTGTCTCATCAACTCGTCAAAAACTTTGCTCATGGGCATCCCGAAATCATCAACACTACGTTTCTGACCTTGCACTTCCTGAATCGACTTCTTACCACAGCTTTCTGTTTTTGGCCCATGGAGGTTCTCGAGCTTCCCATCTTCTATCAATTTCTAGATTCAATACCTCAAATAGCAGCAATTATCAGTGTCGTGCCCAGGGTATTGATGGAAAAGACAATGCTTAGACTCATCCAATTGAACGTTGGGGTTCTTGGGCTTCCAACTCTCCAGTGGCTTTATCAGCTTTTCTTTCATTAGCTCTTCCAGCATCTTGCTTAAAGGCATCTCCACATTGTCAAAATGAAGGGAGCGGAGTTTTTGGGAGACATTGTTGTTCTCAAGACTTGGATTTTCATTGTCCAATTGGTTCCATTGTTGGATTTGGCTGAAGGAGGCTACGACACTCTTTCCTTTGTGAGGAACTGGTGCTGAGCTGGGTACGGTTGTTGCTTGGTGCTGGTGGCATTGGGTTATGTTTGGTGGAATCATTTCTTTGCCCGGTTCGATGTCTTAGGTCAAGGGAGTACTGATACTCATCATGAGGTCAAGCTTCTCCTGCATTTGTTTCACTTACTCCATCAACATTGCCACATGGGCGTCAACGGGGACTCTCGAGTTACTGGAACTAGCAACAAGACTCTTATCAGTAGAGGGAACCACAACCGCAGACTGGTGAAACTGACGGGTGAATTCACTAAATCCTGTGGGTGACAGCTGAAAACTTGAGGCATCCAAATTTTCTTTTAGAAACTCATGATTGCATTCAGGTGGGTATAGGGGCTTCAGAACATAGCCACATAGCTCAAACTGATTATGTGAAGCTGGAGTATATGCGCGGTGCTTCTGGCGAGGAACAGGTGTGATGAAACCCGATCCGTTCTGAGGAGCTGAGGACGATGGAGCCCTGATGGTCTGGGATGTTGGAAAGGGCTGAGGAGGAGTGGTCCTTGGCAAGGGATCGTATGTGGGAGGAGGGTATTGACTGTAGGATGGAGGGTATTGGTTATAGGATGAAGGGACTGAAATCATTGTTTCTGGAGTCTCATCTTCGACCATGACCAGAGAACCGTTTGCCTCAACTGTTACCTGAACTCCATGGCGGCGGAGAGCGCCGATGAGCAGTGACAGCTGCTCTTCATGGACCTTATGGGCATTTTCCAAAGCCAGGACTAACTCTTCCTTCCTAATCATTGGATTTCCTGTACCCTCACTGTTTTCTGTCAAATCTGCCATTCTGACTCTCCGAGCTGACAAAACTGACGATTCTGGGGAGTTATCTGAGGATTCTGCACTGACAGGCCGCCGACCCGGTATTCTCACCCACTTCTTTCTCGCTGCGGGAAAGGGATAGGCAAGGTTTAGACTTGGGGGTAGGTAAGGTTTAGACTCGGAGGTAAGTGTTTAGGCTGAAGGCTCAAGTAACATGCACTTATTTGCTTAAATTTTGCTCAAAACACATTTTCTCCTAAGCCTAATTGATCGGGAAAGATTGGACCTTGAAGGTAGAGATCGAAAGTCGGAGATCGGACCGAGGAGGTCACGATTGGGAATTTGACCGCGAAAGATCGAGATGGAAAATCGGAGATCGGACCGAGGAGGTCGCGATTAGAGATTTGACCGCGGAAGGTCAAGATGGAAAATCGGAGATCGGACCGAGGAGGTCGCGATTAGAGATTTGACCGCGGAAGGTCAAGATGGAAAATCGGAGATCGGACCGAGGAGGTCGCGATTAGAGATTTGACCGCGGAAGGTCAAGATGGAAAATCGGAGATCGGACCGAGGAGGTCGCGATTAGAGATTTGACCGCGGAAGGTCAAGATGGAAAATCGGAGATCGGACCGAGGAGGTCGCGATTTGAGATTTGACCGCGGAAGGTCGAGATAGAAAATCGGAGGTCGGACCGAGGAGGTCGCGATTTGAGATTTAACCGCGGAAGGTCGAGATGGAAAATCGGAGATCGGACCGAGGAGGTCGCGATTAGAGATTTGACCGCGAAGGGTCGAGATAGAAAATCGGAGGTTGGACCGAGGAGGTCGCGATTTGGGATTCGAGAGATAGGACCATGCAATTATGATTCAGTTAATTGTTCAAGTTTACTTAAAACAATGTCTTTTATTTATTTCTATTTGGTTGGAAAAGGGGGATTGCCCTTCTTTTTCGCAACTACTCTAGATCCTGGATCAGTGGGCTCCGTCACTACGTCTATAAGCCCCTCGTATTCCACCTGTATTTTGACCTCCCAGGGTGGACAGCCCCGGGCGAGGGTCCTATAGGGCACGCGGATCCCACCGACCGAGAGAGAAGAACGCTCCTAACGGGTCTAGCGGGTCATAGGAACTTTTAACGCGCGAGCGATGCGAATTATGGTCAAGGCAATGCCGGGAAAGTCTCGTCTTTCAGCCTTAACGGAATTTCGGCAGAGTTTCGCTTGCGTGAATGACGTTTTGACCTTTTGGCAATGTCCGAGAAGATAATAGGCATGGGCCGGGCGGTAAAAGCCAGATGACACAGTGTCACATTGAACTTCGTTGCATACTTTGCATGAGTCAAAGTCACAGTCAGTGCCGGGTCAAGATCTCGCCAATTTTTCCTTGTCGGAATTTTGGCAGAGCTTCGCTTGAGCAAAATATCTTTGGATTTTTGGCAAGGACTCAGTCTTGACTCATACGCATTCCGTGCGGGTCAAGGTCAAAGTCAATGCCGGAGTCAAGATTCTACCAATTTTTTTCCTTGTCGGAATTTTGGCAGAGTTTCGCTTGCGCGAAGGACATTGACTTTCATTATGGACTAAGGCTTGACCTTTAAGGGGATATGCAACTGGGCTATATGACACGGACTAGACCAAAAACCAACCAAAAGTCACGGTTTTTTGAAACGTGTGACACGGACTGTGCATTGGTCGACACTGGCTGCCATGGGGAGTTTGGGGTGATTCCGTGCGCGTCCGGGAGCATCGTAAGGCTGTCCGTGACTGCAACTGAACAACCACCCCGGGTTTAAAGGGACGTGCGTGCAAAGTGTATGGGATATATAAGGTGCGCGTAGTGTGCGGTCTCCTAAAAAATGTTCCTTTTTGAGTTAAAACAGAGATTTTCAGAAATGTGTTTTAAAAGGAATGATTTTTCGGGACGGGGGAAAAATGCAACAGTTAAGGCACGTAAATTTTCTGGAGCCTGGTGAGCTTTGAAACTGAATAGCCCCAAGCTGCCTAAGCTGCCAGATTAACCTCAATTTTGTCCTGGTGGAATTGCCAATGAGGCCGCCCGGCTGGAATCCAAGGCGGATTAAGCCATACGGCTGCATGGATCAATTTTCCAGGTTCCAATCCTTTGCAGTTTCAGGTTGCTCCCCGAACATTTTAGGCACCTTTCAGCTTCAGCAGGCTTCCAATTCAGTTTCCAGAGTATGCACAATTCCCAAGATGCAATATGCAATGCAATGCAAAGAAAGAAAGCAAGCACGATAAATGGAATCCGTGACGGGAGGCTAACCCGCTCAAAAGAAAAAAGCTTTCTTTTTATTTTTTTTTGAAAAAAGGGATACCGGTACGTGGGATTGTTAGACCACCTTTTATCCCAAGCCCCGGGTTAGGAAGCGATACAGGAAGGTTAGTGGTTTCCACCTATATACCGGGTATCATTTTTATTTTGAAAATGAAAGCTTTTCTCCTTTGGGATTTCCCCAGCGGAGTCGCCAAACTGTGAATGTGTGCCCAAATTCTATTTTTTTTGTTTTTTAGTTTGGATTCACTTGAGTTTGAAAACATCCGGTTTAATTTGAAAAACGGAGTCGCCACGCCATTTTGATTTCCTCAAAACTTTGAAAAAAAGGATTTAGGGTTCGGAGGTTAAGTTACCCCATGGGAAGAACGGATCGTCGTTCACCCAAGGTGCCTTGCCGTAGCAAGTCTCCCAAGATTCCATTTTTCGTGCTTGCTTGCGTGCTTTCTTGTGTGCATGTGTTGAAAAGAGGGGTGATGTTCCAAGTTGTCTTCCGGACGTATAAACCATTTAGTTGGTTATCGCTCGGGATTCCTTGGATTTTATGTGTTCGGGACTTTGAATCCGTCCTTATCTTGGACTTGTGATCATCAATATTTGACCTTGGGTCATGTGTGATCGAGAGAAGGACTCTCTTTTATAGTCCAAAATGGGGTTCTTTAGAAAGGAGTGACCTTAGCCCATCAATCCTACACCTTGAGACGATCGAGCTTGTGTAGGGACTACTATACTCGTCTCAAGTGATAATCGGAGATATAGGGTTCAAGGTTTATCCCTTTCTAAAGAGATTGTGGCACCTTTAATGGAAGAAACGATGTAAAGATAGGATCTTTACACCGGTCCGCTCCAAAGGATGCATCAAGTACCAATGGGGACATGGGGAATGCATGTTTAGGATAAAAATGACATTTTTAATGAAAAAGATGACATTTTTGGGTGCAAAGGATGCTATTTGTTTGCAAAGGATGCTTTTTGATGTAAAGAAATGATTTTTAATGCAAAGGATGCATTTTTATGTGGAAAAATAGCATTTTATATGCAAAGGATGCATAAAGATGTCATTTTGAAAGCAAAGGATGCTACTTTGAAGTAAAGCAATGATTTTTAATGCAAAGGATGCATTTTTATGTATGAAAATGGGTTTTACGTGCAAAGGATGCATCTTTAATGTAAATGAATCATTTTTAAGTGCAAAGGATGCAACTTTTATGTAAAAAAGAGATTTTTAGGTGCAAAGGATGCACCTTTAATGCAAAGACTACATTTTTATGAGCAAAAGATGCTATTTTAATGCAAAGGATGCAAAGGGAGGGGAATATGATTTACATGTTCAAAGATATGATCTTTAACAACAATATACCAAATCCCAAGCAAATATATAGTAATATGTAAAGCAATGAGCAAATATATCACATATATACAAGCATAATGCAAGATAAGGGGGATGAGAGGTTACCAATGGTGGTGACCTCTTTCTCTTTGGAGTTCGCCTAGGGAAGGGACCAACTTTTGGAGGCTTCAAGGAGGAGGGAGGTGGCTCTTGGCACTCTCAGCTTGCTGAATTTTCGTAGTGATGTTTTGGTAGAGTTTATGTGCTGAAAATTGTATATCAAAATGGGTAGAGGAGCCCTTTATTTATAGGCAGTCTGGAAAGAGCTAATGAAGCCGTGCGGCCTGGAGTTTTCTCCTAATGCAGCCGTGCGGCATTATCCCTTGTGACTCAGCATCTTTCTAGAATCATGCAAGGTGGCCTTTCTAGAAGGGTTTTTATATAAAAGAAAAACGTGGTTTTTTAATTTCAAGTAATCCCTTCACCCCTCGGAAGGTTCGGAACAGTTCCCGAATTGCTCTTGAACTTTAGGAAAGTCCGGGGAATTGCCGGGAAACTTATCCGGAAGGCATGAGCCAGATTTGGGTACTTACACTAGGCAGCAGGATCAGAGTGACTGGGAGCTGATGATGGCTAGGTTATCCACTTCGGATATTCACTGGTGGGTACCTCACTGGAGGTTGCAGACCCAGATGACATTTCAAAAGTCCTATGTGGTGAGCAGGGGCGGAGCCAGGGGGGCACTCGCCCCCCCCCAGCGGCGGAAATGCAGTGGAAAATTTTTTTTTTGCCCCCCCCCCCATATTTTTTTTATATATGTATATATATAATTAACTTCAAGATTAACACTAGTGAGTGTTGCGGTTCAGCGGTAGAAGGGTGAAGTTAAAATCCATGTTCGAGCCCTGCTACCTACATTTTCAATTAATTTTATTTGTCCTCCATCTTTGCTATTCTCTCTTTCTCTCCGTCCATTTCTTTTTCTTAACAGTTTTGTTTTTCTCTTTCTCCTAATTTCCTCACATTTTTTCAATCTTAATTAATTAGTTAGGCTTTTCCCATTTCTTAATTCTTTACATTTTTAACTAAAATACATTGTATTTCATGGATCTGACCCATTTTTTACTTGTCCGACCCGAAAAAATTTTTCGGGGCCGCTGCCCCCGAACCCCCGTGAAATCTTGCCCCCTCCTGAGGTAATTCCTGGCTCCGCCCCTGGTGGTGAGGGTTCCAGGGTTTTCGTGGTCATCCTTCTACGTACCCTACTTGGTATCCAGGCAGTTCGGGGCCTTACAGGAGCCGTTGAGCGATTGGGAGGACATCCGTACCATGGAGGTGGTGCCTTTAGACATGAGGGCTACAGCCAGCTTCTCATTCTTCTCGAGGGCCTAGACATATACTGCTTTCCCACCCAGGGCCATTCTCAAGAGCCAGAAGAGTACCATTTTGACTACGGCCTATTTGGACTGGTATGAGAAGGAGATGGGAGCGACTCAGGTCATATTGGGAGAGAGGCGTCAGGCTTTATTAGGAGCGGACTGTGACTCAAGCAGGACTCTGAGAGAGGCTGAGGCTAAGGCGAGTCGCCATAACCAGTCGGGTGACTTTATCAGAGATATGGAGGCTCGATACGAGAGGCTTTCTGAAGTCGCTCCCTTGACTGAGGCTCAGAGGGAGGAAGTGCGGACTCGTGCTCGTATTGAGAGAGCACTTATTGACATGGGTTTGACGGAGGCTCCAGTGAGGATACCCGAGATTGGGATGAGGGAGACTGACATCCTGGACAAAAAGATAAAAAACACTCGACGGGGTCGAGGTAAAGGGAAGAAGAACAAGGAAGATTCAGTGAATGACGACTGACAGATCTTTTCCTAGGATTCCCTTATTGCCATTTGCAAAAACAATAGTTTATTAGGCATTTTATTGTATTTTAGATCTTTGTAGCAGGTTAGCAGAGTCAAGAGTAGACCGTGCTTGAACTCATCAAGGAGTTTTTAACTTGTAATTAACAAAGATATGATCTTAGAAATTAAACAAGACACATTTCATGAAAATTTCAGATGTTTTATTGATTGCTTAGGACGCATTTCATGGAAACTTGATTGTCATTTATTTTTTTATTGTTTAGACCGAACCATATATGGCTGCCTACGTTCCCCTTTTACAAGAAAGACTAAGGGGCTCAGGTCTTCGTAGTTCATTCTGGTGAACTATCGGGATTAGGTCTTTTGGCCTCTCTTTTTTTTTTATATATTTTTTTCTGTGCAGCCCTGTTTTTTGCCTAGACCACCCTTTTTGGGTTTTTAGCCTAGCTGGGCATTACTCTTTTGCACTAAGATTTTTCCTTTTTTTTTTCTTTTTTTTTTTATGTGCAACCCTGTTTTTTGCCTAGACCGCCCTTTTTGGGTTTTCAGCCTAGCTGGGCATTACTCTTTTTTCACTAAAAATCTTTTCTTTCTTCTTTTTTTTATGTGCAACTCTGTTTTTTGTCTAGACCGCCCTTTTTTGGGTTTTCAGCCTAGCTATACATTACTCTTTTTGCACTAAAATTTTTTTTCTTTTATCTTCTTTTTTTTATTGTTGTTTTTTTTTATATATATATATTTTTTTTTCAGACATAGTACCTTCGAAGCTTATCGCCATTGACTGGGTGGACAAAAGGATTGCCATCTAGGTCTGTAAGCTTCATGGCTCCTCCCGATAGTATCTTTTGCACCACATACGGGCCGATCCAAACGGGTTCCCATTTTCCCAGGGGGTTGTCTCTGGTAGGGGGCTTTACTTTCAGAACCAAGTCACCTTCTTTGATGTTCCTAGCCTTGACCTTTTTGTCAAATGCTCTGGCCATTCGCCTCTGGTAGGCTCGAGTGTGCTCCATGGCCTTGAGCCTTCTTTCGTCGAGCAGGGCCAACTCATCATGCTGGCTTCGTAGCAACTCTACTTCGTTGACACTGTTTTCCAGGAGGACCCTTAATGACGGGATTTCCAATTCCACTGGCAACACTGCTTCCATCCCGTATATTAGGGCAAAAGGGGTTTCTCCCGTGGCTGTTCTAACAGACGTTTTGTAGCCCCAGAGTGCTAGGTGTAGCTTTTCAGGCCAGATGATCCACTCGAGCGTCTTATTAGCAGCTTCCACGGCTCCATTGGTCTGAGGTCTGTACGGGGATGATTTGTGGCGAGTGACTCTGAATTCTGACAGCAATCTATCACAGTCCCCTTCAAAGTGTGACCCATTATCAGAAATGATCTCATTGGGTACCCCGTATCTGCACATTATGTTTTCTTTGACAAACTGGGCCACCTTCTTGGAGTGAGGATCTTGTAGGACTTTGCCTCTACCCACTTTGTGAAGTAGTCAACTGCCACTAACACGAATTCATGTCCATTGCTTCCTGCCAGAGCTATCTTTCCTATCACGTCAAAACCCCAGGTTGCAAACGACCAAGGAGTCATCATGCAGTACAGGTCATGAGGCAGAAGGTGATTGATATTGGCAAACCGTTGGCATTTGTCGCACTGTCGGACATGTTGAACGCAGTCTGTCTCCATGGAGATCCAGTAATAACCCATCCTGAGGATTACTTGCATCAGGGCTCTAGCATTCATATGAGGACCGCAGGGACCATTGTGGATTTCGGTCATCAACTCTCTGGCCCTTTCTTGGGTGACACACAGAAGGAGCGGCCCTTGGTACCATTTCTTATAGAGATCGTTCCCCAGAATGACATAGTGGGAAGCTAACCGTTTTAGGGCTTGCAAGCTCTTGGCTTTAATGCCTTCTTTCGGTCTACCTTCTTCATCTCTAAAGGCTGACTCTCCACTTCTAAGGAACTGGTAAATCTAATTGTACCAGGGTTCCTTGATAGGCTTGGGTCCCAGGTCTATTTTGCAACAGAAAGTCGGGGTTTCTCTTCTACCCACCCTGAAGGGTTTTATGGCTTTTCCCTCAGGGATCTCTACCAGTGAGGCTAGAGTAGCTAAGGCATCTGCGAATCTGTTCTTATCCCTTGGCAGGTAATGGAAGGTCACTTCTCTGAACTGCTCATTCAACTCCTCCATATAGGCATGATACTTTTGCAGGTTAGGATCCATAGTCTTCCACTTGTTGGAGACCTGGTTGATGATCAGGGCTGAGTCTCCATAGACCTCGAGCTCCTTGACATTCCTTTCTAAGGCAGCTTCTAAACCAGCAATGCAGGCTTCATACTCGGCAACATTGTTCGTGGCAGGGAAGTTCAACTTGATGGCAATTGGCGTGTGCTCATTTTTTGGGTCGACCAAAATCCGTTTTGAGGGGTTTCTAAGGCCTTTATCAGAACCTAACGACTGAGCAATCAATCCGATTTTTGTAAAACAAAGCCGTGTAAGATCATTTTTTGAAGGATTATATCTATATATATTTTTTTCAAAGGGACATCCGAAAGGGTCATTCCGAAGGGACTTTTTCCAAAGGGACTTTTTCCAAAGGGACTTTTTCGAGTCCTTCTTTATTGTCAATTTTACATGGCTTTATTTTGGTCAAAAACAAGAAAAGATCACCGAGTCAAAACCGACCGGTCACGGAGTGATCCTAAAAAGACAATCTACATGAGAATGTGGCGATGCAGGGCTGGAAGGCTAGGCTCCCCGCGATATGACAATCTAAGTGGATTGAATACGCGGAGTGGGATGATCCAACTTCGGAGAGACCGGCGACTAGGTGGTTACCGTCATCCGTCCTTAGTGTGGATCCCGGGTTCATAGAGGGTATGCAGTGCAATGACAGATATATGATGAGTGCGTGTGTGTGATAATCAATCTAGGTGATAGATAAAAATAGAGATTTTTTTTGAAAATCAAAAGGAAAACAGATAGTGGCCGCACCAAGTGGTTGCCTACGTTTCTCCCAAATTAGGGAGACTGAGGCCGTCGTAGTTCTACATAAAGAATGGGAAAGAGAGATAAATAAATTAATTTACAACTCTCGAATCCCCAATGGACCGGACTTTAATTAAATAAAACCCAATCACACGCAGTTTATAAATAATAATCAATTATTTAAATGAAATAAAGATTCGAGTTCTACATCTTAAGGGAGGCCTTAAGATGCGGGAACTCTGCAGATAATGAATTCTGGGATCCCCCTTGCGTGTTCGGCTCTCGTCTTGGACTATGAGATGAACGGGAAAAACCAGAAATCAAACAGACTGCCGAGGCCATATCTCGCGCGAGATAGGATATCTCGTGCGAGATATGCCTCATCTGGGAACAGAAAAAGCGAAATTTTTTTGAAAACCTCTCTTTTAATTTTGACGCAAGTTTAAGCCTCTAAATTTTAAATCCCCAGCAGAGTCGCCACTGTGAGCGTCGTGATTGATTTTTTGAGTCGCCACCTATATTATTGTTTGGAAAATATAGAAAAACCATTTTTTTTGAAAGAGATTGGGTTCGGGGCTTAGGTTATGGAATGGGTAGGTCAAGGAGCATCCATTCCACCCAATCCAGAGATCGGTCTTGCTAAAGAAAAGAGAGGTTTTTCGAAAGGAAGAAGATTTCAAATATGACAAATAAATATCCATTTAACGGGGTTAAACGGAATGTAGGATCGATTGCTTCGAGACCGTCCCCATGAGTTGGAGAGGCTCTAGGCCGATCCTAGATTCAATAGATTTATACCACTCTAATAATTAATTAGAAAGGGATTTAGGGGTTACCTTGCGTGAGGTGATTTGGGCAGAGTTTCGACTCAAGTTTAGAATTGAATCTTGATACGGACAGAGCTTCGCCTCAGTCCTTGACTTGGATCTTGATGTTTGTTTATCAACAAGGTTGACAAACAAACTTTGAGGTGATTTTTAGGGTGATTTTGTAGGAATCTTTCAGGAAAAGAAGCCAACAAAATATGTGTGTGTTGTGAAAATTTGTGGTCCCTTAAACCTTGGAAGTCACCAAGTATTTATAGGGGTTGGAGAAGTGTTGAAGATGAGATCAAACACTCCAAGAAGCTTCCAGACTCCAAACTCTATTGGTTGGCCGGAGGGATGAAGTTTTATCCCGAAAAGAGGTTGAAATCGACGAGGAAACTGTCATCTGCATGCTGCAGAGGGACAATATCTCGCGCGTGACATGCCATTCCGCGGCGAGATATTGTTCCTGTGGACAATTCTGTCCTTCCCTCGCTGTCTCGTATACAGTTTAGTCCAAACTAACGGTGGTTAGTCAAAACTTAACGAAACATGACGAAATGGTGGATTTCTACTTCTTGACTCAAAGCGAGACTTAGAGTGGTATAAATTTGATCTGATGTGTTCATAATGGGGTGTCTACAAGCCCCCTGGAAGAAGTTCCCAATCTGTGTCTCTTTAGGTTCCTCTACAGTACCCAAGTTAACACTTGTCAAAACCTCCTCAGCAGCTTGGGCCCATTTTTCTACTTTGTCTGTAACCTCCTTAAAGATTTCTTTAATGTATTGTTCGTTTAGTGTGTTTGCATCTTGTTCAAATGATTCATTATTAATTGTTGTTAAGTTATTAGTTAATTTATCATTTGTTAAGTTGACAATAAGGGGATACTCATAAAGATCTATCATTTCATTCAAAGTGAAAGGAAAGATGACATTGGCTACATATTCATAATCTTCAGGCGTGAGGCCTTCAGATGACTCGGAGGACTGGAATTCGAAGACTCCTGACTCAAGGGTACGGACAACAGGGTGTTTGACATGACTGGACTGAGAGGGACGGGGGACCAATCCAAGCTCCGTGATCATTTGCTGACGGCTGGCTATCGGCCCTGAGAATGTCTCCTAATTCTTTAAAGGCATTTCTGTCTTAGTCACCAAAGTACGGAGATCAAAAGGTTCTTTACCACCGTCTCCAATTACGGCAACTTTCTCGTCATCTGAGCTGAAGTCGATCAAGTCAGGAATCAGTGCTTCTTCATCAAAAAGCTTTTGCAAACCTGACTCACTATCCTTACTACTAGCAGCTTCTATCTAGTTGATCTTTGGAAGAGCTCCCTCGAAGGCGGAGAAATCCATTACCCCTGATGGGAAAAGTACTGGGTCTTTGAAATGGTCTGGGTTTCCTTTAAAGGCATACTTGTTCTGAACAGTAGTGGTAGCCCCAGGAATGTCCGGCAAGTTATGGAACACCCTCCGAACAGGATTTGCTGGTTTTCCCCGAACTATCTCAAGGTTTTCCAGAAGAATTTTCCTCAAGGAGAGCTGACTATCACTTTCATCATATTGGGTCCCACCTCTTGTGAAGTACTGGGCCAGAGACAAACTGTAAGGACAGAGATGAATCCCTTCATTTCGTTTTTCTTGAACTGTTCCTTTAGCCTTTCTGTCATCCTGAGAATTCAGTTTGTATCCCAAACCGTGTTGGGTAGTTTGTTCCTTTGCATCAATGACAGCATTGCGACCCTGAAGTCTTTTACCCAGTCCAAGCCCCGGAAGATAACCCATCTTTCTCATCATTCGCATGGCAGGAGGTATTTTGTCAAAGGTAGCAGTGAGGTCCATGCAACACACTTGCGCTTTGAAGGAGGCTACAGAGAATCCGGTCAAGGCAAGCCCTTCGTCATCATGTTTGATCTCCAGTATTGGGATACCTCCTGTGCTAGTTCCTTCCACGGTGACACTGTCTTCGTAGATAGTAGTAATAGTCCTATCACTTGACTGGAACTTGAAGCATTGGTGCAAAGTAGAGGCTACCCCATTTATCTGGTGAATCCAAGGTCGTCCCAGCAAAGCGGTAAATGAAATGGGAATGTCGATCACTTGGAAGTCCACATCCATGGCCTTTTTTCCAAACCACAATTTGAGAGTAGCAATCCCCAAAACTAATCGAGCAGTGGAATCGTAGGCCTTAATAGTTTGGCCAGAAGGTTTCAAATCTGTGGGCTTCAAATCCAACAAGTCCATCATTTTCGCTGGCAGGACGTTCATTGCAGACCCTCCGTCAACTAGCACCCTTGGTAATCGGCATTCTTCCAACTGGACTGTGATGTAAAGGGGTTCGTTATGACTGGCTCCATATTTTGGCAGGTCCAGGTCAGTGAAGGTGATGATATTTCCATAGTGGATATTTCCAATCATCTAGACGACCTCATCTGGGGTGACATCTATGGGCACCAGGGTCTTGGCCAAACTTTCTTCTAGCTTCAGTTTGTGGGGGTATGAAGAGGTTAACAGGGACCACAGCGAAATGTTGGCTTGAGTACACTTCAACTGAGTCAACACCGGATCCTCCTTCTCGGAGTCTAGCTTTTCTGCTTCTGGCTTGTAAGGTCTTTTGTCTGTTTTTGGTTCGGAGATGGCATTTCTTTTGTCACCCTTAGGCTGTTCCACACTCATCTGTCCAGACCGAGTCATCACATAGACATTAGACTTTTCCGAGTCATCAGTCCTACTGGAGGATTCCTTCAGCTCTTCCAAGGTTAGAGGCGGGCTTTTGCTGGCATATGGCCAACTCTGCTGATTAATTTGATTAAGAGCACTACCAGAGGTATAGGAAGCTTCCCGAATCGAATCCCAGGTTACCGGCTTCCTGGACTTTTCTGAATTCTGACTTCCCCATTGGCTTAGCAACTGGCTGATTTCAGTTTCTTCTTCCTCACTAAAAGCCTTGACAATTTCATTCAGGCTTTTTAGGGTCAACATGCAACAGGAATTATCGTTCCCAGGGTTTGGACGTTTGCTAATGGCTTCCTCATCTTGACATAGCAACTTTTTCAACAAAGCAGGGTCACATTCCTCATCACTGTCAAACATATCCCTTCTCTCCCTCAGGGTTAACCTTCTGACGGCATCTTTGACATTGGCCAAACACTTCCTGAAGTGGGAGATTCCATCATCGATAAGGATTTCTGCGGGGTCAAACCTTGTGGCAGGTTCCTGTTCTTTACTCACGGGAGGGTTTTTTGGGCTTTTTGGCTTCTGGGCTAACCACTCTTCTACCGTTCCTTCCGGCATTTCAACTGTGTCTTCCTCGGTCTCACTATGATAACTTCTGTTGGAACTCTTGTCCTGACTCTGATGACCAATGATGGCAAAAGAAGGTCGGGATACTTGGCACCATATAAGGGGCATTCTGGACTCTTCCCCTGACTTAGGGATTACCAAGAAGATATCACTGTCATCGTAAGATAGGAAGGGGACCGGGGTCGCTTCGAACTTTAGGACCCTTTCTAGGGCTTCCATACATTCTTCCTCGAACAAAGTCTCAGGAGTGACCCTTAACACCGCAATGGAATCCACTCTTCCTGATGGGGGTTCGACCTCAATGACGCTTACGTGTTCTAGATCAGCGGGTGAGCCCACTTCCCTTTTTCAGCTAAAGCTTCGATCAAGTTTTTCCATTCACCAACTGTAAGTACTCCAATTTGAGTTGTTAGCATTTTCGTTAGAAAATTAACAAAAGTTTTAACATTCCTAACATTTCTAACTATTCCTAACTTTTCTAACAAAGTAAGGGTAAAGTAGGCATTGCTATTTGAAGATAAACCAAGAAAAGCATCTCAAAAAGAAAAGAAATTGTAAAAATCCGAATCTGGTAAGCTGAAAAACAGCAACCAGTTTGAATTTTCAAAAGATATTCCTTGTGTCCAAAGCCTAGAGCTGCATTAAATGAACAGTCCACGCTTCCAACCTCGTCCGCGCGGATGAAAAGGGAAGTTTCAGAGGCCTATAAATTAAGCCCTTCAGTCTCAGAAATGAGAGAAAGAACACAATTCACAGCAAATCCTTGGCGAAAAATAGGGAGAAAACAGTGGGAATTCCCTTGAATTGCCACCATTTTCTCTTGAATCTTTCCCAAATCCCACTCACTCCAAACACTCTCAAATCACACTCATACACACACTAGCCCAAGCTTAAATCACCCCTTAGGAGGAGGATTAGAGAGAAAACATAGAGGACTTAATTGTTATCTACTTGTTTTCTCTTTGACCAACTCTAATCACAAACCCTAAACACTTTCAAACCCTAAACACTTTCAAGCCTTGAATCCATTCAAACACAAAACACAAAGAAGATAGGTATAACCTCCTTCTCCTTACCCTAAAATTCTCTCATCCATGCATGCATTTTCAAACTCCAAAATGTAGTTTGTTCATCTTCTTGCCCTAGATCCAAGAGGATCACCATGGAAGTCCATCTCCATGGATGATCCTCTACAAGGATCAAAATTACTTTCAAAGTGTTTTTACTTACTTGCAAACATGTTTTCAAAACCCTAAAAACCATTTTCATACATCAAATCTTCATTTTCAAGGATAAAATTCCCCTTCCTAAGCAAATGAAATGCTTAAGTCCTAATGTACCCTAAGGATGGCTTGATATAGTAGATCACCACTAAAATGTCTAGTGACTACTAATCAAATCCTAAGGAGATGGGGACAAGCATGGATGCCAAACCATTTTTAAAATCATGTTTTTCTTCATGAGGAAGTTGATGTCCAGTAGCCTTTCTCTAAGACCTCTGTTCATGTTCTAATTTTTGTACATACAGAAACTTGGAATTTGGTGTTGACTACAAAATACTTTTTGTAGCTAACATCCAGAGATTTCCATACATATTTTTACTTTATTTTTTGCGTGAGTAAAACTCCCTTTTTCAAATTATCCTTTAAATGTCAGTTCATCAGTCTCTGGAAACCCAGATTTCATGTCTGAGATTTCCAGAAGAATTTGGTCCACCAAATAACCTCCAAAGGGGAAAGTTATTTTACAAAAACCTTATTTAAGGTGTTTTGAACAACTTTCATTCTCGGACTTTCCCCAGATTTTGAATTTTTAAAGCTCTTAAATCCATTTTAAAATCAAGTGTCCACTGCCTTTTTCATTCTGGCAGAATTGGTTTTCAACTTCAAAAAATCCTTTGAGTACCAAAACTCAACCCAAAAATCATACCAAAAATCATGGGACTTTTTAAATGTCTTATAAATAGTTCCCAATTTTTAGTTTTCTCATTTTCAACTTATTTTGGCCAAATGAACACACACACACACACAAATGGTTTTTAAGCTTGGAAGACTCGTTTTACGAGGCATTCCGGGTGAACACTAACGTTCTTCCCGGCGTGTAACATGACCTCCGAACCCAAATCTCTAATCTCGGGCATTTTTCAAAGTTTTGTCCCTTAAAATAAAAATGGCGTGGCGACTCCGTGCTTTTTTCGATTGATTTTCAAAGAAAAGAAAAATACCAATCTTTCGGAAAAATGGACCAACAATAGTTACAGTGGCGACTCCGCTGGGGATGTAAATAAGCTTTATCTTAAAAAAAATGATATTTGGTATATTGGTGGAAACCATTAAACTTCCCGTTAATGCCTCCTAACACGAGTCGGGGATAAATTGTGGTTTAACAATTCCACGTACCGGTATCATTGTTTTCAAAAAAAAAGAAAAAACTTTTGAGGGTCAAGCTTCCGTCCCGGCATTTGAAATCATTTGTTGTGTGTGTGTTGATTTTGCACATTTTGTGTTGTTTTGGCCGCCGCGAAAAAGTCAAAATTTTGACTATCGGACCCGTTGCCTTGAATTTTGAATTATGTGCTTATGTGCTTATGTGTTCATTTGCTTTCGAAAAAAAAATTCAAAAAAAAAATTCAAAAAAAAAAGGATTTTTCAAAAAAAAAAGGGTTTTCAAAAAAAAAAATCATGCATCATACTTTTTAAGACACATGCGAAAATTTCTATTTTACTCAGAAAAAGAAGATAGACTGCTTGCACACTACGCGCACGTGACCTTACACTGCACACTACGTCCCTAACCCGGGGAAATCCCTGTCGCGGCCCGTTTGGTCTTATTACGCCTCTCGGTGCAAGCACGGGACTACCCAAACCACTACAAGGAAAATTCATTTTAGCTACGGCAAATTCCGTAGCTAAAATGAAGATTCCGTAGCTAAATCGTGTTTAGCTACGAATTTGTTCCGTAGCTATTCCGTGGATGCAGGTTTGTCGCTAAATTGGGCGTCGCTATTTTGTAGCTATTTTAGAGACGGATATATCCGTCTCTAATTTAGAGACAGATATGGCCGTCTCTAAATTAGAGACAGATATATCCATCTCTAAATTAGAGACAGATATGTCCGTGTCTAAATTAGCTACAGATATGACCGTCTACGGATTAGCGACAGATTTTCCGTCTCTATTTAAATTCTCGTTTTATTTTCGAACCATTTTAGCGACGAATATTTCTGTAGCTAAATTGATATTTTTTAAAAAAAAAAATTATATATATATTTAAAAATATATATTAATATATTTTAAATATATATATATATATATATATATATATATATATATATATATATATATATATATATATATATATATATATATATATATATATATATATATATATATATATATATATAAAATATTAATATATATTTTTAAATATATATTAAATCAGTCCCTTAATTTTTTTTATTTTCAAATCAGTCCCTTAATTTTTATTAATCTCAAATAAGTCCTTGATATTTCATAATTACACTTTGATCCCTAAACTTCTTTTATACTCAAACAGTCCTCACAAACTTCCACCACCACCACCAGCAACCTCACCGCCGTCTAACCACCAGCAACACACCACCGTCTAACCACCAACAACAACGGCAATCCACCATCTAGCACCACAACAACCAGCAACTTCAAAAAAAATCAGATCTACAATTGATTTAGACCTTGTGAGGGAGAAACACAAAAAATCAAAAAGAAAAACACAACAAAGTTGATAAATTGAACAGCCATAGCCATAGCCACCGCCGGAAATCCTTTGCTTCAAATGCCCTGTTCGGATTTTCGCTCGCCGGGAAATAGAGAGGGAGAGGTAGGCGTATTGTGATGAACAGCCATAGCCATATCCATCGCTGGAAACCGTTTGCTTCAAATGCTCTGTGGGGATTGATAAATGTCGCCGGCCGGAAAATAGAGAGGGAGAGGGAGGCGTATTATGAGTGACGGAGGGCGAAGGAAATGGAGAAAGAGAGACAGTGACGGAGGGCGAAGATGACTGTGGCTGTGTTGCGCAGGAGGACGACGTCAGAGAAGAGACCGGTGAGGGAGACGGCGAGCTTCTGAAGAGACGGTGAGAGAGAGAGATCTGGTTTGGGAGATTTAATTTTAAAATGAAGAGAGAGAGAGAGACAGAGAAATAGGGAAAGGAAGAAGTATTTGGTTTTGTTTAAAGGAGTAATGGCCGTTTGATCAAATGGATTGAAGGGTCAGATCTTGCTTTGGCACTTGATCCCCGTGAAATTTTAAAACCCAATCAAACAATGCCACATCACACGTACTTATATTTATTTCACACTACATTATACACTAACTAAAATATTTATGTCTAATATTAAGAATAATAATATTTATTATTAATAATATTTATTAATAAATTATTAATTAATTAATATTAATATTAATTATATAATCAGTAATAATATTAATAATAGTATTAATAATAATTAATAATTTTTATTATTTTTTTATTGAATAGGAAAAAATATTTTAGATTTTTTTTATTACTGAAATTTATAAAAAGTTATCTAAAATATTTACATGCTTTTATTTGATTTATTCAAAATTTTAGTTATAGTAGTATGCCTAATATCAAGAATAATAACATTATCATTTAATTAGTAATAATACTTAATAATAAGACTAATAATGATGTTATTGTTAATTATTCAATTATATAATTGAATATATTAATAATTATTATTATATAATTAATAATAATATTAATAATAATTAGTAATAATACATAACATCAAAAATAATAATGTTATTAATTAATAATAATAATCATTAATTTAATTATTTTAAATTTATTAATAATAATTTAATAATTTACATTTCTAAGAAATATTAATATACCTAAGTAATAATTGAGTTTCCTCAAAATTCAAATGGAAATTGAGTTACAAATATGTGCCATTATTTAGGTTTTTTAGGGTTTTATGTGTCCCGATCTTGTGAAAATGGTATACGGCTACCTCGTTTATTTTTTTTTATTTTTTTCTAAATTCTAAATGACATTTAAAGTATTTTTCATCTCTATGGCTTTAGGGTTAGGGTTTAGGGTTTAGGGGTTAGGGTATAGGATTTAGGGTTTAGGGTTAGGGTTTAGGGTTTAGGGGTTA
>JAFEMH010002529.1:0-67500 GCA_022495995.1 Adenophora triphylla var. japonica | reverse complement strand
TAGAAAAAGTTATAGAAAAAAAGATAGAAAAAAACTAAACAAATGAAAGTATATATAGAAGAAAAGTCAAAAGTGGGACGGACTACCCTATATTTATTTTTTATTTCTTAAAAAAAATTTTATTGACTATAAAACAATATTTTAGCCTTTGTTAATCAGTGTTTTTTTTAGAAAAAGTTATATAAAAAAAAGATAGAAAAAAACTAAACAAATGAAAGTATATAGAAGATAAGTCAAAAGAGGGACGGACTACCCTATATTTATTTTTTATTTTTTAAAAAAAAATTTATTGACTAGAAAACAATATTAATTTTAGCCTTTGTTAATCAGTGGTTTTTTTTAGAAAAAGTTATAGAAAAAAAGATAGAAAAAAACTAAACAAATGAAAGTATATAGAAGAAAAGTCAAAAGAGGGACGGACTACCCTATATTTATTTGTTATTTTTTTAAAAAAAATTTAGTGACTAGAAAACAATATTAATTTTAGCCTTTGTTAATCAGTGGTTTTTTTTAGAAAAAGTTATAGAAAAAAAGATAGAAAAAAACTAAACAAATGAAAGTATATAGAAGAAAAGTCAAAAGAGGGACGGACTATCCTATATTTATTTTTTATTATTTTAAAAAAATTTTATTGAATAGAAAACAATATTTTAGCCTTTGTTAATCAGTGGTTTTTTTTAGAAAAAGTTATAGAAAAAAAGATAGAAAAAAACTAAACAAATGAAAGTATATAGAAGACAAGTCAAAAGAGGGACGGACTACCCTATATTTATTTTTTATTTTTTAAAAAATTTTTATTGACTAGAAAACAATATTTTAGCCTTTGTTAATCAGTGGTTTTTTTTAGAAAAATTTATAGAAAAAAAGATAGAAAAAAACTAAACAAATGAAAGTATATAGAAGAAAAGTCAAAAGAGGGACGGACTACCCTATATTTATTTTGTATTTTTTAAAAATTTTTTTATTGAATAGAAAACAATATTTTAGCCTTTGTTAATCAGTGGTTTTTTTTTAGAAAAAGTTATAGAAAAAAACTAAACAAATGAAAGTATATAGAAGAAAAGTCAAAAGAGGGACGGACTACCCTATATTTAGTTTTTATTTTTTTTAAAATTTTTATTGACTAGAAAATAATATTTTAGCCTTTGTTAATTAGTGGTTTTTTTAGAAAAAGTTATATAAAAAAAGATAGAAAAAAACTAAACAAATGAAAGTATATAGAAGAAAAGTCAAATTTAGAGACGGATACTAAATCTGTCTCTAAATTTTAGTGACAGATATTGAATCTGTCACTAAATTAGAGACGGATTCAAAAATCTGTCTCTAAATTAGAGACGGGTTAAAATCTGTCTCTAAAGTTTAGAGACGGATTCTGAATCTGTCTCTAATTTAGAGACGGATTCTGAATCTATCTCTATTTTAGAGACAGATACAAAACCCGTCTCTAAAATTTAGAGACGGAATCTGAATCCGTCTCTGAATTAGAGACGGAATCTGATTTCGTCTCTGAATTAGAGACGGATTCAGATTCCGTCTCTGTATTAGAGGCGGATTCATATTCCGTCTCTGAATTAGAGACGGAATCTGAATCCGTCTCTAATTTAGAGACGGAATCTGAATCCGTCTCTGATTTTTGGTTCTGTCTCTAATCTGTCGCCAAATTAGCTACAGATTTCGTCCGTCTCTAAATTTCCGTCTCTAAATCCGGTTTTCCTTGTAGTGAACATCCCATGGAGCCTTGTGTCGACCATGCACTTGTCCGTGACACACTTTGTCCGAGACCCGGTTGGTTTTTAGTCTGGTCTGTGTCATGCCCTGTCTGTGTATAGACCTTTCCTTTCAAGCCTTAGTCGGCATACCAGTCGATATCTTTCGGGACCCTAATTAGTCGAAGTCCTGCCGGTTTTCCGTCACGGGCTTGGACCAGATATTGACTGGCGCCTTGACTTTGACTCTGACTGGCACAAATTATACACAGACTCCCAGCATGACACTGAGTCATCAAGAATTAACGATTATTCCATGCCTAATTACGGCCTAATTGACGACAAGTCAAGATCAATCGTGGACATTTATCAGTCCGAATCATGCCGACTTTTTTGTCGAACCCTCGGACATGATCTTGACTTTGACGTCAGCTTTGTCCGTAATTTACATCGAATGCTCGTTAAGACTCGATTACCTGCCAGACTTTTAGGATTGTTTTCTTTCGATCGGTGGGACCCGCTTGCCCTATAGGACCCTCGCCCGAGGTTGTCCACCCTGGGAAGTCGAAATACAGGTGGAATACGAGGGGCTTATAGACGTAGTGATGGTGCCCACTGATCCAGGATCCAGAGTAGTTTGCGAAAAAGAAGAGCAATCTTTTCCAACCGATTAGGTTAATAAAACATGTTTTAAGTAAACAAGAACAAATAACTGCATGTTGCATGAGTCCAAAGCCCAAACACCTACCCTCCTTCTATCCCCAGACATCTGAACCCTCGTGCCTTTTCCCCCACAGCTCCTCATAAAGCTTGGTTTCGGGCACCGGGTCACCATTTGATTAGTTGGGAAGAGTCAAGCGCATCGTCAGCTTCACCGGTTATTCCGACTCCGGGTTTCAGAATGTCTGCATCAGCCGGTAATGATGGGGACAATGTCACTCCGCCTCCCGGGACCCCTCAGACAGAACATCAGTGGAATCAGTTAGCAGAACATATGAGACTACAGCTAGAAGCATACCTGAATAGCCTTGTGGAGGCTATTAAGAGCCACGGTCTGGCCGCCAGTCTCAATCCCAATGGCACTTTTACCGTAAAGAAGAAAGAAAGCCCTCCTCCCACTCTCAGCCGTCCTGGATATGTCAAAATACCACCACAAGATTCCTATGTCTCCACCGCCGGGACTCCTGCCCATCGATTTACAGGGCAACTAGCCCCCAAACAGCAATTCGAAGGGCCACCATTCCAACAGCAGTCAGGAACGAGATAGTTCGGCATGTCGTCAGGTGTCCCCTCTTAGAGTGATACCGATCCCGCAGAAATCAGTAAGGGGGGCGGAGATTTGGAAACAACAGAGGAAATATGGTCAGCCATCAGGGCTCTTAAAGAACGTCAGAATAAACAGCAGGCCTGGATCGAAGAGGCCACACGTCATTTCGGAACATTGCCAATCCCCCAAATGACTGGGGCTCCCTTGAAGGACAAATATGTGCCTGTTCCCCCGACTCCTAATACCTTTCATTACCCGGCGGAGTCCAACCATTTGCTTCCCGATGAGCCCAACAGCAGATCTCCCCGGACAAGTTCAACTCAAAGTCATTCCAGCACCGCTCAACCCGAGGTTCCAAATCCACCACCAGTCGTAGAGCACATTTGGTGGGATATCTGTGACTGCCCCGACTGCCTTGAAAGGGACTATCAGGATTGGATACACGAGGACCGTCCTCCTAAGAAGAAGAAAATTTCCTCCCAGCAAAAATTGAAAGAGAGGTTCGAGGCCGGTGATACCAGTGTGGGTAGGCTCGGGGAGCCATCTGGGGGATTTGATTACTATGTACTCTACTCCACCGCCTTCCCTAAAGCAAACAGGGGTAGAAAAGCCGAAAAGCCTTGCCAACGATAGAGTTGAGACCTTCTGACACCGTATCATCAGATCCGGGTAAGTTTATCGCTAATCGAAGTCTAACCCCCCGCGGGGTTAGCCAAGATTCAGTTTGTCCAGCTCCCGAGCGCATACCGACAAAGAAAGACCAACGCCAGTTTGGCACTCGCACTCAATCAATATGCTGACTGGGGATGGCAACCGCCACAAACGGCCTCAACATAACCCAGGGGCTTCAGCAAAGGTTCTACCTCGCAAGAAAAAGGCACGAAGTGACTGGCTTGATGACTCTCTTTCTCCAGACAAGGACCAAATCTATGATCCCCGACTATATGGTAGCATGATCACCTTCTGCGACGAAGATTTGCCAAGAGATGTCTCCAAACACAATGAAGCCTTGTACATCACTATTCGGCTCAACACCGTATCACTTCCTGGGGTATTGGTGGACAATGGATCAGTCGTTAACGTCCTTCCCCTCAGCATGATGCGGGCCCTACGCATCAATGAAAGACACATGATCCCATCTACCCGGTCAATCAAGGCCTACGACGACACGTCTCATCCCATTCTGGGGACGGTGACCCTGGAACTCTGGTTCAAAACCCAAATGGTGCCAGCAAAATTCCATGTAATGGACATCCCATCCGAATTCACAGCTCTGTTGGGGCGCCCTTGGTTACACCACATGAAAGCCATAGCCTCCACGCTCCATCAATGCATCAAGTTCATTAACCGGCAGGGGGACCTTGAAGTCATTAGGGGTGACAGTTTCCTCATAGGGAACGAAGCCGAGACCGTCGCCAAGCATGCCCGTAGCCAGACACCGGGGTTGCCTCCTCCGAATCGACCAAGGGACTATCGGGGCAAGTCTCATCAGAATCCCCCAGAATTCGGTGATGCCAACTATGTCAACGAACTCAAGCAGGCAGACCCTGAAGCAGTTCGATTCATCAAGTTCAATTGCCATTTCCAACATTTGGAGGCAGAATGGAAAGAAACACTGAATACCGCCATGGTACGAGCACACAAACCTCCAATCTCCAATCAGAGATTTGTCAGCATTCTTCAAACCTATCCTCTGGCCTCGCCAAGCGAAGAGATTTTCATGATAAAAGTCGACAAGTACCTGCAGACTCGACTCGAATGTATGAACATCGTATGGGAAGTCCTCCTCGAGGAGCTACCCACTAAGCCTTTCCGCTTGAGCATGGGGCATGAGATATTTTCAGCAACACACCAAGACACAATACGTCCTTACATCTGGATTGAGAGGTCAGACTGTGACGAGTTAGAATTCTCCAGAATCGAGGATGCGGCAGATCCGCATGAAGATCCCTACATTCATATGCTCAGTTTTCAGGTGCCGGACACGATTGATTCTGTTTCAGACGAAGAGATGATAATAATGATTGAGGAAGGGGAACAGAAGCAAGATAACCCCCGAGTCATGAGGCCACTGACAACGATGCCATTAAGGAATTGGGAAACTCTCTCAGGCCCGTCCGCGACCAAAGAAGAAATGATCACCAAGCTTGGATTGGCCCCCCGTCCTTTTGTGTCAACCTTTGTAAAGTCCTCCAAGTCTCTCATTGTTGAGTTTGAGTCTCTCGAGTCGTCCGAGGGCCTTACGCCTGAAGACTACGAAATTGTAGCCAATGCTGTATTTCCCTTCGTTCTTAATGAAATGATGGATCTTTCTGAGTATCCCCTGATTGCCGCTTTAACTAATGATAAATTAACTAATAACTTAAAAATCGTTAATAATGATTCATTAGATAAAGAAGCAGACACATTAAACGAACAATATATCAAAGAAATCTTTAAGCAGGTTGTTCGGAAAGAGGAAAATCGAGCCCAAGCTGCCGAAGAGATTTTGACAAGTGTGAATCTGGGAACTGCGGAAGAGCCTAAAGAGACGCAGATTGGTAGTTTCTTCGAAGGGACTGAAAGGGACGTTCTGATTGAGCTTCTAAGAGAATTCGTGGATGTATTCGCATGGTCCTATAAAGATATACCAGGCCTCGATCCTTCCATAGTTGAACACCGAATACCGCTCGACCTTAAGTCAAGCCGTGAAACAGAAACTAAGAAGAATTAAGCCCGAATGGTCCCTACAAGTGAAGGAAGAGATAGAAAAAATGCTCAGAGCAGGGTTCATCAGGGTCATTGAGTATCCTACATGGCCTTCCAACATAGTAACGGTAACCAAGGCCAACGGAAAGATCCGATGCTGCGTAGATTTCCGAGACTTGAACAAAGCTAGTCCAAAAGATGATTTCCCCCTGCCAAACATCAACATTCTGGTAGATTCTACGGCCAACCATGAAGTCAAATCCTTCGTCGACGGTTTTGCCGGTTACAATCTGTAAGTACGCCAATCCAATTCGCAACCTTTTAGAAGCATTTTAATATAATAAAACTGCATTAAAGGGCGTTTTGGTAAATTCCCGGCCTATCCCGAGACTTCCGGAAACGTTCCATGAGTTTCTCGCGAAGGAAGTACCTTTTGGTACATTATTCATGCCAAAGGACCCCTTGGGAATAAAACTTGTTGGACCTTTTGGGTATTTTCCCGGAATGTTCCAGAAACTGGTTTTTGGCGCCAAAAGCGGTTGAGCCACCTTGTGTCACGCGACAGCTTGAGGCATGAAAAGTGGACGCGTAAGGTCGTGCGACACATTAAGGCAGCCAACTGCAGCCTATAAATAAGATCCTCCCCCTCTCATAAATAGATCCGAATTTTAGCCTACTGTTACTCTGCAGAATTTGCAGCGTAACGAACCTCTCCAAACACAAACCCCTCTCTCTCCTACCTTCAACCTACCCAATTCCTCCCTTCCAAACCCAATTCTCAAGTCACACCAATTGAGCCTCTTACCTTAATCCTTCCAGATCAGAGGTGAAGAATTGAAGGGTTCTATATCTGACTGGATATAGAATTCGTGGAAGCAACAAGGGTAACGATTCCCTAACTCTCAATATCTCTCTCTCTCTTGCTTAATTTCTATTAATTCTAGCATTTAATTTTGTTTGGATTCAGTAATCAGATCCTAGCTATCTGGATTACTGAATCCCAATCGCAATCTCTCTGTTTAATCTGAGTAATTCGTGCAATTGAGTTTATATTGTTGATTATTTGATTGGATTTGGTGTTTGAACCCCAAGGGGGTGTGGATCTACCCATATCCACACTCCCTGGGTTGATTTAGTTTCGTTTCTGTATTTAGTTCGTAACCTAGTTAATTGATTAGATCTGTATAGCTTTCTGTTGATTCTGTGTTCGTCTTGTTAAGTTTATGCAGATGGCTCATATGTGTCACGCGACACCTTTGTCTCCAAGTGATCCTGTGTCACGCGACATATGTGGTCACTGGTGCGATGTGTCATGCGACATACATGACCCATCTGCAGACCCTTTTTCCTTTGTAACTGCTTTTAGATTGTTTGTATCAGGGATGTGGCCTCCCTAAATAATGGGCTCACAATATGTAATTCTCGTTCCATAATTAATAAGATGCATTTAATCACACTTTGTTTATTATCAATATTTGCACACACTTTGGATTTATTTGGATGTTCTTGATTGAAAGACTCGTCTACGGACGAGGCGTGTTGGGTGAACTCTCGGTTCTTCCCAACACGTAACCTGACCTCCGAACTCATGTTTTTCTCTCTAAATAAAGGTTTTCAATGTTTCCTCTTAAAACGGCGTGGCGACTCCTTCTTTTCATTTAAACCGGGAAACCCAAAATTTTCCGGGGGCGAGCGCACATTCAGTGGCGACTCTGCTGGGGAATACATTTGAAAACCTGTTTTTCAAGTGTTGAGTGGGTCAAGCTTTTATTTAGTCAAACATCCAATACATCCATTTTGTGTGCATTATTCGATAATCATTTGTGGTTCATACATCTTGTTGATTATGAAACTTGTGAGCCCTTTTGTGCTTGTGGTCACTTTTTGAGCATTAGTCTTCTCTTTGTGTTGCTCTTGCTATGGTAAAACAGGGGCTGATTTGATGATTGAAGAGCTGCTGGTTCAGTGACCACCCAGGTCGTGCGACACCTTTGTCTCTGGATGTCCTGTGTCACGCGACAAAAGGTGGCCACTGAACAGAACATCAGAAGACTGGTTTGAGGGCAGTCCCTTGGATCAAGCAGGACTCATTTGATTGTTGTTCCCTGCATATCTTGTGTGAGGGTGTGTGTTGTTTTTTTTTCTTTTTCAAAAATATAAAAAAAAAAATCTTGTTTTTTGTAAATAAAGGAATATAGTCATCCGCACACTACATCACTTAGATTTAGAACCCTCGGGTGCGATTGACGGCATCGCGGACGGCCATGAAATTCGCCTACGCTTGAGCGCCTGAAATCAAACCTAAACCCCTAGTGCGTTATAGGTGGCACCACACTAAAACCTTACCCACAGTTGGTTTTTGATACAATGTTTTCATTACAACAAAATGAAGTGTTTTTGAAAAATGTCATAGGTCCTTATACCTTCTCCCAAAACCTCACACCTTGTGGGCATGTTGCCAAATGCAACATGATTTCACGTGGGGACATGTCACTCCCGTGGCGTGTTCTAAACGAGAGATCATGCCACATTGCCAACATGTACCGACGAGAGGTCATGCCGGATTTTTCTTCGAAATTCTTCTAAAAGACCCGTTATGCTGCCCAAATTTCCTTAGAAATTTGGACGAACCTTTTCGTTCCATAAAGATGTTAGGGTTTGGTTAGGTATCATTACCTATTATATGTTTCAAAACAAAGCATTTGGTGTAATTCGAACGTTGCGTCATTAGGTTCCCCGAGGTATAGTTAGCATGAATAAAGGCTTATCCTTTTCCAACCGTCTCTAGGACTTAAAACACCGATTTCTACTTGAAGATTAATAAGTGTTGCACGAGTCCGTCTCCTTCCGTATTCTTCCCTCTCCCGTACCTCCTCAGAATTCTCTACCCCCCTCTTTATACATGCTCTCTCCTCTCCAGATAAGGCAAGTTGGGTGCGCGATTCGATTTCCAGTGTTCGTTTAGTTCGCGTCTTGAGGCAAATGCAGCTTCAGCAGATTTCGCACCCGATTCAATTTCGTAGATGTCTAGTGCAGAGAAGAGTATGACCACTCAATCTGAGGATTCATCTGCCGCGGATCAACAAGTCATGCATAGTCTGTCTATGGAAGAGATGAGGGATAATTTGGAAGCCGCTCTAGCTAGAGAGCGTGAGACTCAATTACTCGCTCAAGCCAGGGAAGAGGCAGCACATTCTAAGTTCCTGGATGCAATGAGAAGCCGTGGTATCATTGTGATCCGACGCGCCGATGGAACTTATGAAGAGATTACCAAGGTTAATGACACCGATCTAGGAGCCGGGAATGTTTCTCTCCTTTTTCAACCTCGGACCCGGTGGTGCACGGTTCAGTTATGCTCGAATCGTGGGCCACGTGAACTCTCAAGTTGGTTTTGGTGGACCACGCCGGCCTCCCATGATTTGACCTCCTCACCCTTTCCCAATACTTCCATGCCTCTAAGCCAATTGGGGTCCCAGCTTCCGAACAATCAAGGTCTGTGGTTTCTGTGTTCTCGGTATCGGCAAGGTCGCCTCATGGTCCTCACTTCCAGAGTAACGCCGCATCCGCCGCATCCTAACTCCGGGAATCGCTCACCAGGATGGATCTATGCAGCTTCCTACTAGACGGCCTCGCTTCAAGAATACATGTCTCGGCCTTCAATGGATTTAGCTTTTGGATTTGGCTCATCATCTATGCAACATCCGGTCAATTCCTTACAGCCGCCGGTGCTTTTCCGCGTAATCGAATTTCCCAACCGGTCAATTTAATCATTTGCCGCCTCCAAAGATCCGGGTTAGCACGGCCGTCTCTCTTCCAACCAGCCGCTTTGAGCCTTCTTCAACTATTGCTCCCACTCTTCCTCGCCTTCCCGGGATGACTCCGGAGGTAATTGCACCGTTGAAGCAAATGCAAAGAAGCAAATTGACAAGTTGACGGCATGATCAAGTGGACTTAAGGTTGTTGACCCAAAGCAAGTAGAGCCTCTTCCTTACAAGTTCAAAATGCCCAAAATACAATTTCATGGCTCGGCATGCCCGAAAACTCATGTGGACACATACGTGATGACTATGGGGGCAATGGGTTGTACTCCCGAGTTTATGGCTCAGCACTTTCATCTCACACTCAAAGGACCTGCCTTGACATGGTTTCTAACCCTTAAGTCAGAAGCTCGAGCTACTTGGAGTCAGACTACTGAGGCCTTTCTTGAAAAGTACCGTGGAAACCTTGAATGGCGCACAACCAGGGATGATTTGGTCGGTACAATTCAGAAACAGGATGAGTCAATCACCGAGTTCTACAAGAGATGGAACGCTAAGCTGAATGAACTCTCTGAGTCAATCCCGCTGCAGGATCAAAAGGACATCTTTCTATCGTGTGTGAAGCCAGTTCTCCGTGAAGCTATCGGAAGTGGTTGGTATCCTGACTTGAGGGAAATGGTAGGCATGGGAGCCCGCAGCGAAAACAGACTCTTTAACCTTGCATCAAACACCAATGTTGGCAATAATGGTGGATTTCGACACAGAGCGGCAAGTCCAGTGATCCCTAAAGCAAAAGAGATGACCATCGACAACAGTGTCAGCAATCTACAGGCAGGGGACCAGAGAAAGCAGCCACCCCGTAAGCAGTATCAGTTTGATGATCTCGGAATGACAACCGAAGAGGCCTTCAGAGGATTGGTTCAACAGGGAATGATCAGGCCACTTGATAACTACAACCCCACCAAACCCAATCCGGACTTGGATCATAGAAAAAAATTGCCAATATCACCAGTATCCGGGCCACATCACCAATGATTGCATCCCCTTGAAGAAGGTTATTCAAAGACTTGTTGATGATGGAAAGGTTGAGAAGGCTCGCCCCAATGTTGTCCCCGATCTTCTTCAGTGATATCAGCAGAAGCCCAGAGGTTATCTCACCCGTAGACAACGAAGTCAATCAGTCAGCGTCGTAAGTTCTAGAGTATCTTTTATGTGGTCGCGAGTCTGTCAAGTCCATGTTATGAGTCTTTTATTTGCAATAATAAAATATTTGCTTCTATTCCTGCTAGACTCGAGACATTACTTGCATACCCGTGTTGCACTCTATTGAATTGGTCTTATTCTAAATGATCACTTGTGCTGCTCACCGACCACCGCATTGAAATGACTAATATTTAAAATGATCGGAGTGAGAAAATTGACTGATATCCTTCCCAGAGTGGGGCTTAAGAACTCCCCACCTCGATTCCCATATGCTCACATATCTTCCTTCGTCCTCGCTATCTCGTTGCTCGATGAATTTGCATGGATCTTCCGCGAAGTAAGCGTAAGAAAGCAATGGAAGCTCAATCTCGTTCAGACTATCCGGTAGGGACTGCGGTTGAAACCTCTCACCCTTAGGAAAACCATCACCTTACCCTCACTAAACAATATCCCTTCATTTCAAGATCGGCATATTTGAAACCCGTTTAGCCATCACCCGAAGAAGAGGGACTATCCTTGAGGCTCCCGCGATGCAAAAGAAGATCGACCTGGTCCAAGCTCAAAAACGACGGAAAGCAATGATCCATCCTGGGGACTAGCTGAAATCCTCCTCTCAAAAAAAAAAAAAAAAAAAAAAAAAAGAGAGAGAAGAAAAGACAAGAAAGAGAGCCTAGTCCTCGGGCGTTCCTCTAAGCAAAAGTCAAAGGATTCCTGGTCGTTACTCAAGAGGAGTCTCAGAGTGAACAAAGAGACAGCACGGATGTCCCCTCACCACTACCTCAACCAATTCCGGCCATCCTCTCGATCTTAGAGGATATTCCCAATGCCTTGACCAATCCCAAGCCGTCCTCTCAATTTCAGAGGACAATCCCGTTACCATTACCCTTACCTTTGCCTTTAGCCGAAGCCAAGATTGACCTCTCATTCTTAGAGGCATTGAAAATGAAATCATGGATTCCCCCGCCATAGAAATCCCAAACACGTACCCAAGAGCCAACCTCTCATTTTTAGAGGTTCAGCCAGCAAAAAGCCTAGCCGACCTCTCGTTTTAAGAGGTCATAATATCCTGAATCACCCAAAGACCGATCGAAACCCAGAAACCCAGTCGCAGTTCCTACCGGGTGGCAGTGGCATTCCAATATCGTTGAGATCCAGAACAGATTATTGTTTAAAGAGGAGCCAAGTCCATCCCGGCTCAAAGAACCGTCAAGCAAAGATTGTGCAAATTCTATCCGTTCATTCGACGTCGCATGTGAGCATATTTCATTTTTACTCCACAAACACCTGCCGTGGACGTCCCACTGGGGTTTCGCACCTGTGTCTCCCATCGACACTCTAAGAGGACATATTTTTCAATTCTTAAAATCTTCGAAGGTCCTCACATCCCCGAACTTCATCGTTCATTCTTTTCATTCGGGATAAGCCGAACTACGGCGACCTGAGCTCCTCCTATGGAGGGGAACGTAGGCAACCATAATTGGTCCGGTCGAAATCATAAACAAATCTCAGAAAATCCGGTCTCTTCAAGGACCATGCCCATACACTGTCTATCCTTCCGATTCTCGATATCAGTGGGCTTTCTCCTCAGGATTGATAAAAATATTTGCTCATATCAGCTTTGGTGGTTGAGTAACCCGAACATCAATAAAGGGTTTTAAGCAGCTTTGTGATCACCACGAATAAGACAAGTTTTCAAGTGTCTCGAAAAGTCTTCTATTGCTACATCATAGGAAGATAGAGCTAAACACCGTTTCGGTCAGCAGGGGCTTCCATACACTTTCCACACCTTGTGATGCTTATACTCTCTCAAAAGAGCCAAACCCAAAGCGAGAGTGTCATACATGCAATTCGGGATTCATTTCCCATCATTCGAAAGATGTGCCCTCGCGCGTAAACATTTCCGAGTCTTGTCCAAATGATCGATTGATCGCGGTTTGAAATGATGAATTGCCTCTGTGGCTACAAGATGACTCTGCTCGCGATGAAGCCGCATGGAATATCCTCAAGCCGGGGCTTTGGTTAAGGTATCCCTCCGGCTCTCCTTACCCGATTCCCTCCGCATTGCTTTGCACTGTCAACCGGGGCTTCACCAAGCCGGATGGCTCTCTCGCCCCTTCGCCGCTTGCCGTCTCGTACGCGCGATACACTATGTCCTCACCAAAGAATGAACCCGCTGCAATCCGTACTCCCTGAACGTCCCCAACTTGCCTAGCCGCGCCATATCATTTTCCACCTCACGGGAGAGGACCCCTACTATACATACCTGTCCGAAACAATCCCAAAACCTCATGAATAAACCTCGCAAACCGACCTTTAACCCAATAATCGCATTTGCTTTCCTGCACGTACAGACTCGTGCAAACAAGCTAACATAAATTAATCTTTGCTAACAAGATAAGCTTATTTAGGCATAGCACTGGGAGTTTTTGTCTTACCCTCGCAGGTACAATAATCAATTGAGTCTCAAGACTGGCCCTCAGGCCAAATTGAGAAAGAAAGAAAGAGAAAAAGCAAAGCCCAGTACACGAAAGAAAGAACAACAAGGGAGCAGGAAAGAAGTAGCGTGAGCCCTCCGGAAGCTACACTTATCCCCAGCAAAGCAGAAACAACAATGGTAGTCTAAGACCTTCCGACAGCTGCGGGTGAGCACAGCACAGGTATGAACACATATTTCTTGCAAGCGTCAAATCATCATACCATATCCTTTTTCAAAATTTGTTCGAGACACCATAGTTCTCACAAAATTGGTTCGAGACACCATAGTTCTCACATTATTTACAATATTTGGTTCGAGACACCATAGATCTCACAACATTTTCAAAATTGGTCCGAGACACCATAGATCTCACAACATTTTCAAAAGTGGTTCGAGACACCATAGATCTCACAACATTTTCAAAATTGGTCCGAGACACCATAGATCTCACAACATTTTCAAAAGTGGTTCGAGACACCATAGATCTCACAACATTTTCAAAATTGGTCCGAGACACCATAGATCTCACAACATTTTCAAAATTGGTCCGAGACACCATAGATCTCACAACATTTTCAAAAGTGGTTCGAGACACCATAGATCTCACAACATTTTCAAAATTGGTCCGAGACACCATAGATCTCACAACATTTTCAAAAGTGGTTCGAGACACCATAGATCTCACAACATTTTCAAAAGTGGTTCGAGACACCATAGATCTCACAACATTTTCAAAATTGGTCCGAGACACCATAGATCTCACAACATTTTCAAAATTGGTCCGAGACACCATAGATCTCACAACATTTTCAAAAGTGGTTCGAGACACCATAGATCTCACAACATTTTCAAAATTGGTTCGAGACACCATAGATCTCACAACATTTTCAAAAGTGGTTCGAGACACCATAGATCTCACAACATTTTTAAAATTGGTCCGAGACACCATAGATCTCACAACATTTTCAAAATTGGTCCGAGACACCATAGATCTCACAACATTTTCAAAATTGGTCCGAGACACCATAGATCTCACAACATTTTCAAAAGTGGTTCGAGACACCATAGATCTCACAACATTTTCAAAATTGGTTCGAGACACCATAGATCTCACAACATTTTCAAAAGTGGTTCGAGACACCATAGATCTCACAACATTTTCAAAAGTGGTTCGAGACACCATAGATCTCACAACATTTTCAAAAGTGGTTCGAGACACCATAGATCTCACAACATTTTCAAAATTGGTCCGAGACACCATAGATCTCACAACATTTTCAATAATTGGTCCGAGACACCATAGATCTCACAACATTTTCAAAAGTGGTTCGAGACACCATAGATCTCACAACATTTTCAAAAGTGGTTCGAGACACCATAGATCTCACAATATTTTCAAAATTGGTTTGAGACACCATAGTTCTCACTTCTTCGGTTTGTCGTTTTCCCCTCCAGTCTTGTGTCCCGAACTACGATTTGGCTTGATTCCCTTGTTTAAGGGATACGTAGGAATCCTTTCTCAGAAAGGTCCAGCCATCTTTTCCCCTTTTCCCCCTTCTAGCCCTTCACCTTATCCCTTGATGCTCATTGGGATTGGGTCTTATTTTATCGACAACCCCACTTTTTCCAAAAATGACGTTGCCGAGGGGCTCTGTAAGTACGCCAATCCAATTCGCAACCTTTTAGATGCATTTTAATATAATAAAACTGCATTAAAGGGCGTTTTGGTAAATTCCCGGCCTATCCCAAGACTTCCGGAAACGTTCCATGAGTTTCCCGCGAAGGAAGTACCTTTTGGTACATTATTCATGCCAAAGGACCCCTTGGGAATAAAACCTGTTGGACCTTTTGGGTATTTTCCTAATGTTCCGTAAACCGGTTTGCGCCAAAAGCGGTTGAGCCACCTTGTGTCACGCGACAGCTTGAGGCATAAAAAGTGGACGCGTAAGGTCGTGCGACACATTAAGGCAGCCAACTGCAGCCTATAAATAAGACCCTCCCCCTCTCATAAATGGATCCGAATTTTAGCCTACTGTTACTCTGCAGAATTTGCAGCGTAACGAACCTCTCTAAACACAAACCCTCTCTCTCTCCTACCTTCAACCTACCCAATTCCTCCCTTCCAAACCCAATTCTCAAGTCACACCAATTGAGCCTCTTACCTTAATCCTTCCGCATCGAGGGTGAAGAATTGAAGGGTTCTATATCTCGATCGGATATAGAATTCGTGGAAGCAACAAGGGTAACGATTCCCTAACTCTCAATCTCTCTCTCTCTCTTGCTTAATTTCTATTAATTCTAGCATTTAATTTTGTTTGGATTCAGTAATCAGATCCTAGCTATCTCGGATTATCAATCCCACCGCAATCTCTCTGTTTAATCTGAGTAATTCGTGCAATTGAGTTTATATTGTTGATTATTTGATTGGATTTGGTGTTTGAACCCCAAGGGGGTGTGGATCTACCCATATCCACACTCCCTGGGTTGATTTAGTTTCGTTTCTGTATTTAGTTCGTAACCTAGTTAATTGATTAGATCTGTATAGCTTTATGTTGATTCTGTGTTCGTCTTGTTAAGTTTCTGCAGATGGCTCATATGTGTCACGCGACACCTTTGTCTCCAAGTGATCCTGTGTCACGCGACATATGTGGTCACTGGTGCGATGTGTCATGCGACATACATGACCCATCTGCAGAGACCCTTTTTCCTTTGTAATCTGTTTTAGATTGTTTGTATCAGGGATGTGGCCTCCCTAAATAATGGGCTCACAATATGTAATTCTCGTTCCATAATTAATAAGATGCATTTAATCACACTTTGTTTATTATCAATATTTGCACACACTTTGGATTTACTTGGATGTTCTTGATTGAAAGACTCGTCTACGGACGAGGCGTGTTGGGTGAACTCTCGGTTCTTCCCAACACGTAACCTGACCTCCGAACTCATGTTTTTATCTCTAAATAAAGGTTTTCAATAATTCCTCTTAAAACGGCGTGGCGACTCCTTCTTTTCATTTAAACCGGGAAACCCAAAATTTTCCGGGGGCGAGCGCACATTCACAATCAAATCAAAATGGCAGAAGAAGATCAAGCCAAGACAGCCTTCACAACCCCTTGGGGTACATACTGCTACACGGTCATGCCGTTCGGACTAAAGAATGCTGGGGCTACATACCATAGGGCAGCTATAGCTTTATTCCATGACATGATCCACAAAGAAATTGAGGTCTATGTGGACGACATGATAATACACTCTAGAGGATCAGACGGTCAGCACTTTGTCGATTTGAGAAAATTCTTCGGCCGCCTCCGAGACAACAGCATGAGACTGAATCCAGCCAAATGCACCTTCGGTGTAAGACGAGGCAAGGTGCTAGGATATATGGTGACACAACGGGGAATTGAAGTAGACCCTCAGAAAATCAAGGCCATAGTTGAAATGAAGCCACCTCGGATACTGACAGAAGTAAAATCCTTCATGGGAAGACTGCAATACATAAGCCGCTTTGTAAACCAGCTGACCTCGATCTGCGAGCCGATCTTCAAGCTGATGAAGAAAAATGCCTACACAGAATGCACTCCAGAATGCCAGCTCGGCTTTGAACAGATCAAGGCGTACCTTGTGAATCCCCCGATTCTTTGCCCACCACATCAGCAAAAGCCACTATTGCTATACCTAATCGTCACGGACACAAAGAATTGGGGCTATGTTAGCTCAAGAGAAGAAAGATTCCAAGGTCGAAACGCCATCTATTTCGTGGAGCGTAAAGCTTCAAGGGAGCGAACTCAATTACTCTGCTTGTGAAAAGACTTGCGCAGGCCTGGTCTGGGTAGTGGGAAAGCTGAAACACTACATGCAGTCTCACCCGATACATCTCGTCTCAAAGATAGACCCCATCAAATATCTGTTCGACAAGCCTTCCATCTCCATGAGGTTGGAAAAATGGTCATTCTTTTTGGCCGAAGACGACATCACTTATGTTTCAAGGAAATCCGTAAAAGGGCGTATAATGGCCGAACATTTGGCCGATTTCCCAAGTGATGAATCCCGAGGACCTGAACCTCAATTTCCTGATGATGGAATCTTTGCTCTAGAAGGAGAAAATCGCTGGCAACTCTTCTTCGACGGGGCGTCAAACAAAAGGGGGAATGGAATAGGAATGATTCTGGTCGATCCTACTGACGAGCACACCCCCATAGCAGTAAGACTGAACTTCGAGGTCACCAACAATGCTGCTGAATACGAGGCTTGCATAGCCGGGTTGGAAGCCGCCCTTGAAAGAAATATCAAAGAATTGGAGGTGTATGGTGACTCTTCCCTCATCATCAATCAGGTCTCTAACAAATGGAAGACCGTAGACCCGGGTCTGCAGAAATATCACACTTACATGGAAGAACTAGTAACTCAATTCAAGGAAATCAGCTTTCATTACTTGCCCAGAGATCGCAATAGATTCGCTGATGCTCTGGAAACACTAGCCTCCCTCGTTGAAATACCCGAAGGGAAGTCTGTCAAACCATTCAGAGTCGGGAGAAGAGAAAACCCCACTTATTGCTTTGAAATAGAAGCGGAGGCCGAACCGGCCAGTGATCCCTGGTACACTCAGATTTATCAGTACTTAAAGAACGTCGAAGCCTTTTTCAAAAATGAAGATGGGGAATATAAATAAGGAATCAAAGCGAAAAGCCTCTCAGCCCTGAAGCGACTCGCCTCCCATTATGTTCTTCTGGGAAACATGCTGTACAAGAAGCGTTATCAAGGCCCCCTCTTGCGATGTATCGGCAAACAAGAGGCTACCGGACTCATGAAAGAAATACATGGTGGTACCTGCGGCCCCCATATGAATGCTCGGGCTCTAATGCAAATCATACTAAGAATGGGATACTTTTGGATCTCCATAGAAACCGACTGCATCCAGTTCGTCAAAAGCTGCGACAAATGCCAGCGGTACTCAAATCTCAATCATTTGCCTCCTCACGAGTTATACTGCATGACAACCCCTTGGCCTTTTGTCACTTGGAGAATTGATGTCATAGGCAAAATCACACCACCAGGCAGCAACGGCCACGAATTCGTCCTGGTAGCGGTGGATTATTTCACAAAATGGGTCGAAGCCAAATCCTACAAGGTCCTCAACTCAAGGAAAGTAGCCCTCTTCATCAAAGAAAACATAATATGCAGATACGGGTTGCCGGCCAAAATCATCTCAGATAACGGATCCCACTTCGAAGGGGAATGCGACAGGCTGCTAGCAGAGTTCAGAATAGCCCGTCACAAGTCATCTCCCTACAGGCCCCAAACTAACGGAGCCGTGGAAGCAGCAAACAAGACCTTGGAAAACATCATTCGGAAAATGGCTGTCCGAGGTCGAGATTGGCCCGAGAAGCTACACCTGGCACTCTGGGGCTACAGAACATCCGTCAGAACGGCAACCGGGGAAACACCATTTGCTCTCACCTACGGAATGGAAGCCGTACTCCCAATCGAGCTAGAAATCCCCTCACTCCGAGTGCTATTGGAAAGTCAAATCAACGAGGTCGAATGGCTTCAGAGTCGCCATGATGAGCTGGCCCTGCTAGATGAGCGCCGATTGAAAGCAATGGAACATATCCGAGCATACCAAGGGAGAATGGCCAGAGCCTTCGACAAGAAAGTAAAGCATCGGGAGATCCGAGAAGGTGATCTCGTTTTGAAAGAGAAGCCCCCAGTCCGTATCAACCCGCTGGGCAAATGGGAGCCCGTCTAGGTCGGGCCATATGTCGTCCAGAAGATCTTCTCCGGAGGAGCCATGCAACTCGCAGACCTCGACAGAAATCCTTTTGTACACCCAGTGAATGGTGACAAGATTCGCAGATACTACGCGTAAAACATTGAGTCAACAA
The DNA here is from genome assembly GCA_022495995.1 of Adenophora triphylla var. japonica. NCBI lineage: Eukaryota > Viridiplantae > Streptophyta > Magnoliopsida > Asterales > Campanulaceae > Adenophora > Adenophora triphylla. Next base: position 48,517 of record JAFEMH010002529.1, on the reverse strand, counting down.
AAAAAAACAAAAAAAATATCAAAAAAAAAAAAGAAGAGTGCTAAAAGAGTAATACCCAACTAGGTTGAAAACCCGAAAAGGGCGGCCTAGGTAAAAAACAGGGTTGCACCAAAAACAACAAAAAAAAAACAAAAAAAATTAACCGGGTCGAACTACGAAGACCTGAGCCCTTTAGTCCAGCCGGAAACGGTTCGGTCTAAAATACAAATAAAATTGTACTTTGACATCAATACACTGATCAGACCATGAAAGCGTCTCGAAAAACTCTAAAACAATTCACATATTCATTACAGTTAAAAGCTTTTTGATGAGTCTAAGCTTGGTTCATTCCTACAACTGGCAACCTGCTAAAAGAAAACTAAGATACATAATCAAACTAATGTGTCTGCTACGACAGGAAAGGGATACTCGGAAACCTCGAGGTCACTCTAAGCCACTCGTACCGGCATCACCTCTCTTCTTCCCCCTTCTGGTCTTCTTCCTCTGAACAGGAAAAATGTCGGTCTTCCTCCTACCAAGCTCTGGTGTAGGAACAGGATCTATCAAACTAGCCTCTGTCAGGGCCCTAGTAGCCCTAGCATCATCTCTCATCTCCTGTAGCCGAGCTGGTAACATAGGAGTCCTCCTCTCCTGTCTCTTGACATAAGCTTCATAGTCGGTCACAATATCTCCGCTCCTGTCATAAGGGTTGGCCCTCGCCTCGGCCCTCCTCCTCTCTGAAACTGTCAAGTCCTCCGCACCCACCATGGCCTCACGCCGTCTCAAAATAGCCATCTGAGTCTCTCCCAACTGCCTCTCGTACCAATCCAAGTACCAAGTGGTCAGAAACACAGGTCTCAGACGCCTGAGGATAACCCAAGGAGGAAAGACGTAATACCTCCATACTCGGGAAAGAAATGGGAACACCAAAGGATCATCCATAGAAGCAAAAGCCACCACCCTAGTGGCTATATCATCAAAGTCCTCAAAAGGAACCTGCTCCAAGCCAAACTGTCTCAGAACCAGAGCCGGAATGTAAAAGCTAGACTGAGAAAGCCCCAGAAGCATAACCACGGGAGATCCATCCTGAAGTACTCTCCGAGTCTCCACCCGCCAATGAGGCACCAACCATCTGATATCTTCAGTCTGGCGACCAGCCATCCAACGCTCCCACGAGCCCTGATCATCAAAATCCACAAAAACCCCTCTCCTGGCAAATGTCCAAGGCTTGATCATGTCAGAAGTTTCCCGAAGAACCCCTGTGCGCTCCATCGCCCACAGGTCAAGAGAAACGGGCCGCCCCCGTGCATGTACCGCCTCCCGGTAGCTAACTCCGTCGAGAGCATGAAAAGTCTCCCAGATCAAAGGTACAACATCTCTCGCCCAAACGACAAATAACCACTACATCCAGCAGAGCCCGATGACAAATCCCAAAAGAATAAGCCATGAACAAGGTACCAAACATGCAAAGTGCGAAAGCATCCCAATAGGCATCATCCACCAAGCCTAAGCCCCTAAATCTATCAGGAAGACCAGAAATGTCAAAGTGATCGGGACCACGGAGCATACCTTGTGCTTCCTCCGGGGAAAGATGAAGAAGGTTGCACAACCTATCAACGAAAGAGGCCCCTCCGGGCAAAGGAATCGCAATCTCCTCCACCTCGGGACCACCAAGCAAAGCCCGAAATTCTTCAACAGTCGAGACCATTTCATTTTAAGAGAAGCAAAAAACATGCCTTCTAGTGTCCCAAAATGAGGAAGAAGCTCTCAAAAGATCATAATCCGGAATCAATTCCTTAAGAGACCACAAGCATCGTATATTGTACCTTTCTTCAAAGAATGACCTCCTCTCATGCATAATCTCCTGGCACCACTCTTTAAACTTGGTGAAGAATGACATTTGAGAATTTTGGGATAATTTGGGTGGATTTTGCATGCTCACAATTCTCTCCATGGTTTTTCTCTCCTTCTTCCCGAAAATGGCTGTTTGAACTGGTGGTTGAAGAAGGTGTTTGAATTTGAAATAAAGGAAAACCAGATCTGAAGCAAAATTAAAGGACAAAGGTCGTATTCCTCGTCTTGTCCGCGCGCGGACATAAGTGCCACCATCGAAAAAATCTGCAGCTAGCTCAAACTGCCGTACCACGAAGGAATATTTCATCCCGCCGCTCGAAACCTGTGCAAAGCCTGCCCAAACAGTTCACATACCATACATTCGCACCCTAGCCAAGAAACCTGGGCTCATGCAACATTGATTTCATAAAAAAAAAGATAAATAAAAAAGTAGATTATTACATTCCAAAAAAAAAAGAAAGTAGATTATTACATTCCAAAAAAAAAACAAAAAAATGTGTGCATGAAAATAAAGTGTATCTGTCTAAATAGGTACAATCTCAGAAATCAAAGATAGTCGCCGAATCCTCGTAGGCCGGCCCTTTCCCGATCCTCTTGCGGCTCGGGCCCGCCTCCTCAGTAGCCATGAATGTCTCGGGCTCGGAGTCATCATCGTCTCCAGAGAGGGGCTCGCCTGGATCAACCGGCACGCCACGATAGGGCAAGCTGAGATCTGCAAAGAAGTCATACCCAAACGTGAATGCATCGGACTCCTGGACGTGCGAAGATGACCCGCCGTGATGCCAAACATGTCCCTGCCCATGCAAATCTCCGAGAATGACGTGGTCCGGAGGCAGCTCCATGCCGGGATCTATGAGAGGAGAGAGAGGAGTCTCGGTAGAATGCTCCGAAGCAATAGGTGAAGTCTCCCGCTCCACAGGTGCCGGCTGTGCCCGCCTCGCTCTGGCCTGAGGAGCCCCACAAGCGACCATCCTCCTGATGAACCTCTTGGCCCCAATCATCTGCATCGTCAGCTTCTCCACCACCACAGCCGGGAACTGCACGGAAACAAAAGCGTCAGAAAAAATTGATGCGAAAAATGATGAAGCGAAAGAAAAAAAAAGAAGAGACAGTAAAAAGCCGTACCTTCATATCTGGACGAGGCCGGAAAGCTCGTGGGACCCGCTCAGGTTGAGGGATCTGCACCCCATCCTGGACATATGAGAAGTCCGTCCGGGGGTATCGCACAATCCCTAACCTCTCTCTCCAGAACCTGGGGCATCCTCAACCTCCTCAAGATAAATCTCGAATACTCCTCAATCGCCACGAACGTTGAGAAGTGTTGGCCACCTCGATAGTCGCCCCAGGTCTCCGATCTCTCACTCGGATGCATCATGTCGGCATGAGGCTCTACCGGTGCCATCAGAGGTGCACCCTCGCCATGCTGGCGCGTCACTCTCTCCCCCAGATAGTACACATCGCAGGTCAGACCTCTCAAAATCCTCCGCTGCACAGTCCATCTCTCGGCACCCTTCAGCTGCTCCACCTCAAAGCGGCCCCAGGGATAGAAAACCATCCTCTCCTCCGTCTCAGCCCTCGTCAAAGGCAGGCAATCTCTGTACTTAAGGGTCGTGCGCCCCTTAGAACCTATCTTCTCCCGATTATGCTTGCTCCAGGAGAGCATGGCCGGATATGCCCCGATGTGCTCCGCCGGCTGCCGCCACATCGTGACATGAAAAAACTCCAGAGCCCATACCTGCAAAAGAGAAAGATCTCATCAATCAAGCAAAAAAAAAGAGAAGAAAAGTGCGTGCTTAAGAAAAAAAAAGAAAAGCGTAAGCTTATACCTCCAGGGAACTCGAAACATGTCGTGAGCCGACAGGCCTCTTCCGGCTATATCGATCCGCAGCGAAATATAGATCTGCCAGCCCTGCCTCTCCCCAAGACACCTCCCCAGCCATCTCCACATCCTCCAACGTCCTCAACAAAGCAAACATCGCCGTCCCCTCGGCGTGTCCAAAAAGTGTGCTCGAAAAGGCAAACCATAAGAAGGCCCTAGCAATCTGCACCGCCGCCACCCTCTCATCACCAGCCTCGTAATTCTCGATGCTCTCCACGATCTTCCCGTGGACCAAGGCGTACTCCATACCCATCCCCTTTTTGGGAATGGGGGTAAAGCCTTAAGATCCCGCAGTCCCGGTCACCGTAGCCGTCTCTCCACTCAATGCTCCGTCCTTTAAAGGACAGCCCGTGATCGCCGCGTAGTCGGAAGGTGTAACCGTGGCCTCACCCTAAAAAATGGAATGTGTGGGTCGCGTCCACCGTTGTTGTGCCAAAGCAAAAATCAGACCCTTGCTCTTGGAGAACTTAACCAACCCCCTCAGGCACTCGATAAACTCGTACAATCCAGTCCCAATGACGATCTGTCTCAGACTCATCAAAACTCCTTGGCCCAAGACTGGAAGCCGGTCCCACAGGTCAACCAAGGCCTCCACTGACCCCCGAGTCTTCATCTTGTTCACCGTCGCGCCACAAAGCGATCTCCACCCCGCAAAAAAAAAAAAAAGAGAAGAAAATTTCAAAAAAAAATTGCATTTTCATCAAAAAAAAAAAGAGCATACACATGCATCATAAAATTTTGAAGAAAATCGGGCAAAGATAACAAAGATACAATGGACTCAAATTTCATTTTTCTTGCACAAAAGAAAACACTTTTAACAACCATCATTCATTATGCATATATATAAAAAAAAATGTGTCAATAACATTGAGTCAACGGAAGAAAAATTCCGTCCCATTTTTCATAAAATAGCATACATAAACAATTTTTTTTTTTACCATTCATACATTCAATCAACGGGAACGAAAAATCCGTCCCATTTTCACAGAAAACCACATTCTCACAAAAAAAAAATGCATTCATATCATTCATATCATTCACATCACATTTGCAAGAATCCTACATTCAACAAAAAGTCCGTCCCGGATTTGGGCAAATTTTCATCTCATATTTCAAAATGGCAAAATGCCCATTCTTTTTTCCAAACAAAATGCACATTTGAATTACCCACATACTCATCACAACATGCAAAGCATCAAAAATCAAATTTCAAGCCCAAGCACATCAATTTTCGGATATTAAAAAAAAAAAAATCCCAAAAATCAATTTCAAATGAAAAAATCGACAAAGGGAATGAAGAGATTCGAAGTATACCGCACGGAGACTCGGATCAGAAGCCCAATGTTGTCATGCATCGGGGTACGGCTCCTCCGCAACCGATTGCGAAAGTGTGTAATGCCTCCTCATTCGAACAAGCTCCAATCGCCTCTCCGCTACCTGGCCACGTCCTTGGCCTTGAATAGCTACTCCCGCGTGTTCCATTGCTCGAAAATCGAAGAAAATCGGAAGATTTCGAAGCTTTTTAGGCCAACAATGGCGGTTTTGACTCTCTCCCTCGTCTCTCTCTCGTGAAACTGGAAATTGGTGAAGAAGAAACCAAAAGGGCGGCGGCCCTCTTTTAAAACCAATCTGACTTCCATTCTAGTCCGCGCGGATGAGATGGAAGGGTCAAAAAGACCATTTTGCCCTTTAAAATTTCAGGACTCTGCAGTTTAGTCCTCAACTTAACAGAGTTAACCAAAGTTAACCCCCTTTCAAAGGAACCTTCACGGCAGTCAAACGTAAGTCCGATTTCTCCGAGAAAGATAACGGAATCCCGTTTCTTTCATCAAAATCGTCAACGGCAGTCAAACGTAAGTCCGATTTCTCCGAGAAAGATAACGGAATCCCGTCTCTTTCATCAAAATCATCAACGACAGTCAAACGTAAGTCCGATTTCTCCGAGAAAGATAACGGAATCCCGTTTCTTTCATCAAAATCATCAACGGCAGTCAAACGTAAGTCCGATTTCTCCGAGAAAGATAACAGAATCCCGTTTCTTTCATCAAAATCATCCCCGGGAGTCAAACGTAAGTCCGATTTCTTCGAGAAAGATAACGGAATCCCGTTTCTTTCATCAAAATCATCCCCGGCAGTCAAACGTAAGTCCGATTTCTCCGAGAAAGATAACGGAATCCCGTTTCTTTCATCAAAATCATCCACGGCAGTCAAACGTAAGTCCGATTTCTCCGAGAAAGATAACGGAATCCCGTTTCTTTCATCAAAATCATCAACGGCAGTCAAACGTAAGTCCGATTTCTCCGAGAAAGATAACGGAATCCCGTCTCTTTCATCAAAATCATCAACGGCAGTCAAACGTAAGTCCGATTTCTCCGAGAAAGATAACAGAAACCCGTTTCTTTCATCAAAATCATCAACAGGCCAAACGTAAGTCCGATTTCTCCGAGAAAGATAACGGAATCCCGTTTCTTTCATCAAAATCATCAACGGCAGTCAAACATAAGTCCGATTTCTCCGAGAAAGATAACGGAATCCCATTTCTTTCATCAAAATCATCAACGACAGTCAAACGTAAGTCCGATTTCTCCGAGAAAGATAACGGAATCCCATTTCTTTCATCAAAATCATCAACGGCAGTCAAACGTAAGTCCGATTTCTCCGAGAAAGATAACGGAATCCCATTTCTTTCATCAAAATCACAAACGTAAGTCCAATTTCTCCGAGAAAGCTAACGGAATCCCGTTTCTTTCATCAAAATCATCAACGAGTAAAACGTAAGTCCGATTTCTCCGAGAAAGATAACGGAATCCCGTTTCTTTCATCAAAATCATCAACGGCAGTCAAACGTAAGTCCGATTTCTCCGAGAAAGATAACGGAATCCCGTTTCTTTCATCAAAATCATCCCCGGCAGTCAAACGTAAGTCCGATTTCTCCGAGAAAGATAACGGAATCCCGTTTCTTTCATCAAAATCATCCCCGGCAGTCAAACGTAAGTCCGATTTCTCCGAGAAAGATAACGGAATCCCGTTTCTTTCATCAACGACAGTCAAACGTAAGTCCGATTTCTCCGAGAAAGATAACGGAATCCCGTTTCTTTCATCAAAATCATCCCCGGCAGTCAAACGTAAGTCCGATTTCTTCGAGAAAGATAACGGAATCCCGTTTCTTTCATCAACGGCAGTAAAACGTAAGTCCGATTTCCCCAGCAAAAGCTAACAAAATCCCCAGCGAAGTCAACGGAACTCCGTTTCTTTCCTCATTATCATCGACGGCCGTAAAACGAAAGCCCGATTTTTCTCCAACGAAACCCCCAGCAGCGTTTCGAACTACGATTGGCTTGATTCCTCTTAAGGATACGTAGGTAGCCTACCATAGGTCCAGCCACCCGACCAAAACGGTCACCCTCTCCTTTGGCAGTAGACGAAATCTACCGAAGGACCATCCATCCCAAACCATTAATGGAAAACATTTCAAATCAAGGTCCGAGGCACCTAAAACGCCATCATCATCAAGGTCCGAGGCACCTAAAAAGCCATCATCATCAAGGTTTGAGGCACCTAAAAAGCCATCATCATCAAGGTCCGAGGCACCTAAAATGCCATCATCTTTAAGGTCTGAGGCACCTAAAACGCCATCACTACCAGGTTGACGCCTCAAAATAGTCATTCCAGGGCCAACATCCAAAGACCCGAACTACGACTGGCCATCAGACCGAAACGGTCATTCCTATCCCCAGCAGAGCGGATATACAACTTCATCCATCAGATCGAAACGGTCATTCCTATCCCAGCAGAGCGGATATACAACTTTAGCCATCAGACCAAAATGGTCATCTCTTATCCCCAGCAGAGTTTCTTTCAGCAACCGACTGCAGAACTCGCTCACCAGGTTGACATCCTAAAACAAGTCACTCCAGGGCCAAAGACCCGAACTACGGCCGGCTTGATTCCCATTCGGGATACGTAGGTTGCCTATCACCAGGTTCAGCCACTCGATCACTTGATCATCCTGTCAAATATGGAGCCTTACTCTTATCGACGACCCCGCTTCCTTCGAAAGCGCCGTCGCCGAGGGGCTACTGTAAGTACTCCAATTTGAGTTGTTAGCATTTTCGTTAGAAAATTAACGAAAGTTTTAACATTCCTAACATTTCTAACTATTCCTAACTTTTCTAACAAAGTAAGGGTAAAGTAGGCATTGCTATTTGAAGATAAACCAAGAAAAGCATCTCAAAAAGAAAAGAAATTGTAAAAATCCGAATCTGGTAAGCTGAAAAACAGCAACCAGTTTGAATTTTCAAAAGATATTTCTTGTGTCCAAAGCCTGGAGCTGCATTAAATGAACAGTGCACGCTTCCAACCTCGTCCGCGCGGATGAAAAGGGAAGTTTCAGAGGCCTATAAATTAAGCCCTTCAGTCTCAGAAATGAGAGAAAGAACACAATTCACAGCAAATCCTTGGCGAAAAATAGGGAGAAAACAGTGGGAATTCCCTTGAATTGCTACCATTTTCTCTTGAATCTTTTCCAAATACCACTCACTCCAAACACTCTCAAATCACTCTCATACACACACTAGCCCAATCTTAAATCACCCCTTAGGAGGAGGATTAGAGAGAAAACATAGAGGACTTAATTGTTATCTACTTGTTTTCTCTTTGACCAACTCTAATCACAAACCCTAAACACTTTCAAACCCTAAACACTTTCAGGCCTTGAATCCATTCAAACACAAAACACAAAGAAAATAGGTATAACCTCCTTCTCCTTACCCTAAAATTCTCTCATCCATGCATGCAATTTCAAACTCCAAAATGTAGTTTGTTCATCTTCTTGCCCTAGATCCAAGAGGATCACCATGGAAGTCCATCTCCATGGATGATCCTCTACAAGGATCAACATTACTTTCAAAGTGTTTTTACTTACTTGCAAACATGTTTTCAAAACCCTAAAAACCATTTTCATACATCAAATCTTCATTTTCAAGGATAAAATTCCCCTTCCCAAGCAAATGAAATGCTTAAGTCCTAATGTACCCTAAGGATGGCTTGATATAGTAGATCACCACTAAAATGTCTAGTGACTACTAATCAAAGCCTAAGGAGATGGGGACAAGCATGGATGCCAAACCCTTTTTAAAATCATGTTTTTCTTCATGAGGGAGTTGCTGTCCAGTAGCCTTTCTCTAAGACCTCTGTCCATGGTCTAATTTTTTGACATACAGAAACTTGGAATTTGGTGTTTACTACAAAATACTTTTTGTAGCCAACATCTATAGCTTTCCAAAAATATTTTTACTTTATTTTTTGCGTGAGTAAAACTCCCTTTTTCAAATTATCCTTTAAAAGTCAGTTCATCAGTCTCTGGAAACCCAGATTTCATGTCTGAGATTTCCATAAGATTTTGGTCCACCAAATCACCTCCAAAGGGGAAAGTTCTTTTACAAAAACCTTATTTAAGGTGTTTTGAACAACTTTCATTCTCGGACTTTCCCCATATTTTGAAGTTTTAAAGCTCTTAAATCCATTTTAAAATCAAGTGTCCACTGCCTTTTTCATTCTGGCAGAATTGGTTTTCAACTTCAAAAAATCCTTTGAGTACTAAAACTCAACCCAAAAATCATACCAAAAATCATGGGACTTTTTTAATGTCTTATAAAGAGTTCCCAATTTTTAGTTTTCTCAGTTTCAACTTATTTTGGCCAAAGGAACACACACACACACACACAAATGGTTTTTAAGCTTGGAAGACTCGTTTTACGAGGCATTCCGGGTGAACACTAACGTTCTTCCCGGCGTGTAACGTGACCTCCGAACCCAAATCTCTAATCTCGGGCATTTTTCAAAATTTTGGCCCTTAAAATAAAAATGGTGTGGCGACTCCGTGTTTTTTTCGATTGATTTTCAAAGAAAAGAAAAATACCAATCTTTCGGAAAAATGGACCAACAATAGTTACACCAACCAAGTCTTTGTAAGGAGTGTTGAATTCTAGGATGTGGAATTCATACCCTGCCTCATCTGAGCTCGCATCCATTTTCTCTTCCGATCCCTTGCAAAGGTGACAGTCACACTTTGAGGTAATACAGTCCTCCTTTCTAGGCTTGTGATTTTCTACCCTATTTGGTCCTCCGGGTTTCATTTCCATTGGCTCCATGTTCATTCCTTCTACTGAGCTATCATCATCACTGTAAATCCATCCATTCCTATTCTCATTTTCGACTGACTCTTCGCTGTCACTGTCTGGGAGATAGGAAAATTCACAAGCATTGACGAAGTTGGAAAGGTCAGGTTGATACTGGAGTTTCGGGATCAGGGAATTTGGTTCATGCTGAGGAGAGGGAGTGAGCCCCATGGGATAATGCGAGGGCGAGTGAGTGGGATAGCCGTGGCACTTGCTCTTTGTTGGTAAGGGACAAAGCTGGGTCTTATCTAAGGAGGCAAGGGTGTTGGAGCCCTGATGGCCTGGGATGTTGGAAAGGACTGAAAAGGGGTAATCCTTGGCAAGGGATCATAGGTGGATGGAGGAGGGCATTGGTTATAGGCCGGGGGAGCTGAGATTGCTGCTTCTGGAGTCTCATCTTCTACCATAAATAGGGAATCATTGGCTTCGACCACTATCTGAACCCCATGACGAAGGAGCGCATCGATAAGCATGGCTTGCTGTTCATCATGGACCTTACAACTGCTTTCCAAGGCTAAGGCTAGCTCTTATTCCCTAGTCATCGGGTTACCCAAACCACTGCTGTTTTCTGTCAAATCTACCATTCGACTCTACGGGGCCGACAAAGCGAGGATTACGGCGAGCTATCTCGAGAATTCCCGCATAGCGACAAGCCGGGCCGGTTCTATTCTCACCCGCTTCTTTCTCGCTGCGGAAAAGGGATAGGCAAGGTTTAGACTCTGGGGTAGGTGTTTAGGCTGAAGGCTCCAGCAATATGCAAATTAAAAATCTTCCAGTTTACTTAAAACAATGTCTTTTATTTATTTCTATTTGGTTGGAAAAGGGGTTGCTCGCAACTACTCTAGATCCTGGATCAGTGGGTTCCGTCACTACGTCTATAAGCCCCTCATTTTTCACCTGTATTTCGACCTCCCAGGGTGGATAGCCCCGGGCGAGGGTCCTATAGGGCACGCGGATCCCACCGATCGAGAGAGAGAACGCTCCTAGGGTCTAGTGGGTCATAGGAACTTTTAACGCACGAGCGATGCGGATTATAGTCAAGGCAATGCCGAAAAAGTCTCGTCTTTCAGCCTTAACGAAATTTCGGCAGAGTTTTGCTTGCGCGTTTGACGTTTTGACTTTTGGCATTTGTCCAAGAAGATAATAGGCATGGGTCGGACGGTAAAAGCCGAATGACACGGTGTCACATTGAACTTTGTTGCATACGTTGCGCGAGTCAAAGTCAATGCCGGGTCAAGATCTTGCCAATTTTTCCTTGACGGAATTTCGGCAGAGATTCGCTTGCGCGAAAGATCTTTTGATTTTTTGGCGTGGACTTGGGCTTGACTCTTACGTATCCCGTGCGGGTCAATGTCAATGCCGGAGTAAAGATTCTGCCAATTTTTCCTTGGCGGAATTTCGGCAGAGTTTCGCTTGCGCGAGGGATCTTGACTCTCGACATGGGCTAAGGTTTGACCTTTACGGGGGAATGCAATTAGGCTATATGACACGGTCTAGACCAAAAACCAACCAAAAGTCATGATTTTAAAATGTGTGACATGGACTGTGCATTGGTCGACACTGGCTACCATGGGGAGTTTGGGATGATTCCGTGCGCGCCCGGGAGCATCGTAATGCTGTTCGTGACTGCAGCTGAACAACCACCCCAGGTTAAAAGGATGTGCGTGCAAAGTGTATAGGATATAATGGTGCACGCAGTGTGCGGCCTCCTAAAAAGTTCCTTTTTGAGTTAAAACAGAGATATTCAAAAATGTGTTTTAAAAGGAATGATTTTCGGGACGGGGAAAATGCAAAAGTTAAGCACGTAAATTTTCTGGAGCCCGGTCAGTCTTGGAACTGAATAGCCCAAAGCTGCCTAAGCTGCCAGATTAGCCTCAGATTGTGTCATGGTGGAATTGCCCAAAGAAGCCGCCCGGCTAGGATTTGGGAAGATCAAGCCGTACGGCTGGATCAAGCAATTTTCCAAGTTCCAATTTTTTTTCATTTTCGGGTTGTTCCCCGAACATTTAGGCACCTTTTCAGCTCCAGAAAGCTTCCTCTTCAGTATTCAGAATGCACACAATTCCAAAAATTAAAATGCATGCAAAACAAGGAAAGAAAAGCAAGCACGAAATTTGGATCCGCGGCGAAAGGCTAACCCACTCAAAAGCATTTTCTTTTTTTTCTTTTTTTTGAAAGGATACCGGTACGTGGTATTGTTAGACCATATTTTATCCCCGACTCTGGTAAGGAGGCATTGACGAAAAATTTAATGGTTTCCACCTATATACCGAGTATCATTTTTTTATTAAAAAAAAGCTTTTTGACCTCCCCAGCAGAGTTGCCAAACTGTGAATGTGGTGCCCAAGATTGCGAGTTTTTTGTGTTGAACCGCTTTCTCGTGTAAGGGGTCACCGCTTCACATCGGTTTGAAGACATCCGGTTTAAATTGAAAAACGGAGTCGCCACGCCATTTTGATTTCCTCAAAACTTTGAAAATAAGGATTATGGTCCGGAGGTTAAGTTACTCCTTGGGAAGAACGTTTGGTGTTCACCCAAGGAGCCTTGCCGAAACAAGTCTTCCAAGATCCAATTTTTGTGCTTGCTTTGTGCTTTCGTTTGTGAGATGTGAGTTTGAAAGGGGAGGGAATGTGCCAAGTTGTCTTCCGGACGTATAAACCATGAGTTGGTTATCGCTCGGGATTCCTTGGATTTTGATATGTTCGAGACTTTGATCTCGTGCTCATCTTGGACTTACGACCATCATTAAATGACTTTTGGTCACATGTAATCGGAATAGGGACACCTCTTTTTATAGTCCAAGAATGAGACTCTTTAGAAAGGAAGGACCTTTGCCCATCATTCATACATCTTGAGACTATTCGAGCTTGATAGGGACATTTGTGCTCGTCTCAAGTGATGATCGGAGATGTAGGGGCTTAGGTTCGTCCGTTTCTAAAGGGACTTCGACTATGGCATCTTTATGTGGAGGAAACGATGTAAAGATGAGACCTTTACACCGCTACACCCCAAGAGATGCTTCAAGTACCAAAGGGGACTAAGGGGAGGGGTATAAAGATTGGATCTTTATACTCATCCTATGTCTTTTTGTGCCTTAAGAAGGTCACTAGGCAATCCTTGGAGAGTGATCCAACCATGAGGGACATGGGGGAGTTACATTTAAAGGTAAAAATGACATTTTTATGAAAATAAGTGTAATGAACACTATGAAAGCTAAGACTAGGAATATAAAGGGGAGACCTTTAAGGCTTTCCTATGTCCTTTAAAAACCATTTAGGTGGACAATCCTTGGAAGCAAGGTCAATGGGAAGGGGATGACATTTATGAAAGTAAAGATGACATTTTTAATGTAAAGATGACATTTTTATATGATAAAGATGATATTTTTCACATCATCATGTGAGGGATCCACCCTAGAACAAGCCATTTGTGGTCTTATTGTTCATCCTTGGGATGGATTCTCCATGAATCCCATGTGATAAGGGGAAAGGGGGTATGATGATCTACATGGTAAAGACTTGATCTTTATGACAATAAATCACATGTAAAGGCAAGAAATATCAAGATAAATGGCAAGTGGACAATATAACAAGATAATAAGTAGATTTCAATGAGAAAGGAAGGAGAGGTTACCAATGGTGGTGTTCCTCTATCTCCCTTTAAGTTTTCCTAAGGAAGGAGTGACTTTGGATGAGTTTTGGAGAGGAGGGAGGTGATTTTGAGTGAGGTTTGGTTTCTGGAAATTCATGTTTTGAATTTGGCAGAGTAATAGTGCTCAAAATTGTATATCAAAATGAATAGAGGAGGCCTCTATTTATAGGCAGTTTTGTGTTTTCTAATGACTCAGCCTATTTCTAGAACCATGCAAGGTGGCATTCTAGAAGGTCTTTCCAGTGAGGGACTACGTGGAATTTTAATTCCTAGCATGTCCTTTGGCCCTTGAAAGGTTTGGGAAAGTTTCTAAATTGCCCCTGAACTTTAGGAAAGTCCGGAGAATTGCCGGGAAACTTAACCGGAAGGCACGAGCCAGATTTGGGTACTTACAGTAGGCTTGCACGTCATTTCTCAGGTTTGGCCAGTAATAACCTAGCGTGATGATTTTGTCAGCTAAAGTTCTGGCCCTCGGATAACCACCACAAATGCCTTCATGGACTTCTGCCAAGAGATTTTCTATTTCCTTAGGATAGACGCCCTTAGCAGGGGTTTTGTGAATGATCGTATGTAGAGAATTTCGTTAATCACTATGAACCTTACTGACTTCTTCTTGATATGTAAATTTGTTTGAGGTCTAGCTACTTGTGGCTAGACTTCCATGTTGATGTTGAATCCAAGCTCTCTTTATGAATCTCTATGATTGTTCTTATTTTTCTTCCCATGAGAATTTGTATATTCTAGTCTCTTGCTTTATTTCAACATGTATCCATGACTCTATAGTGCTTGTATGAGTTTTCATGGTGTGTTTTTTTGGAGTAAAAAGCATGAAAAGTAACTTTGTTCTTCCAAGTATACAATCTGTCCACCTGCAAATCTCATGCTTCCATCCATGTTTCCATTCATGTCTTATTCTATTTAAAGGGTCTAACATCTTAATAACATGTTAAACTAAGTGTAAGTCAAGTTTCATGCCTTGGATCCATGTCTAAGTTGAGTTTCGATGAGGGTATTTGACTTGTCTTACTGCTGTCTGGGAATCCATTGTTCTGACCTTCATGACTTGTTCTTCAATTATCTCTCTTAAAACTGGTCCTGTTTAGATCATTTCAAGTTTATATGAAAGCCAACTCATAAATAAAACCAAACATGCTTTTCTTGTATTTTTTGAACCACTGGAATACCCTCTTTCTATTTTTTCTTCAAAGGCTTTATGTCCAGATTGTCAGAACCCCTGTTTTGAACCTGAAATGTCAGAGGTTATTTAACTCATCAAAACTCATTCTTAGGACTTGATTTTCTGTGTTCTTCTTTATCATCCTATTTACTTCAAAAGTCATTCTTGGTATTTTGTGAAATTTCCATTATAAAGTGCTCTTCAAGCATGATCTTTGTGTACACTGCTCTGTTTGGTGTCATCTAACAGATTTGTAGTTCATGTTGTGGTGACTTGTTTGGCATGAAATATGACTCTAAAAATCATCATAAAATTCGTGAGACATGTTTTATGTGTTGGAAATAAATTTCCATTTTTTGTTCCAGATTAACATCTTTTTTGTATGAGATATGCAGGTTTGAGCGGGTCAATAGTCATGAAATAAGGTTGCACCTTAGAGAAGAAGCTGGGGAATATTTGGAGGAGTCCAAGCTAAAGGTGCATGACCAGTTTAATTCCTCTTCTTTTTTTTTATTTGATAACAAACAGAAGACTAAAATGCATTCACAAGTTTAACTCTTCTTAGTTGCTTAATTGTTGAACACTTTACCTGTATAATTATTCTTAGTTCTTCATTTAGTCGATGCCAACAAAATGCTGCAATTACATATGCAAAGGGTAATGGCAGTTGTGGATTTTGAATATGTTTAAGCTTGCGGGTTGATTAAAAACCTGTTTTTTGAAATTCCTCAAGCTCTAATCACAAGTTCCCTGAAGCAAGTAATCGAGATCTCAATTTGTCAAAATTTATAGTAGCAAAAAAATTATTTTATCACTTTGATTTGTAGTTACCATGTTCATGGAGAAAGTTTGGCCCAATTGCCATGTTTATTGAGATGAAAAATTGGGATCTCTGGCATTTTCATTTAAGAAGTATGTAGAGGATGT
Organism: Adenophora triphylla var. japonica; assembly: GCA_022495995.1. Classification (NCBI taxonomy): domain Eukaryota; kingdom Viridiplantae; phylum Streptophyta; class Magnoliopsida; order Asterales; family Campanulaceae; genus Adenophora; species Adenophora triphylla. The sequence goes on along the minus strand of JAFEMH010002529.1, from coordinate 32,871 downwards.
TACTGTTTTGTAGTTATTAGAACAACAGCCAGGCCAGGAAATAGCACGGTACCCTTGGAATTGACCTGGACTACATCTGACCCCAACTCCCAGTTTTACGTTTACATGTATTTTTTCAGGTGATTATTCTATCTTATTTTTGCAATATAACCCGTTTCTATATCTGGTGGAGTTTTTTCTTTTGTTGTGCAACTTCCAAGAAGGTTTAAGTTTCAATTTCGAGCTCCACGTAGAAGCTTTGTTAATACTTTCGATTTTTTCATCCCAATTAAAGCTTTGAAATAGAATATTTGAAAGGAAGAAGCATACACCCTCTCTGTCTGCTCTGAACAAAAGAGGAAAGGTATCTTGAAGCTCTTAGGAAGCTTGAACCCAAGGAGACATCAGAAATAACTCATGATCCAGAAATATTGACTCCCGAGGAGCATTTTTTACTTTCTGAAAATGGGGCAGAAGTGCAAGAACTATGTGCCGGTTGGAAGATGGGGAATATACCAAGGTGTGATACTCAATATGCACTTGCATTGGAAGAAACATTAGACTTTACAAGGTTTTTTGGACATTCTCAACCACCAACTGAGATAATGTCCCCAAGAATTACTCTCCCTAGGAAAAAGTTTTTTTTCCATTCTTTCCTCTCCGTGTGTGTCATGCATTAAAATGAAGTCAGGAACAACACTACAAAGAGCTTTGCTTTTTTAATATCTGCAAAAATAACAGCGCTGAATCAACCATTGTTTTTAATGATTGTCATCCCTTTTGTTTTTGCTTTTTTTTCTTTTATGCAGGCACTAGATAAATTGAAATATAGGGACGACTTCCGTTCTGTAAGGAAATACATTCCTAGACTGGAGCAAGAGCTTGAGCTGCTTCAAATAAAAGCCGTTAGCGTAACGTTAGCGCAACGAAATCCAATTAACGGAAACTAATAAAGTTGAATCTGAGAATGTTTCTATGTTGCAGTTGGAAGCATCTGAGAAACTAAGAGAATTAGTTTCTGGAAATAATGAACTCAACGAAGATGATCCTCCAATCACAGGGTCCGAAATGAGTTCAAATTCAGAAGATCTGTCAGATATTTTTGAAACGGACTCTGAGGGGGAGGATGAGGAGAAGGAAAAACAACTTTAGTTGAACGAGTTTGAAAAGTTTGCAGCACAAAGAAATGGAGAAACAGAAGATTTTGAGGAGCACCTTCGTAAGCTATCTAAAGACTTGATGACATAGAGATCTGATGCTACATAGCTTTTCATTGTAAAAAAATTGGAATAAATTATACATTTTGACCACCTTCATATTGTCTATAATGAAATTTTTCAGAATTTGTAATATTATTTAGTATTTGAAATACTTACATAAGTTGATATTATTGATTGTTAAGATGCTACGAAACAAGTTATCTGATGCTACATAGCTTTTCATTGGTAAGTTTGGCCCATTGGATAAACGTACAAGAGATTCAGGGTCTACTCAAGCACTATAATGCTTGGTTTGTGCAATTTTATGCTAGATAGGGGAAGAAATGTCAAAATAATTTTTGTTCGTGGAATTCCGAAGTTTCTCTGAATTGATGTGGAATTCCAAAGTTTTTCTAAATTGATGTCAAGAAGCTTTAGAAAAAGGTCTGCATGCATATAAATATGTTAATAAATTATCGTCATTCTTTTCTTGTTCTAGGATATGTGCTGGTTGTAACACCGAGATTGGCCATGGACATTTTTTAAGTTGCATGGGTGCAGTTTGGCATCCAGAATGTTTTCGTTGTCATGGGTGTAACCAACCAATATCTGACTATGAGGTACGAAGAACAAGCTATGTGTATTATTTCTGATCCTTAAAATGCATTTTCTCCTCTCTCTGTATCTTCTTCTTACGTAGAATACACTATTTGTCAAGAAGATTAAATTTTGATCAAAAGATGACTAATTTGTCATATCCTTTTTGTAATGTAGTTTTCTATGTCTGGGAATCACCCTTATCACAAATCTTGCTACAAGGAACATTATCACCCAAAATGTGATGTTTGCAGGCACTTTGTAAGTATCTCTCAATCTAAGGAACTATTATCCTGAGTTTGTATTTCATCATCTGAATCTCCTTCAGGAATTTACTTTGAATATCCTACTGCATTTGATATTTATATATAAATGAACAACACGATGGTAAACTTTGTACCTCATTTATGGAAACCATTTTTGTTTTATATCTCTTTGCATTTGAATATGCCTTTATGTAGGGGAAATAGGGTCTCGATCTTGATACTATGGCCGGATATATGATTGAATCGTGTATAATCCACTTTCCGAATAAAGTATTTCGACCCTTAATGCCTGGGTTACACAAAATCTTTATTGGGATAAGACAATCACACAATTTGTTTTCTAGGCAAAGAGAACAAATCTAAACTGTGAGAATTGATTGCTTTCGTTATTGTTGTAATTCACTTGTATGTTGTGTGTGTACAACTGAGATCAATCCCTGTATATATACAGATGGAGAGGTATTAGTTAAAGGGTACAATCAAAAGACATGACTTTAGCCAAGCGATGTGTCTTTTCATTTTGAGCTGGCACTGTTCGGGAAGCTGCTCGGCCGAGTCAGGGACTCGCTCGGCCGAGCAAAGATGTCCCATGACAATTTGCCCGGTAGCACGGCCGTGTCATTTGGGCTGCACGGCCGTGCTGTTCATCTTGCTCGGCCGAGCAAGGCATATGCCTCGGCCGAGCAAGGCCGGCCCAGAAACTTGGACAATCTGCTATGCTTTCCGCTTCTAGGAGTCAAGGACTCTGCTCGGCCGAGCACATCAGCAAAAAGTGCTACCCTTTAACTTTTACTTCTTTATCGAGGTTGACTTCGTTTTAGCTCAAACGAGTGTGTACTCCACACTTTCCCTTACTCGTATCCGAGTCTAATACGAATCACATTGATCTCTTAGTAAATCACCATTACAATAAAACAAGTTGATGACACTAAAATCACCAACAAATCCCCTCCATTTTAGTGTAATCCTTTGATTTACTAAACTTTATAAATAACGAAACAAACGAATGCATAAATGAAAATGTCTTGCGATTGAATTTTCATCTTAGTATAATACACATTTCAAATACTCGAGAATCGGGGTGTCGTAACGATTGAACCCTTCAACTCATATGAATACCTGAAGATACTATACACATAAGTTCAGTACAATTCTCTTTGTTTAATCTTGACACTTTACAAGCCATGTGTCCATATCCATTAGTGAACATATAGGAAGCCAAGTCCTAGCTTCTTGAAGCGGCAAAACTTCATGTCCACATAGGTAGTTCCTTTTAATCTTGCACCTGCATTTGCAATTTTTCAAAGGAACTATTAAGAAGATATTCTTCAACCTAACCTTTACTTGCAGGTCTGAACACATACCTTGGGAAAGATAATAACATGTGTTCCAATCTCCAACTGCGAGCTTTCCACATTGAATTCAAGCTTCTAACGTTGTATTAGAAGGGAATTGGGTATCTCACAATTAGAGGATTAAATGGACTTTAATCCCATTCCCATTGCGAGACTTATTTACCAAGTCTCTGGCTAACCCCTTCGTCAAGTGGTCGCCCAAATTTTGTTGCGACCGAACAAACTCAGCGATATCACACCAGTCATGATTAACTCCGGAATCATACTATGTCTGACACCCAAGTGTCTAGACTTGCCATTATAAATCTGACTATAGGCCCTAGCCAAGGTGGCAGCACTATCACAATGGATAGACATTGGTGATATCGGTTTTGGCCATAATGGAATCTCATATATCAAGTTCCGAAGCCACTCCGCTTCTTTTCCAGCGACCAATGCTACAAACTCGCATTCCATTGTAGAATGTGTAATACATGTCCTTTTTGGAAGCCCAAGAAATGGCACCTCCTCCAAGCAAGAACACCCAACCACTAGTAGAAGATGAATCTTCTTGGTTGATCCAACTAGCATCTGTGTAACCTTCTAATATCGAAGGATGTCCACTATAACACAAACCATAGTCCATAGTACCTTTTAAGTACTTGAACACCCTTATTATAGCATGCCAATGCTCTCTACTAGGATTACTAGTAAACCTGCTCAATCGTCCAACTGCATAAGCAATATCAGGTCGAGTGCCCGTCATAGCATACATCAAACTGCCAATGGCTTTTGAGTATTCGAGCTGTGACACAGGTTTACCAGTATTTGATACAAGTTTCTCAGTAGGATCCATGGGAGTACTAACTTTAGAACAATTATCACAATTAAACCTCTTGAGAATTTTCTCAATATAATGAGATTGTGATATTGCAATTTCCTTGTTCATCCGTTTAATCTTTATACCAAGAATTACATCGGCTTCTCCCATGTCCTTCATCGAAAACTTTGATGACAAAAACTTCTTAGTTTTATCAACTACATTTTGGTCAGTGCCAAAAATCAACATGTCATCTACATATAGACAGATGATTACACCTTTACCGGATTCATCAAATCTTCTATATACACATTTGTCGGACTGATTTAATACAAAACCATTCGACAAAACAACCTCATCAAATTTTTGATGCCACTGCATAGGTGCTTGCTTAAGCCCATACAATGACTTAATTAACTTACATACCTTATGCTCATTACCTGGCATAACAAATCCTTCAGGTTGCTTCATATGCACTTCTTCTTCCAAATCACCATTTAAGAATGCTGTTTTGACATCCATTTGATGGATCAATAGATTACGAATAGCCGCCAAAGCTATCGAAATCTAATAGTAGTGATACGAGCAACCGGTGCATAGGTATCGAAGTAATCGATCCCTTCCTTTTGTCTAAAGCCTTGGATTACCAATCGAGCTTTAAACTTGTCGATAGTTCCATCGACTTTCATCTTCTTTTTGAAGATCCATTTGCACCCCAAAGGTTTACGGCTGGTGGTAAATCGACAAGACCCATGTATTATTTTCCACAATAGAACCAATCTCATCATCGATGGCTTCTTTCCAAAACCGGCGTCTCGAGATTTTATTGCTTCATCATAGGTTCTTGGATCCTCCTCTATACTATAACAGTAAGAGTATTGAGATTCAATTTGATCTCTTGATCCCATAACTAAATATAGTTGAAAATCAGAACCATATGATTTAGCTTTCCTTGTTCTTTTACTTTTACGAGGTTCGGGTGTCTCACTTGGTACCTCAATCAAATGATCATTCATTTGAGATTCAGCCGAAATACTTATCAATTCTTAACTTAATGGTGAATAAATATTCAACCAAAGCAAGTAGATCCGCATACTCACAACACATTATTAAATGCGTGGCTATGCATTTGAACAAACTCACAACGCATCTAATGATGGTGACTATGTTCAAAATGGGATAATCTTACATTAAGAATTGAAAGCCTTTCGAAATATTACATTTTCCACCGAGCATGACATTATGAAGAATTGATAATAACAGAAGTCATATAAACAGAACAAGGAATTTTATTTAAATTCAACATAAACATCCCATTATTATAATAACCAAACCCTACAAATACACTCGACTTTGATAAGATATACTTATCGGATTCATAAACTTGTTTATATCCACACTTGTTCAAGACAGGACCAGAAATCAAATTCTTACGAAGTTTTGGTACATACAATACATTAAACAAAGAAATAGTTTTTCCCAAACTGAATTCCAATACCACACTTCTTTTCCTTGAATAGGAGCGGAATGGTCATCACCCATGTAAAGAACAAATCCGTCTTCCATTGGTTCATATGTCTTAAACCAACAACGATCTTTACAAACATGAGTTGTGGCACCGGAATCAATCCACCACGCAATAGCATCATCCTGCACATAAAATGCCTCAGAAATTAGTGAAACAGAATTTTTAATAAATCTGTTCCAACTATGTATTAAATTCTGACCTTGGTTTTGAGAATGGTCTTTAGACCCCTTTCCCGAACCACTTGTGCTTGCGCCTTTCTTGTTGTTTCCAACACGACAATCCTTCTTAAAGTGACCAGATTTGCCACACTTCCAACATGCCAATTTAGGCTTCTTGTTAGAACCAGAACCATTGTCATTGAAACTACGTTTCTTTCCTTTGTTTTTATTTTTTCCACCCTCATCAATCATATTGACCGAGGGTCCAGCAACTTCTTTTCCTTTGCCTTTGTCATCCTCTTGCGCCCTAAGAGATTCCTCTATGCGCAAGTGACTACCAAGTTGAACCAAAGATAGATCGTCTTTACCATGTTTCAAAGTGTGTTTGAAATCCTTCCAGGAGGGAGGCAACTTATCAATCACACTTGAAACCGATATGGACTCATCCATCTTCAACCCGTGTTGTGTATATTGTTCAAGGATTCTAAGGAGTTCATTGAACTGTTCCATGACAGGTCTTGAATCGACCATCTTGTAATTATTAAAATTACTCACAAGGAACTTCTTACTAGAAGCATCCTCTGCCATGTACTTGGATTCAAGAAAATCCCATAACTCTTTTGCAGATTCCTTATTTTGATAGATGTCAAAGAGAGAATCAGACATACCGTTTAATATGTGTCCTCTGCAGATGTAGTCGTCGTTTTCCCACTTTGATCTACGTCTGATTGCCTCCAAGTTGTCATCTTCAAGCAATTCCGGAATAGGGGTAGAAAGAACATACACCACCTTTAATGTTGTTAAAAGGAAGTGCATCTTCTTCTGCCAACGCCTGAAGTCTTGTCCTTCAAATTTGTCTAGCTTTCCAAACTTGTTCGTCATCTCCTTCAAAGTACTTCCACCCGCCATGAGTATCACAAATACTTTATTCGTTTGTAGGGGAAATAGGGTCTCGATCTTGATACTATGGCCGGATATATGATTGAATCGTGTATAATCCACTTTCCGAATAAAGTATTTCGACCCTTAATGCCTGGGTTACACAAAATCTTTATTGGGATAAGACAATCACACAATTTGTTTTCTAGGCAAAGAGAACAAATCTAAACTGTGAGAATTGATTGCTTTCGTTATTGTTGTAATTCACTTGTATGTTGTGTGTGTACAACTGAGATCAATCCCTGTATATATACAGATGGAGAGGTATTAGTTAAAGGGTACAATCAAAAGACATGACTTTAGCCAAGCGATGTGTCTTTTCATTTTGAACTGGCACCTGTTCAGAGGCGCTCGGCCGAGTCGAGGGACTCGCTCGGCCGAGCAAAGATGTCCCATGACAATTTGCCCACTGCACGGCCGTGTCATTTGAACTGCACGGCCGTCTTTGTTCATCTTGCTCGGCCGAGCAAGGCATATGCCTCGGCCGAGCAAGGCTGTCCAGAAACTTGGACAATCTGCTATGCTCTGCTCGGCCGAGTCAAGGACTCTGCTCGGCCGAGCACATCAGCAAAAAGTGCTACCCTTTAACTTTTACTTCTTTATCGAGGTTGACTTCGTTTTAGCTCAAACGAGTGTGTACTCCACACTTTCCCTTACTCGTATCCGAGTCTAATACGAATCACATTGATCTCTTAGTAAATCACCATTACAATAAAACAAGTTGATGACACTAAAATCACCAACACTTTATTGTCAACTTACACTAGCTTAATAACTGCTTTGTCTAATATTTGCGTTTCCATTAATACCATTTCTTGATTATCTTTTGTGAATATGAAAGGATTTTATTCCTAGCCATGAGTGAGCTTTAATTACATTTAGGGGTATAACGGGAAACCAAATAAAAAAAGTGCATTGAATTCCTTTGGGGCCAAAATAAAATGTGATGCAGCCAAGATAAATAAAATGTGATGCAGCCAAGATAAAATGACTATATAAGGCCACCTATTTTGAGATGGACGGAGTTTAGTTTCGGACATCAGTTTGAGTAGTATCCCCTAAAATCTATTCGGAAAAGCTCTTTCTGGGTTCATTCCTTTTTTTTCTTCGTGTCCCATTAATCATCATGTATATACCATCATGTCCTGTCACAAGATCGATATTATAACTTGGTGTTCTTTTAATATTGATTAACCTCATGTATATACCATCATGTCCTGTCACAAGATGATGTCGTGGTAAACTATATGGCTATGTTGCGAGGTAGTCTGGCCCTCCCGGGACATGTTTATTATTATTTTTAGCCAACAACGATGGATAACATATCATAAGAAGTATTTGGCACTACCTACGCAAAAAGTGAAATAGGTGAAATTATGAAAAGCATAACTCATGTTCCTTCTGTAAAGGTCGAATGGTAGATGGAAAGCAAATTGGATTCTTTGAACTGCTAAAGTGTATGTTGACGCGATTTTGAAAGTGGTGATGCCTTGAGTCCAAGAAACTTAAAATGTCTGCATCAAGAAGACGTACCACAAGGTTTTCAGTTCACCAAAAAAAAAATGTTGTTGACCAGTTTCATGTGAAAGAGCAAGACATCTTTTTGAACAATAATTGTTTAATTGGAGGTTAAATTTGTCTTAAGGCATCTAAGTTGTAAGTTGTGGTCAATTTATTTGGATGTCAGGTGAGTAAGCAAAGATTAGTTAGAGGATGTAGTATCTTCAAACAAACAAAAAATCAAATTATATAATTTTATTATTAATGCAATTATATATTTTTGCTATATACCTTTTACTTTATGTTTTATAAAAAATATTAATCTAAATTGGCCTTTGTATTTATAATAACTCTTTTAATTTAGTTCCTGTGATTTGTTAAAGTTTTTTTATCGTGCGTTTAACGCACGGGTGGCATACTAGTTTGTATAAAAACCCCCATGTAATTATTTACCTCCCCCAAGTACATTATTTCCTCCTTTTTGTATTTTTGTAGGCTCAAACCATTTTTCAAAACCGAGTGGGGGTCCACCCAAATCGACCCCCTTTCGTGTAAATAAACAAAGTATACTTAGACTAGAAAGACGTCCTCGTATATAATCACCACTTTTTTAAGACATAGGCTAGGCAATTAAAAACAACCTAGGACGGCGTGCATGCTAGAGACCGAAAGGGGGAAGAGGGTGCTTAACACCTTCCCTTCTCGTAACTTAGCCCCCGAACCCACTTCTTTTCAAAAACAAAGGTTTTATCTTCATTTTTCCTAAAATAAAATGGGGTGGCGACTCTTCTGATTTTCAAAACTCAAAAGGGTAACCATTATGAGAAACCGAGTGTATTCGATGCACATTAGCACGAGGGAAACTCGCCATTTTCGCACGACGACGGGATTCGTCTCGAGCGCGGGCTCTCACAATGACGAGGTGAAATTTTTATCCACGACCATGCAAATGTCTCAACGAATCATGATCAGTGAACAGAATGAACTCCCTCTGGAATAAATAATGGCGCCAATGCTTAACTGCCTGAACGACTGCATAAAACTCCAGATCATACATGTTGTATCGTGTCTTTGCCCCAGATAGTTTCTCACTGAAGTAAGCAACCGGCTTGGTATTCTGGCTAAGAACAGCCCCTATCCCAACCTTTGATGCGTCTGTGTGCAGCTCGAATGGCTGGGAGAAATCAGGTAAAATTAAGATCGGAGCAGTGGTCAATCGCTCCTTGATGCGAAAAGCCAATTACGCCTCCTCATTCCAAGAAAACCGAACATTCTTCATGCAATCGATGTCGGTGCCATGATCTTTGCTGAAATTAGGGATAAAACGCCTATAAAATGAAGCCAGTCCGTGAAAACTCCGCACCTCTGTCTGTGTTGTCGAACGAGGCCACTTCTGCATTGCTTCGACCTTAGCACCATCCACCTGCAGACCATCTCCTGAAATCACATACCCCAGGAACAGAACACGAGGCACCATAAAAACACACTTCTTGGTTCTTTGCGTAGAACTCGTTCTAGCTGCAGAAGCTGTAAGAGCTGCCGGATATGTGGGATATGCTCTTCGACTCTTCTTGCTGTAAATCAGGATGTCGTCGAAGTACACCACTACAAAGGTCCCAATAAAAGGATGCAGCAGCCCAAAAGGCATCACGAGCCACTCATACAACCCCTCTCGTGTTTTAAACGCTGTTTTCCACTCATCACCCGGTCGAACCCGAATATGGTAATAACCACTCTTCAAATCCAGCTTTGTGAACACTGCAGCCTCGCTAATCTGATCTAACAAGTCATCAAATCTCGGGATCGGAAACTGCCGAACAGTAATTTTGTTGATAGCCTGCTTTGTCACACATACGCCACGACCCGTCTGCTTGATTGTTAAGATGGGTTTGGGCTTTCGAGGGCTCATGCTCTCTCTAATATGCCCCTTCGCGGTAACTCCTCTACACGCCTACGCGGCTCCTCGTGCTCTTTGGGACTCATCCGATAATGCGGCCTGTTAGGAAGACTCGCTCCGGGAACCAGGTCTATGTGATGCTGAATGTCACGCAGAGGTGGTAAACCTGGAGGTGACTCATCCGGGAAAACACCAGAGAACTCCTACAACAAAGGAATGATCGCATCCGGAACAGCCACTGCATCATCCACTGCTTTCCCAATCAGCACATATACCACATCAAAATCTTCTAACTCAGCATCAAACTGTGCCCAAGACAAACAACTCAATTTGGGGTAGTCTCTACATCTTTATCTGCCGGTTTACTCGGGACAAGCACAATTTTCGAACCCTCCACCAACAGACTGTAGGTATTATTCCGCCCATTATGAACCACCTGTCTATCAAATTGCCAAGTTCTACCCAATAATAAATGACATGCATCCATGGCTACTACATCACACCAGACCTCATCACGATATTTTGACCCAATAGAAAAAGAAATAAGAGCACGTTTGGAAACAGTTACCTCACCCCCTTTCTTGAGCCAAGCCAGATTGTACGATTTGGGATGCTTCTCGGTTGGAATGTTCAGCTTCTGTACTGCTTCCTCTGCAACTATATTCTCACAGCTACCCGAGTCAACCACAAAACGACACACCTTGCCCAGAATGGTACATGTAGGCGAAAAATGTTGTTACGCGGCCACTCCGTCTCGATTGTCACACGCGGAGTCAGACATGACCTCCGAACTACCAAGGAAACCCCAACATCTCCCTCTACATACTCTCCCTCGCCATGATCAGCCTCGTCGAATGTGGGATTTTCTGGAAGTTCGAAATCCCCCTCTTCCTCATATGCCGTCTCATTAAAGAGCGCCCTTTTTCCGTTCTTCTTGCAATCAATTTGTCGATGACCGGTTTCCCCACAACTGAAACACCGCGTATTATTGGTTGCCGCACGAGAGGGTTTCCCTACTACAGTGGATGGTTTGTTGGCGGTAGGGTTTGGTGTTCCACCAGAAGCTGCACCACTCGAAGCCCCGCCACTGCTACCAATGAAACGCTTTGACTGCTTCTCCACTGCCAGAGCCCGCTGATGTGCCTCTGACATGGTCCCGATATCAAACATGTTGAGGGTGTCCTGCAGCGTAAGACACAGACCCCCAATATATCTAGCCACCATCTGATCGTCAGTCTCCTGAATCTCATTCCGCGCCATCAACTAATAGAATTCTGTGGTGTAATCGTCTACCGATTTCTACCCCTGTCTCATGTTCTGCAACCTCTGGTATAACGTCCGCTGATAGTTATACGGTAGAAAAGCAGCCCTCATCTGCTTCTTCATCTTCTCCCAAGTCACAATCTTCGATTTACCAAGCCGCACACGAGAAAGCTTCAACTGCTGCCACCACGCCGAAGCCCTGCCTCTCAACCGTGTGGCTATTAACGGTACCCTTTGATCCTACGGCACCCCTTTAAACTCAAAAACTTCTTCCACTGTTGCAAGCCAGTCCAGGAATTCCTCGGCCTGTAACCCACCATGAAACTCTTGGATTTCTGTTCTCATACCTGCTTCCCATCGTCGATTGTCATCTTGGCGGAACCCTAGTTTGTCGACGACGGACCTGGGGAATTTCTTCATAAAATTCGCCAGCCTCCCCATCATCATCCACCTCCCAATCCTGTTGTCGCTGCCGCTGTCCACCAGTCCGTGGAGCACGCTGCTGTACACGTTCAAACATGTCGGCCATCCGCTCGGTCAAAGCCTCCATGATTTGGTCCATGCGAGGTTCTAAGATCTGTGCGATTCGCTCCTGAAGCACGTCATCTTCACGATCAAAGACTCCTCCCACAGTGGTTCGCTTCTGCCCCTTCGGCGGCATCTTCTCCAATCCCTAGGAATGAACCGGAATCTGATACCAACTGACGTAGCGGAAGACTTGGATAAAGATTAATCGATGAATTTCGCTCGAGAAATTCAACAATCAATCAACAATTTTCGCTCGAGAATATTGAAAGAGAATGAATTCATTCATAAAACGGCAAAATCGTGTTTCAAACCCTAAAACAAGGTATAAATAAGTCGGCCCAAACCCTTATTTGAAATAACCCTAAAATAATCCAAAAGACGAAAATGTCCAAAAACTAGGAAAAACTGATAGAAAACTTCGTCGGGCCTTTTGAGGCCTTTAGAAGCATTTTTCGGCCCTTTTTAGGCCTGCTCATGGGGCATAGCCTGATGAATCTTTTTCCTCTCGAAAAGACGGTCGTTTTGATATGTTGTGCGTCCCGTAACTCCTCCGGAATCAAAAGTTACGCCCGTTTCCGCGTTGACGCTCAAACGACTCCAAAAATGACTCCGCAATTGTGTCCGCATCAGTTCTTGGGTAATGGGTAAAACTTGACAGGCCTAATCATAAATACCCATGGAAACTTTTTCGTGGGTAATGTAAACGTTTACCCACGAAATTTTTGTGGGAAAAAAAAGTTGATTTTTCATTTAAATTTGACTTTTTCAATACGTGCGTAATTAGTTTATTTTCGTGAATAATCTACGAAATATTTCGTGGATAATTTTTCGTGAGTAATTGACAGATTCTAGTAGTGCCACCACCTTTCGCCCACACACCACAATCAATACAAACTCACTATCATTAACACAAAATCACCAACATCACCGTTTTACCCTTCAACACAGTTAATTTTTAAAATATATTTCCTCTCGTTTACAATTTCATACAATATTTTATGTTAATCAACTGCAAATCACTTGTCCCATCACTACTCATGGAGTTGAATACAGAATGTCGTAAAGTCAAAGAACAATTTGAGGACAACCTAAGACCAAGTCCAATAGGTCAACTACCAAAAAACATTCAAGTACCCTAATATTACGACACCTCATCTTCTCTCTCCATCCACTTAATCATTCAACTACTTTCTCAACTACACCCCCCACAATAAGCTAGTTTAGTTTAAAATTCAACTCCTCCCAACTCATCATTCTATACCCCACCACTTTTTATTTTATTTACAATAATTAATTTTATAATTAAAATAATAATAATAATTTATTATTAAACAATAAATTATTAATATTTTTATTTATAAATTCGAATTTTTTTTTAATTTTTTTAATTCGAGATTTTATTTAATTTTTTTAATTCGAGATTTTTTTTTTAATTCACTTGCCTCGGACTGATCCTGAAAGTGAAGCCAATTTTGAGAATACGTATCACGTTCATCCTCAACGATCATATTATGTAATATAATACATGCAACCTACACACATTAATTGCCATAAAGCTACAATACACACATTAATTGCCAAACAGCTCTTCAGTCAACATTTCGAAAAGTTGTTGTTGATGATGATCGCGAGACTCCATTTGACTCAACTGCATTCATATTTTCCTATTTTTAGCCCGAGTCTTTTCCATGGCAATATTGTTTGCTTTCTCTTGTCTTGAGACTAAGTCATTAAATCGTTCCAATTCTTTCTCTTTTAATTGTTTGAATTTTGACCACTTTTGTTCCTTTACCGGTGACAATACCACTTTTTTCTTCCCCGCCTTTTTCTTAGCTGCGTCCCTTCCCATAGGACGAGGAATGGATCCAACCGAGCTTGAATCCTCTCCATCACCTTCTCGTGCTCTTTTAGATCCACTGCTATCTAATCCAGTATTTCCTCCAACCTGACTTGCGTAGCGTGGTTGGTCTCGGGTAGCTATCCACTCCTCCATCAAATTAAAAGTGCTATTGTTAGCAGTTTTATATAATTCGTGAGCTTTTTTCAAAACATCATTCTCCGACCACCCACTTTGTTGCATACGCTTTGCGTTATCGTATGCACCTACCCATTTGCCCAATTTGGCGTTTATATAATTGAAACGATTTTTGCATGAAACTACGTCACGGGGAGGGTTAAATTCACAATATTCGTTACAATAATCAGCAATCTTACCCCAAAACGCTTCACTCTTCTGATTTTTTCCGACAACACTGTCGGTTCCAAACTTAATCCACCCACTGAGTAGCACTATATTGTCCTTCGTGCTCCATTTGACAATTTTTCTCCGACTAGTGGTTGAATCTCCTACATCTTCTGGAGTTGGAGTAGCTTCATCAGCACCGCTATTGCTACCCAGAATATGGATTTCAGGTGGGTACAGCTGAAGGCATGACATTTGGGACATTTGGTGGATAATAAAATTGATTTGGGGATTGAAAATCATTAGAATTGGAGTAATTTGGTGGAAAATTACTTGACTTCTGAGTGTTGAAATAAGGATTATTGAGATTGTTGGGATCCATTTAAAAAATAAGATGGGTAATGTTGAGAGAAAAGAGAGGTTTTTTTTTGTTGGTGTATAAAATATATGAAAGTTATGTCATTTTATAGAGAAAAAAATTTCCAGATTTTTGATAAAAAAAAAAAAAAAATATTTATTTCTGTCAAATAATTGAGCTCAAAAAACGGGGTAGAAAGATAAAATCAAAAATCTCCAGCAACCAATCACACGTTGACACATGGCATTATTCGGATTTTTCAAAAAAAAAAAAAGGTCAGCGACGCGCCTTGTCGGGCCGTGCAGGCCACGCGCCTGAGGCGGTCCACTATGCAGCCGACGCGTGTCCAAAGGCGGGACCCACCCCCATTTCTTCAACCGGATTGAAGGTTTCCAACTCCCCCAACTCAACTACCCCTATTCAATCCCCTTATTAAACACATTCAACCATCCAACTCACCCTCAACTACCCATTCAACACCCTTATTGTACATAGCCTAACAAGCATAAGGATTTTTTTTTCTTTTTATTACAGGAAGAAGCAATCCAATCAAATCAAAAGATTCAAAACAGTAAATCATAAACACCAACTTCAATGCACCTCTCTGCCTCAAGAATCTGGACAAGCATTGCAAGCAGCTGTACTTGATCTGGACACACCTGTCAAGAACTAATCAGTTTCAGTGTAACATTTATATATCAATCACTAAAATTAAGGTCTCAAGTGAACAAAATTATAGGGAATCTTGTTAATGATGTTTAGTAATCAACAAGCAAACAACATTGGATAATTTTTTTAAGTTTCGAAATTAAGATAATAATCTGTACACATATATATACACTCCTATGTGGGCAACTTAATATATACTTCGTTCGTTCCAAAATATTTGTCTCATTTGACTTTTTTGTTGAACTTTGACCACAAATATATGATAATTTAATTATGTTCATGAAATTCTAAAAATTCCTATTAATTCACCATTAATAATATTATCAACAACAACTTTTAGAATTTCATGAACATGATTAATCTCTCATAAATTTGTGGTCAAAGTTCAACAAAAAAGTTAAATGGGACAAACATTTTAAGACGGAGGGAGTATATTTTTTTAAATTAATATTTTGATAAAAAAAAAATCCGAAATGTTGAATCCATGTGGGTAACTTAATTTAGTCAACTCTTTAGCTTCCCCAACTACATCAACTTTTCTTAATTATTCTCTTCCCATTGACTTACTCTTATTGAAGATTATTAATACCAAATAATTAAAATCCACACACACGAATTCACTTTTAGAGGTTATCTTTTTCATTTTTCTTCTCCCAAAAGTCTTCATCTTCCTCCTTAGCGAGAAAGAAAGACAGAGAGAAATGTTTTTGACATATTTGGGTAATAACCCTTTGATAATCGCAACATCTTCATTGTTGTTCATATTTTTTCTCTGGAAGATTGTGATTAACAAAAGAAACCCTAATGGTTGGAATAATTTTCCTCCGGGAAGAAGAGGGTGGCCAGTTATCGGCGATAGTTTCAACTGGTACAATGCCGTTGCTAGCTCTCATCCTCCCCTTTTCGTCCAACAAATGGTCAAAAGGTGCGTTACATGTTTTTTCGTTGACCCTACGTCCTATAAAGATAGTCCAAATTTTACAAAGAAATTAAACATTAATTGTACTGATGTTTTAAAGGATA
This sequence comes from Adenophora triphylla var. japonica, assembly GCA_022495995.1. Lineage (NCBI taxonomy): Eukaryota > Viridiplantae > Streptophyta > Magnoliopsida > Asterales > Campanulaceae > Adenophora > Adenophora triphylla. The sequence goes on along the minus strand of JAFEMH010002529.1, from coordinate 16,631 downwards.
ATCCATAACAAAAGTGTCTTTTTTCAATAGAATTTTCTTTTATCTGAATTGAAAGTGTATATACATATATATAAACGTGAAAGCTACAAAAAGACTGCGAGAGCTTTAAAGTCTGAGGTTTCAGGTCCATGTTCATTGTTGTAACAATGTTTTAGAGGATCATCGATAAAAAAGTGTTTTTTTTTTCACTAAAATGATCTATTCTTGGAATTGGGAGTATATATATATACATATATATATATCATATACTAAACATATATATATAAGTATACGTCGGAAAGGTATCCGGAGATTCAAAGTCAGAGGTTTCAGATCTATATCGACTGTTGTATAGGTACGGGAAGATATTTTCATGCAGTATATTTGGTAGATGGGCAGTGGTATCTGCAGATCCGGGGTTCAACAAGTATGTGATGCAAAATGAAGGGAAATTAGTGCAATCGAGTTATCCAAAATCGTTTCGAGACTTGGTTGGAAGGAATGGGGTTATTACAGCTCAAGGAGATCAACAAAGGAAACTCCATTCCATTGCATCCACAATGATGCGTTTGGAGTTGCTAAAATCACATTTTTTGATGGATATTCAAAGGATTATGATTAATACATTTGATCATTTGAGTCATCATCAAGTTTTTTCTCTTCAGGATGTTTGCAGAAAGGTCAGTTAGCTACCCAAATCTTCTACTATTTTCACCTCATAATAATAGTTTTATTTGACTATTCAAACATTTTAACAATTTATTTAAATTTTTACCACTATTTGCCAACGAGCTCAAGCGGCATCCGATATCCCTTTATATACGAGAGGTTAGGGATTCAAATCCCATTAAATGCGATTTATAACAGTTTCAAGTGACACTCTTATAATAGATAAAATTATTCATTATTAAAAAAACAAAAATTCTATCACTACTATACCTTCCTTGCGTAGTTTTCATCATTCTTTCTCCGATTTACAATTTTAAAACTTCAATAATTTTAATCCAACAATTTTCTCATGAGTATATATTTTTAAGAAAAAAAAATGAGACACCGCTTGTGTGCAACACATGTGGGATTTAAGGACGGAGGGAGTATTGTTCTTACGCAACCAAACATTTTTCAAATAGGTTATTAATTTATTACTCATCTTATTACTACTATCTTTATCTCACAATAAATTCACAATAAATGTCATCATTTTTTGGCCTGCTTAAGTGTTGTCATTTCTAATTAAGAAAAGTAAATCTTACGAAAAACTAGTTTATTCAAATTCACAAGAAAAATTAGGTTTAAAAATGCACTGCATTTTCGCAGTAAATTGAAATCTCATTTAAAACGCGTGGTGTCATTTTTGTAATTAACTGACACTTTTTCAAAAATAGTAATGGTATTTTTCAGTAACAGGTCTAGTCTAAAATTGTGTCGGGTGTTTTAAGCAAGTGTTATTGTTAAATCGTCCAGTAGTGTTGGTGTTAAAAAAATATCATGTGCAGTGATAAAAAATATCAGTTTTAGTTATAAAACGTGTCAGAGGTATTAATAAGTTTCGGTTGTTTACGAAATGCCACCGCGTTTCAGTTATTTATAAAAATGCCACTATGCGTTTTTTTAGAAGTTCCAATTAATTACGAAAATGCCACTGCGCATTTGTAAAAATTAATTTTTTTATTACTTGAAAACCCTGATTTTTTCCTAAGATTTTGACAAGCAAAAATATAAATTTAGTGCAATTTTATCATGTATTATCAATGTATAAATAAATATATAAACATTGGCGAATAAATTGTTACGGAAGGGGTAAAATTCTAATTCTAAAAAGCAGTTGGGATAAAAAACTTGTACATAGAAAAGATCTTGCACAATAACATGATTTCCATTAATTTTCTTATAATTATGCACGCTGAAATGGAAAATTTGAATGCGATTTCCGGCGTTGTCAGAGTCAGACAATTGACCCATCATATTAGGAAAGATTCGTGTATTGCACGTCGTTTGATTTGGAGTAATGGCTGCTTAGTTTAGTCTGTTAGTTTTGTCCGTTAAATAAGTAATGGATGGGGTTATTTTAGGAAATAGCACCATGTGGGAGAGACTAAAATATGAGGATCAACACATAGTAGGGCTTATGACATTTTACCCTTTATTTTAATATGAGAGGTTTGGTGTTCAGCAAGCAAGAGAGTTGCTATTCACATTCTCGCAACATTACTAAAAATCCCGACAACATTACTAAATCTATCCAAAAAACTTATCACTTAACATTAAACAAACCATCACTATTTTTATTTTACCCTTTTAAAACTTATCACTCTGCCACTTCTTTAACCACATTAGTGTGGTTAAAGAAGTGGCAGAGTGAGAGACGGTCATTGTTGTTTTGGCAAAAGTTATCTTTTCATTTATCAAAAGAGTTTGAAGTAAAGGGCTAATATGGTCATTTTGATTGAACGCATTTTTGTAACAATTGTCATTGTGGGATATTTACTAATAATGTTGCGAGTGTGAATAATAAAAGGGTTTTGGCAAAAGTTATCTTTTCATTTATCAACATATGAATATATAGATACAAATGAGAATTTAAAAACCTAGATAAATACAAGGGAAAATATACACAATCATGAATACAAAAAATAGAGATATGCTAAACACTTAGTCAACTATCTAAATTATAGGAAATAAAATAACAGAAAATATTCTAACTATCCGAAATTGGTGGAGGATCATTGGGATCCTTTACACGCCCCCGCAAGATGGACGGTCCGTGAGTGAGGCCAATCTTGGAGATGAGAGAGACAAACCGAGCCCGTGAGAGTGGTTTTGTGAGTGGGTCGGCAAGTTGGTCTTTGCCGGATATATGTTGAACACGAAGGTTGCCAAGCTGAACTTGCTCTCGTAAAAAGTGGAAGGCGAGAGCTAAATGTTTCATACGGGAGGGAAAAATGGGGTTGGCGGAGTAGTTGGTGGCACCAAGATTACTGGTGGTGCTGAAGGACGGATGCCGAGCTCAGCTAAAATGTTGCGAACACAGAGAAGCTCGGCAGTGGAGGCGGCAATGGCACGGTACACGGCTTCGGTTGAGGAGCGAGAAATAGCTCGTTGCTTTTTGGAAGACCAAGTAACTGGATTACGACCTAAGTAAACAATAAAATCGGTGGTTGAGTAGAAGTCGTCTTTGTCCCCTGCCCAATCGGCATCGCGGTAATCATGGAGAATGGGTGGGGAATGTTTGAAAATCTGAATGCCCAGGTGGATGGTTCCATGAAGGTAACGAAGTAACCGTTTGAGAGCGGACCAATGATTTTCTTGTGGGTGGTGAAGAAATTGAGCTAGCTTGTTAACTAGGAAGGCAATATCCGATCGAGTGAGAGAAACATATTGGAGGCTTCCTAGGATGGCTCGGTATTCAGAGGGATTGCAGATGGGAGTACGAGGGTGGGCCGAGAGAGGAGGGTAGGTGGACATGGGTGTGGGGGAAGGTTTAGAGTTGTCCATGTTATGGCGGGTGAGGAGATCGCTAATGTATTTTGTTTGAGAGAGGATGATGACATGAGGATTGGGTGTAATCTCGACTCCAAGAAAATAGGATAGAGGACCAAGATCCTTTAGAGAGAAGCGAGAAGCAAGATGATCAATGAAGGTTTCAAGAAAGGAGGTGGAAGGACCCGTAATGACAATATCGTCAACGTAGACTAGAAGAAGAAGGTGGTGGGAATTTTTGTGGAAGGTAAAGAGAGATGGATCGGCAATAGAGGGGTTGAAGCTGAAGGAGATGAGGGATTGTTTGAGGGCGGTATACCAAGCACGAGGTGCTTGTTTGAGGCCATAGATGGCTTTAGAGAGTTGATACACATGAGAGGGTTTTGTGGATGGTGTTGTCGGGGTTGTATTTGATACGGAATACCCATTTGCACCCGACAATATTTGGTGCTTCATGGGAAGGAACTACCCATTTGCACCCGACAATATTTGGTGCTTCATGGGAAGGAACTAAGGACCAAGTTTCATTACGCATGAGAGCGGTGTACTCCTCACACATAGCTTTGTACCAATGAGGGGTAGAGAGGGCCTGTTTAGTGGTGGTGGAAAGGGAGGAAGGAGAGGAAAGGGCTGTAAGATTAGCATACTTAGGATTAGGTTTTCGGATACCATGGGAAAGGCAGGTTGTGATTGTGCGGGTGATTTGGGGCTGATTTGTGGTGGCTGGAAGTGGCTCGGCCTAGGCAGTTTGGTTGTTGTTGTTGTTGCTTGGGTCAAAAGAGGTAGAAGGGAGTGGGTTGGTGTCAGAGGCGGAAGTAGGAGGGGGGTGGATCTGTGGTTCGGTAGTAGTAGGAGAGGAAGGTGACGGAGAGGGATTTTGAGCAGGAGGCTCGGCTGGATGATGTGTGGGCTATAGTAGTATAATAGGGATAGAAATGGAACACCATTCAGAGGGGGTAATGGTTTGAGAAAGAGTGGTTTTTGTGGTGAGAGAAGTGTATGGACACTCTGTTTCGAAAAATCTTACGTGGCGTGAAGTGTATATTTTGTGAGTTGTGGGATCAAGACAATGGTAGGCACTTTGGGTGGGGGAATAGCCTACAAAGATGCACGGGGTTGACTTGGGAGCTAATTTATGAGGTGTGTAGGGTTTAAGCCATAGGTAGCAAAGGCACCCAAAGCTTCTTAATTTTGTATAGTTCGGAGGGGTTTGAAAAAGTCGGAGATAGGGTGAGTCATTGTGGAGGGTGGGAGTGGGTAATCTATTGATGAGATAGGCGGCAGTTGTGAGAGCGTGGGACCAAAGAGAGAGGGGGAGTTTTGCATGGGATAGAAGGGAGAGAGCGGTTTGAACAAGATGTCGATGTCGCCTTTCGGCAGAATCTTACATGGTATCAGAGCATTGAGATTCAAAACCAAAAACCCTAAAAATCCCTCTGTTTTCGGCAGCCCCTCCCCAGCCTTGCAATGGCCGGAGCTTCCTCCACCATTCCAATCGCTGCCCAACCCGACCAACGTCTCCTCTTGGTCAACCTAACCTATTGCCATACCCCCACCACTCCCACCGCCTTCACCGCCCAAACCCGTCCATCACCCAACCGCACCTCCTACTACACCATCAATCCGTCCCCATCCACAAGCTCGAACCCCACCTTCAACTTCCGCCCCATTTATCGCCAACACCGAAATCCAAACCCTAACCCCCAAGCCCACATCACATCCTATCACAAACCCCCTCCCCCTCCCTTTTGGCTCATCGACAGTGGTGCAACCAATCACATCACCAATGATCTTTCCAACCTTGCCCTACACACCCTACAATGGCAGTGACGACGTCATTATCGGAGATGGCTCTTCCCTTCCTATATCTCATATAGGTTCTTTCTCTTTCTCCACGCCCTTTTCTCTTCTTCAATTCAATAATGTCTTACATGTTCCCCTTATCACTCGCAATATTCTATCTGTGTCTCAATTCTGTCGTGACAATAACGCCATCATTGAATTATCACACTCTTCCTTCCTTATCAAAGACAAAGCCACGAGTCAAACTCTTATCCATGGCAACCTTGAGGATGGCGTCTATATCTGGCACCCGCCACCCATTCAAGCTAATTCAAGCTCTCTCTCTCTCTCTCTCTCTTCACAACTATGGCATCATAGATTAGGACATCCTGCTTCCCCTGTCACTACAAGGAAAATCGATTTTAGCTACGGCAAATTCCGTAGCTAAAATGAAGATTCCGTAGCTAAATCGTGTTTAGCTACGGATTTTTTCCGTAGCTATTCCGTGGGTGCAGGTTCGTCGCTAAATTGGGCGTCATTTGTTTTGTAGCTGTTTTAGAGACGGATATGTCCGTCTCTAATTTAGAGACAGATATGTCCGTCTCTAAATTAGAGACAGATATGTCCGTCTCTAAATTAGAGACAGATATGTCCGTATCTAAATTAGCTACAGATATGACCGTCTACGGATTAGCGACAGATTTTTCGTCTCTATTTAAATTCTCGTTTTATTTTCGAACCATTTAGCGACAAATATTTTCGTAGCTAAATTGACAATTTTTAAAAAAAAAATAAATATATATATATTTAAAAATATATATTAATATATTTTAAATATATATATATATATTTAAAATATATTAATATATATTTTTAAATATATATTAAATCGATCCCTTGATTTTTTTTTATTCTCAAATCAATCCCTTAATTTTTTATTTTCAAATCGGTCCCTTAATTTTATTAATTCTAAATCGGTCCTTTGACAATTCAAAGTTACAATTTGCCCCCCTCGACTTCTTTTCTACCCAAATCCGTCCTCAATATTCACCACCGGCGACCACCGCCATCCAGTGACCATTCACCACCGTCGGCCATTCACAACCATCACACAACCACATCAAACCACCTACATTCACAACCACCATCAAAACATTCACCAGATCGTGCGAAATCAAAACAATCAAACGAAATCAAAACGAAATCAAAACGAAATCAAAACGAAATCAAAACAATCGGAACATTCTCCGGATCGTGCGAAATCCCCGTCGACCATTCACCACGTAACATTGCGGCCCCATCTACAATCAAAACGAAATCAAAACGAGAGATGAAGAAACAATCGTGCGAAATCAAAACGAGAGGGAGAGACGGAGTGTTTTCATACGGATACGTGGCGAAGACGGAATGCGAACCGTTGCCGTCGCCGGAGACGAGAGAGGAAGAGGGGATGGTAGTGGAGGCTGTTTGTGTTTGTTGAAGGGAGTGAAATAGAGAGAGAAATAGAGAGAGTGACGGAGGGCGAAGGACTCTGCATCTCTGATGGCGCCGGCGACGGCGGAGGCTGAATGAAGAAGACGGTGAGGCGAGAGAGAAACCGTGTTCTGTGATTTCAATTTTCAAAATGACGGAGAGAGAGAGAAACGAGGAGTGAAATAGGGAGTGGGAGTTTGGTAATGGTTGGAATAATATGGTCCGTTTGATCGAAGGTATTGAACGGTCAGATTTTGTCTTGAGCCATAATCCGCGTGAAATGTTGAAATCCAATCAAACCACGCCACGTCACGTACTTATATCTATTTCACACTATATTATACACTAACTAAAATATTTATGTCTAATAATAAGAATAATAATATTTATTATTAATAATATTTATTAATAAAATATTAATTAATTAATTAATTAATATTAATTATATAATCGGTAATAATATTAATAATAGTATTAATAATAATTAGAAATTTTTATTATTTTTTATTGAATAGGAAAAAATATTTTAGATTTTTTATTACTGAAATTTACAAAAAGTTAACTAAAATATTTACATGCATTTATTTGATTTACCCAAAATTTTAGTTATAGTAATATGCCTAATATCAAGAATGATAACATTATCATATAATTAGTAATAATACTTAATAATAAGACTAATAATGATATTATTGTTAATTATTTAATTATATAATTGAATATATTAATAACTATTATTATATAATTAATAATAATATTAATAATAACTAGTAATAATACATAACATCAAAAATAATAATATTATTAATTAATAATAATATTCATTAATTTAATTATTTTAAATTTATTAATAATAATTTAATAATTTAAACTTTAATACAATAATTTAATCTTTAAAGAAAAAAAGTAATTAGTAATAATACTTAATAATAAGACTAATAATGATGTTATTGTCAAAATGGTATACGGCTACCTCGTTTATTTTTTTTTTAATTTTTTTCTACATTCTAAATGACATTTAAAGTATTTTTCATCTTTATTACTTTCCTCAAAATCCAAATGGAAATTGAGTTACAATTATGTGCCATTATTTAGGGTTTTAAGGAATGTGTCCGATCTTGTGAAAATGGTATACGGCTACCTCGTTTATTTTTTTAATTTTTTTCTACATTCTAAATGACATTTAAAGTGTTTTTCATCTTTATTACTTTCCTCAAAATCAAATGGAAATTGAGTTACAATTATGTGCCATTATTTAGGGTTTTAAGGAATGTGTCCCGATCTTGTGAAAATGGTATACGGCTACCTCGTTTATTTTTTTAATTTTTTCTACATTCTAAATGACATTTAAAGTGTTTTTCATCTTTATGACTTTCCTCAAAATCCAAATGAAAATTGAGTTACAAATATGTGCCATTATTTAGAATTTTTAGGGTTTTGTGTCCCGATCTTGTGAAAATGGTATAAGGCTACCTCGTTTATTTTTTTTTTTAATTTTTTTCTACATTCTAAATGACTTTTAAAGTGTTTTTCATCTTTATTACTTTCCTCAAAATCCAAATGGAAATTGAGTTACAATTATGTGCCATTATTTAGGATTTTAATGAATGTGTCCCGATCTTGTGAAAATGGTATACGGCTACCTCGTTTATTTTTTTTTTATTTTTTTCTACATTCTAAATGACATTTAAAGTGTTTTTCTATCTTTATTACTTTCCTCAAAATCCAAATGAAAATTGAGTTACAATTATGTGCCATTATTTAGGGTTTTAAGGAATGTGTCCCGATCTTGTGAAAATGGTATACGGCTACCTCGTTTATTTTTTTTTAATTTTTTTCTACATTCTAAATGACATTTAAAGTGTTTTTCATCTTTATTACTTTCCTCAAAATCCAAATGAAAATTGAGTTACAAATATGTGCCATTATTTAGGATTTTTAGGGTTTTATGTGTCCCGATCTTGTGAAAATGGTATAAGGCTACCTCGTTTATTTTTTTTTTAATTTTTTTCTACATTCTAAATGACATTTAAAGTGTTTTTCATCTTTATTACTTTCCTCAAAATCCAAATGGAAATTGAGTTACAATTATGTGCCATTATTTAGGATTTTAAGGAATGTGTCCCGATCTTGTGAAAATGGTATACGGCTACCTCGTTTATTTTTTTTATTTTTTTTCTACATTCTAAATGACATTTAAAGTGTTTTTCATCTTTATTACTTTCCTCAAAATCCAAATGAAAATTGAGTTACAAATATGTGCCATTATTTAGGGTTTTAAGGAATGTGTTCCGATCTTGTGAAAATGGTATACGGCTACCTCGTTTATTTTTTTTTTAATTTTTTTCTACATTCTAAATGACATTTAAAGTGTTTTTCATCTTTATTACTTTCCTCAAAATCCAAATGGAAATTGAGTTACAATTATGTGCCATTATTTAGGATTTTAAGGAATGTGTCCCGATCTTGTGAAAATGGTATACGGCTACCTCGTTTATTTTTTTTTAATTTTTTTCTACATTCTAAATGACATTTAAAGTGTTTTTCATCTCTATTACTTTCCTCAAAATCCAAATGGAAATTGAGTTACAAATATGTGCCATTATTTAGGGTTTTAAGGAATGTGTCCCGATCTTGTGAAAATGGTATACGGCTACCTCGTTTATTTTTTTAATTTTTTTCTACATTCTAAATGACATTTAAAGTGTTTTTCATCTTTATTACTTTCCTCAAAATCCAAATGGAAATTGAGTTACAAATATGTGCCATTATTTAGGATTTTAAGGAATGTGTCCCGATCTTGTGAAAATGGTATACGGCTACCTCGTTTATTTTTGTTTAATTTTTTTCTACATTCTAAATGACATTTAAAGTGTTTTTCATCTTTATTACTTTCCTCAAAATCCAAATGGAAATTGAGTTACAATTATGTGCCATTATTTAGGATTTTAAGGAATGTGTCCCGATCTTGTGAAAATGGTATACGGCTACCTCGTTTATTATTTTTTTTTTCTACATTCTAAATGACATTTAAAGTGTTTTTCATCTCTATTACTTTCCTCAAAATCCAAATGGAAATTGAGTTACAATTATGTGCCATTATTTAGGATTTTAAGGAATGTGTCCCGATCTTGTGAAAATGGTATACGGCTACCTCGTTTATTTTTTTTTAATTTTTTTCTACATTCTAAATGACATTTAAAGTGTTTTTCATCTTTATTACTTTCCTCAAAATCCAAATGGAAATTGAGTTACAAATATGTGCCATTATTTAGGGTTTTAAGGAATGTGTCCCGATCTTGTGAAAATGGTATACGGCTACCTCGTTTATTATTTTTTTATTTTCTACATTCTAAATGACTTTTAAAGTGTTTTTCATCTTTATTACTTTCCTCAAAATCCAAATGGAAATTGAGTTACAATTATGTGCCATTATTTAGGATTTTAAGGAATGTGTTCGATCTTGTGAAAATGGTATACGGCTACCTCGTTTATTTTTTTAATTTTTTTCTACATTCTAAATGACATTTAAAGTGTTTTTCATCTATATTACTTTCCTCAAAATCCAAATGGAAATTGAGTTACAAATATGTGCCATTATTTAGGGTTTTAAGGAATGTGTCCCGATCTTGTGAAAATGGTATACGGCTACCTCGTTTATTTTTTTTACTTTTTTTCTACATTCTAAATGACATTTAAAGTGTTTTTCATCTTTATTACTTTCCTCAAAATCCAAATGGAAATTGAGTTACAATTATGTGCCATTATTTAGGATTTTAAGGAATGTGTCCCGATCTTGTGAAAATGGTATACGGCTACCTCGTTTATTTTTTTTTTTTTTTTTTCTGCATTCTAAATGACTTTTAAAGTGTTTTTCATCTCTATGCCTTTGTTAATTAGTGATTTTTTAGAAAAAGTTATAGAAAAAAGATAGAAAAAAACTAAACAAATGAAAGTATATAGAAGAAAAGTCAAAAGAGGGACGGACTACCCTATATTTATTTTTATTTTTAAAATTTTTTTTATTGACTAGAAAACAATATTTTAGCCTTTGTTAATCAGTCGTTTTTTTAGAAAAAGTTATAGAAAAAAAGATAGAAAAAAACTAAACAAATGAAAGTATATAGAAGAAAAGTCAAAAGAGGGACAGACTACCCTATATTTATTTTTTTATTTTTAAAATTTTTTTATTGACTAGAAAACAATATTTTAGCCTTTGTTAATCAGTGATTTTTTTAGAAAAGTTATAGAAAAAAGATAGAAAAAACTAAACAAATGAAAGTATATAGAAGAAAAGTCAAAAGAGGGACGGACTACCCTATATTTATTTTTTATTTTTAAAAAATTTTTATTGACTAGAAAACAATATTTTAGCCTTTGTTAATCAGTGGTTTCTTTTAGAAAAGTTATAGAAAAAAAGATAGAAAAACTAAACAAATGAAAGTATATAGAAGAAAAGTCAAAAGAGGGACGGACTACCCTATATTTATTTTTATTTTTAAAAAAATTTTATTGACTAGAAAACAATATTTTAGCGCTTTGTTAATCAGTGTTTTTTTTTAGAAAAAGTTATATAAAAAAGATAGAAAAACTAAACAAATGAAAGTATATAGAAGAAAAGTCAAAAGAGGGACAGACTACCCTATATTAATTATTTATTTTTTTAAAATTTTTTTATTGACTAGATAACAATATTTTAGCCTTTGTTAATCAGTGGTTTTTTTTAGAAAAAGTTATAGAAAAAAAGATAGAAAAAACTAAACAAATGAAAGTATATAGAAGAAAAGTCAAAAGAGGGATGGACTACCCTATATTTATTTTTTATTTTTTTAAAAAATTTTTATTGACTAGAAAACAATATTTTAGACTTTGTTAATCAGTGGTTTCTTTTAGAAAAAGTTTTATAAAAAAAGATAGAAAAAAACTAAACAAATGAAAGTATATAGAAGAAAAGTCAAAAGAGGGACGGACTACCCTATATTTATTTTTTATTTTTTAAAAAAATTATTGACTAGAAAATAATATTTTAGCCTTTGTTAATCAGTGGTTTTTTAGAAAAAGTTATAGAAAAAAAGATAGAAAAAACTAAACAAATGAAAGTATATAGAAGAAAAGTCAAAAGAGGGACGGACTACCCTATATTTATTTTTTATTTTTTAAAAATTTTTTATTAACTAGAAAACAATATTTTAGCCTTTGTTAATCAGTGGTTTTTTAGAAAAAGTTATAGAAAAAAGATAGAAAAAAACTAAACAAATGAAAGTATATAGAAGAAAAGTCAAAAGAGGGACGGACTACCCTATATTTATTTTTTATTTTTTAAAAATTTTTTATTGAATAGAAAACAATATTTTAGCCTTTGTTAATCAGTGGTTTTTTTATAAAAAGTTATAGAAAAAAAGATAGAAAAAAAACTAAACAAATGAAAGTATATAGAAGAAAAGTCAAAAGAGGGACGGACTACCCTATATTTATTTTTTATTTTTATAAAAAAAAATTATTGACTAGAAAACAATATTTTAGCCTTTGTTAATCAGTGGTTTTTAAGAAAAGTTATAGAAAAAAAGATAGAAAAAACTAAACAAATGAAAGTATATAGAAGAAAAGTCAAAAGAGGGACGAACTACCCTATATTTATTTTTTATTTTTAAAAAAATTTATTGAATAGAAAACAATATTTTAGCCTTTGTTAATCAGTGGTTTTTTTTAGTAAAAGTTATAGAAAAAAAGATAGAAAAAAACTAAACAAATGAAAGTATATAGAAGAAAAGTCAAAAGAGGGACGGACTACCCTATATTTTTTTTTTTTTTTTAAAAAAATTTTATTGACTAGAAAACAATATTTTAGCCTTTGTTAATCAGTGGTTTTTTTAGAAAAAGTTATAGAAAAAAAAGATAGAAAAAACTAAACAAATGAAAGTATATAGAAGAAAAGTCAAAAGAGGGACTCGACTACCCTATATTTATTTTTTATTTTTTTTTTAAATTTTTATTGACTAGAAAACAATATTTTAGCCTTTGTTAATTAGTGTTTTTTTTTAGAAAAAGTTATATAAAAAAAGATAGAAAAAAACTAAACAAATGAAAGTATATAGAAGAAAAGTCAAATTTAGAGACGGATACTAAATCTGTCTCTAAATTTTAGAGACAGATGTTGAATCTGTCACTAAATTAGAGACGGATTCAAAAATCTGTCTCTAAATTAGAGACGGGTTAAAATACTGTCTCTAAAGTTTAGAGACGGATTACGAGATATCTCTAATTTAGAGACGAATTCTGAATCTGTCTCTATTTTAGAGACAGATACAAAACCCGTCTCTAAAATTTAGAGACGGAATCTGAATCCGTCTCTAAATTAGAGACGGAATCAGATTTTGTCTCTAAATTAGAGACGGATTCGGATTCCGTCTCTAATTTAGAGACGGATTCATATTCCGTCTCTGAATTAGAGACGGATTCATATTCCGTCTCTGAATTAGAGACGGAATCTGAATTCGTCTCTAATTTAGAGACGGAATCCGAATCCGTCTCTGATTTTTGGTTCTGTCTCTAATCTGTCGCCAAATTAGCTACGGATTTCGTCCGTCTCTAAATTTCCGTCTCTAAATCCGGTTTTCCTTGTAGTGTGTCCTTAGTTTATTACGTAGCAAGTTTAGTCTATCTATTTCCTCTAACCTACCTCCATGTAATTCTTGTTTTGTCAATAAAAGCCACAAGCTGCCATTTGCATCCTCCTCTCTTGTCTCTCATGCTCCCCTTGATCTCATCTTTTCAGATGTATGGACCTCTCCAATCCACTCACTCGACAATTTCAAATACTATGTCATCTTTGTCGACCACTACACCAAATATATTTGGTTCTACCCTCTTAAACACAAATCCGACACTTACAACACCTTTCTCCGCTTAAAAACACTAGTCGAAAAATACTTCAAACGCCCCATCATTCAAGTCTACTCTGACAACGGGGGTGAATACCTCAAACTCACACCCACTCTAGGTCAAAACGGCATCACCCATCTTACCACCCCTCCTCACACTCCTGAACACAACGGGTATGTCGAACGTCGTCATCGCCACATTGTTGAAACGGGTCTCACCCTCCTCTCCCATGCCAACCTACCCCTCACCTTTTGGCCCTATGCTCTCACCACTGCTACCTACCTCATAAACAGGTTGCCTACTCCCACCCTAAATAATGATTCCCCCTACCTCCGCCTATTTCGCTCCCCTCCAAACTACACAAAATTACGTAGCTTTGGTTGTCTTTGCTACCCCATACTTCGCCCATACACTCCCCATAAGCTAGCCCCTAAATCCATCCCATGTATCTTCGTTGGCTACTCACCTACGCAAAGTGCGTACTACTGCCTTGACCCCACCTCCCATCGAGTCTACACCTCCCGTCATGTCCGCTTTGTTGAAACCACCTTCCCATATAATTCTCTCACCACCACTCCCCCCACTACTTCCGCTCCCCCTCCCTCTGACTGCCACACCCTATTCCTCCCTATTCTAAATACAGCACTTCTCAATTTTTCAAGCAATCTTTAAATGGTGAAGATTAGGGGTATTTATACCCAAGCATCAAGAAACTAGCCGTTGGATACAGTGTGTAAGGGCCGGTACTTGATGCAATCCTATCGGTCCACAATATCCACTTTTGTCCTTTAGTACAGTGCTTTGCCGCAGATAAAGGCGATCGGGCTCGGTACAAGCAGCAATGAGGTTAGGACACCTGTCACCTTTTCAAGATCCTTGCAGATCTTCTCTGACATTGAATCACGTGACAAGATTTGATGGTTGACTTTTGATATTGTTGACGTGGATTCCAACGGATAAAAAGTGGTTCACTTCAAGTAGCCAATCATTGGATGCGGTTGGTGAGGAGCGGTTTGACAAGAGCGGTTTCACCAGCGTTTGAGGATCCTTCAGTGCGGTTGAGATTTAGGCTACAATGCGGTTGCATGTGCGGTTCAACAAGGCGGTTTGCACACTGGAGTTCAGGAGCGGTTCTTAACCAAGAATTTCACGAGGCGGTTTTGAACTTCTGAACTGCATATCCTTAGATCCAATGAGTCTTGTGCCAGTCTTCAAGCCTAAATTTAACCTATTCTATAAAATGGACTTAGCTAAAAAAATTGAAGTCTAAGCTTCATTACATAGGGTCCTAAAGTCCTTAAAATAGACAGGAGGTTATGGTATCAATCAAATCTAATACAAAATAGGAGGGTTAAAACATGCATACCCAACATGGGGGTAGGGGTGGGTGGGGGTTGTTAAAAATAAATTTAAAATGTTTAAATTTTTTTTGACCCGACCAGGGTGGGGTGGTGGGTTAGGGGTGGTTAAAAATAAATTTAAAATGTTTAAATTTTTACACGACGCGGGGTTATGGGGTGGGGGTTGTTAAAAAATTAAAATGATTAATTTTTTTTTTTACCCGACGGGGGGTGGTTAAAAATAAATTTAAAATGTTTAAATTTTTTTTACCCGACGGGGGGTGTGGTTAAAAATAAATTTAAAATGTTTTTTTTTTTTTTGACCCGATGGGGGCGGGGGTGGGTGGTAGGGGCGGGCGGTTAAAAATAAATTTAAGATGTTTAAATTATTTTTGACCCGACCTGGGGAAGGGGTTGTATGGGGTGGGGGGTGGGGCGGGTGGGGGTTGTTAAAAAAATTAAAATGATTAAATTTTGTTTTTACCCGATGGGGGGGGTAGGGGGTGGGGGTTGTTAAAAAAAAAATTAAAATGATTAAATTTTTTTTATCCGACGGTGGGGGGGGGGTGGGGCAGGGGGTAGGGGGTTGTTAAAAAAAATTTAAAGCGCGTTGAGACGGGTTGACGAGTTGACCCGTTTTAACCCGCTAAATTTGGTGGGTTAAAGCGGGTAACTCGTTTCAACCCGAAATTGTTAATGAGTTGGGTTGAGTCGGGTAATTATTGAGTCGGGTTGAGTGGATTATTGGGTAATGGGTAAAAATTGACATGCCTAATCGTAAATACCCATGGAAACTTTTTCGTGGGTAATGTAAACGCTTACCCACGAAATTTTCGTGGAAAAAAAAAGTTGATTTTTCTTTTAAATTTGACTTAATACGTGTGTAATTAGTTTATTTTCATAGATAATCTACGAAATATTTCGTGGATAATTTTTCGTGAGTAATCAACAGATTCTAGCAGTGCAACCACCTTCCGTTCACACACCACAATCAACACAAACTCACTATCATTAACACAAAATCACCAACATCATCGTCTCACCCTTCAACACAGTTAATTTTTAAAATATATTTCCTCTCGTTTACAATTTCATACAATGTTTTATGTTAATCAACTGCAAATCACTTGTCCCATCACTACGCATGGTGTTGAATACAGAATGTCGTAAAGTCAAAGAACAATTTGAAGACAACCTAACAAGCATAAGGATTTTTTTTTCTTTTTTTTTTTTCTTTTTATTACAGGAAGAAGCAATCCAATCAGATCAAAAGATTCAAAACAGTAAATCATAAACACCAACTTCAATGCACCTCTCTGCCTCAAGAATCTGGACAAGCATTGCAAGCAGCTGTACTTGATCTGGACACACCTGTCAAGAACTAATCAGTTTCAGTGTAACATTTATATATCAATCACTAAAATTAAGGTCTCAAGTGAACAAAATTATAGGGAATCTTGTTAATGATGTTTAGTAATCAACAAGCAAACAACATTGGATAATTTTTTTAAGTTTCGAAATTAAGATAATAATCTGTACACATATATATACACTCCTATGTGGGCAACTTAATACTCCCTCCGTCCCGTCCGAAAGGGCAATTTTGCCTTCTAGCACGGAAATTAAAAAATGAATAAGGAAAGTGATGTAAAAAAGAGAAAAAGGTTAAATGTTGTGAGTATGAAAAATTAAATA